>CM077081.1:70562824-71135307 GCA_039513925.1 Platanthera zijinensis
GGCGCACGCATCTAAGGAAACAATAAACTATAACGGCAAACAAAAACATTTAAACTAGGAAAAGTTCGAACCTGAAATAACCTGAGTCGAAGTCTGTGCTTCTTCTGAGGAAATCACGTTCAGCTTTCCCTTGCCTTTATCCAATTTCTGAGGCGATGGCAATGCCTGGAGTGGCAATGCCTAAAGTGGCACTGGCTGCATCACAGGCTGGAGGTGTGGGCACTGAGCCTTGATGTGTCCTTCCTGACCGCAATGAAAACAGCTTCTTTTCTTCATCTTGTCCTTTCCCAGCAATAGGCAGCATCATTCCCTGGCCGCTTACATGCCGAACAGAATAACTCTTTCCTAGGAGTACCTTGAATTGCATGCACCAGTCCCTTCTTCTGAGCTCCTAACCTTTTGAAACATTTCTCAAAGGGGTGGCCTGACCGGCCACAGAAGCTACAAACCTCTTTGCTCTTCTTCTTCGAAGCAGCACCAGGTACCTGAAGGTTCTTTCCTTCAACCAACTTCCTCTTATCTTTCCTCATCAACTGCCCTCTTTGCTTGGTATTCTCAATTGACTCAACTTGCAAAGCAGCTTCCACCACTCCAGCATAGGTTACTGATCCATAAGCACTTGCTAATTGCTGGACATCACTTCTTAGGCCACCAAGAAAACACTTAACTCGATCCGCCTCGGAACGTACCATGCCAGGGGAAAACCGACTCAGTTTGTTAAACTCGATCTCATACTCACTAACTGTAAGTTGCCTCTGCTTCAAATATAAGAACTCGTTCCTCAGGCGGTCCCGCTCGACCGAGAGTAGAAACTTTCCCAGTAGCCTTTCCTTAAAGGACTCCCACGAACATCCTTCCTTCAAGCTCTCCTTCTCTCGCAACCACCAACTCTTTGCTAACCCCTTCAGCTGATAAGCAGCGATCATCACTCTCTGATCGTCCGTGACTCCAGAATAAGAAAACATCTCCTCAATCGCTATCAGCCAATCATCCAAGACCATAAAGTCTGTTTTGCAATCATACGTAGGTGGTGCAAGTCACTAAAACTGAGAGATAAACGTCATTTCTGGTGGAACCACAACTGGAGGCACTAGAGGAGCAGGAGGGGCAGGAACAGCTGGACCCACAGCTGGGTTCTGCACTCTCGTAACTATCCCAGACACAACTAATACCAACGACTAAACCTGGGACTGCACCTCCACCAACTGCCTTGACAAAGCCTCATTGCTCTGTCGCAGACCTTCTATTATTGCATTGCTCTGAGCACCCGAAGACTCACCCTCAGATTGGGGAGACTGCCTCGTTGTCGGACGCTTCGACATCCTATAATCGAATTAGCACTAATCAAGACTTAGCCCAACAGCTAGCACAAAACTACCCGGTACAGGCAAACATACTTAAATATGAACGTCAACTGCTAACTTGCTTTGGGAATTTTCAATAATGATGTTATGCCTAACCTAGGATGATTCACCATCATCACACTAACTCATGTGCCTAGACCATGAATTCCTGAATTTATATTTGACTCAAAACCATGTGTGTACATGTGTCATCATGTAGATCTTTAGCTTGGCACGTTGTGCTTATGCTATGTTATGATATGCATGTTGTGCTATGCAGTCTAAAAAAGCCTTAATGAATGTTATGAGCGGCGTACACATGCAATGTTATGCATCCCATACTACATAACATTACATGCAACGAAAAGGGAAAACGTGCAAATGGGCATTTATGTGATGAGGTTATGCATCTCATACTACATAACCCTCACATGTTGCCACCTATGGTGGGTCCATATACAAACACATATTATGTATCACATACTACATAATATGTCCCATATACTTCTTGTCATACTTATGAGTGTAGTGCTCATGCTTCAGCCAAGACTTACTGATGACACATCGGTGTATGTATGATATGCCACTGAACAACTAATACGAACAAGGAAAGGTTGCCCGACCAATTGTCAAGCAATCTCCCTCTGATACTAACTGTCACAACCCGTATTTTCTCAACAATTAACTCATATCAGAGTAAGAGAAAATACGTGTCATGTTGCCACGTCGTGCAGGGGATAACTGCACACGCTCAGGCAAAACCCCAGATTCTACACCTTTGGAGAAAATCATTCTTTAATATGAAACAAAACCAATTAAGATTGATGGTCGTACCCCTCGGCACAGTGGATCAGCTAGTCCACAATCAGAAATAGATGTATACGCTGTGGAAAATACTTTGGTTAGCTTGATTTGACATCCTACATGAGTATAAAAGTCCCCAAAGGACAACTCATGAAATGTAGGACTCTAGATTTATCATAGTATAAGAAAGTAACTTTTACGTTCTTTGGAAAGTAGTGCTTTAGTTTTATACATATGAGATGCATGAGGTATATATAGTACTACTCTTATGTTTCAAAATACCTAACATGCAACCTAGCTTAAATCATTCCCAGAAGCAAGTAAACAACCTCCAAAATAGGCAAAATAGCAGTTATTAGTTCATACATAACCTCAAAAGTAAGCCACCAGTGGGCGTCAACAACCTGACACGAACCCACTAGTAAGTATGTATGTCTATACAGAAAGAAGAAAACTACCTCACAAGGTCGAGGTACAACACCCTCAGTAACCCCGGAGGCCATAAGTAAGCTCCACCAAAACACTAGCTGCTCAACTGGCTACAACCCGAACCTAAGGCATTCAAAGAAAGAACGCCTCAGTAAGCAGATAATCAAAAGAAAACTGGAGCATTATGTTCATAAGTAAGGAAATAAGGGCTTACCAACCCTACAATAAGTGCTATTAAAAGAGCAAAACGGAGCAGAACAATACAGTATGGGTAAAAGACTGCCCAAGCCAACAAGCCAATGCACCAAGTGCGAGAAAATAAACAACATGCCCTGCTAAAAACTGCAGAAGTACAAGGCAAGCATATTCCCAAGGAACTAACAGTCCTAATTTGTGAATCATTAGCAGTGGAAGGGCCATGGATTTGGATTGGTGACCAAAAATAGTCCTCATCCAAACACCCAGGCCCATAAATACTCAAGGGTACAATGGTGGCAGCCTAAAGGTCCAACACACCAACAAAACTAGCTCAAACCAGGGCCAAAATGGTGCCAACACACCAACAAAACCAGCCCCCACCAGGGCCAAAATGGGGGAACCACGGCTCTCCACATAAGTCATCCCTTACAGAGTAAACAAGCAAATCACTTGCTATAATTCACGATTCGGCCTTCAAAACCAGCAAAAAACATCAACAAAATCGACATAAACCCACCCTAACCACACTCGGAAGAAAAAACCAGCTTAAGGTAAAAGGCGTCGAGTCCACTCGGCGCTAAAAGACTTAGCCGCAAAAGACTAACTGGAAGGTGGTGTTGAGTGAGTCCAGCTCACTCAACGCCAAAAGACTTAGAGAAAAATCTTCTGACTAGATGGCGTTGAGTGAGTTCAGCTCACTCAACACCAAAAGATTTAGAAAACTCTTTGGCGAGATGGCGTTGAGTGAGTTCAGCTCACTCAATGCCAAAAGCAGACGGCGTCTAGTGAGCTCCATACCCTTAACGCAAAAAGACTGGACAATGGCGTTGAGTGAGTGCAGATCACTCAACGCCAAAAGCAGACGGCATTGAGTGAGCTCCACTCCCTCAATGCCAAAAGACTGGACAATGGCGTTGAGTGAGTGTAGCTCACTCAATGACAAAAGCAGACGGCGTTGAGTGAGCTCCACTCACTCAACGCCAAAACACTTTGGCAAAAAATCTCTGGATAATGGCGTTGAGTGAGTGCATCTCACTCAACGCCCTTTCTCTGGGTAATGGCGTTGAGTGAGTGCACCTCACTCAATGCCAAAAGACTTAGAAAATATCTAGACAATGGCGTTGAGTGAGTACCACTCACTCAACGCCCTTTTCTTTAGGTAATGGCGTTGAGTGAGCTGCACTCACTCAACGCCAAAGGCCGGCGGCGTTGAGTGAGCTCCACTCACTCAATGCTTTTGGACTTAGCTTCCAGAGCAAATAGCCAGGCGTTGAGTGTGTCCACCACACTCAACGCTTTTGGATTTAGACTCAAAACCACACCAGCTAGGCGTTGAGTGTGTCTACCACACTCAATGCTTTTGGACTTAGCTTAAAAACCACCCAAAGCCTGCAACCCGAGAGCTTCTTCTGGACAAAAAAAATTCTTCCTACCCCTTCTACCCAGCTACAACAGCCCTCCCCCAAGCTAGAATATACTTAGTAAACTTCTTTCCTACCTCTAGCCACTAGCTGGACACAAAATCAACAACTAGGAGAGAGAAAAATAATGAAATTTGGGTAAATTCTACAGTGAATTGATTCGGCTCAAAGGCTGAAACAGCACTAGATTTTTATACTACTGCACACTAATATCCAGAAATAGTATGATAAACAAATAGAAGAGCTTGGCAAGGGTAGGAGCACCACTTGCCTCAACCTTCCAGATAACAGCTGTTCTTCCAATCCAGCCCAGCTAGGCCGCAAACCGGCCGCAAACAGCAACCTGAAGCTAGAATGGAAGACCTAAGAGAGAGCAGCCCAAATCTGGCTATTCCCGAGGAAACCGAGCTTGAACTCTCGAGAAAAAGTCAGCCAAAAGCTGCAGGAAGCTGCTGCCCGAAATAAGAAATGGAGGCTCACTGATTCTCTCTTTGGGGAAGAAGAAGAAGGATATACTAAACTAAGTTATAAGCTATATTATATATTATCACCATCAGCTATATTATATATTATCACCAGCACCAAGCTAATAAAATAAAGCTAGTATCTTATTATAATATAAGCCTTAAGCGGCTACAGCTCAAACCGCCATCCCCCTATACCACCACTAGCTAAAAAATCTGTACATATACTTTTAGCTAATAAAACCGCCATCCAATTGCTGCCCCTATAATATCTAATTGACTAGATCTTAAGGATCTTATATCTTAAGATATACAACAAAAGATGAATATAATTTACTAATCCAATAACACGTCCAAATAGCGCGAAAATTCTAACTATATCGGAATTAACGAAACTCACACCGTAGCTAAATACCCATGCTATGAATCTAGTGGCGACGTCGAAACTGTCATCCGACAAACAAAACTCGAGCTACCATGGCCTGAAGCCAAAACACAAGCATTCCCGAAGAGGCCCACCGAGTCACCAAAATAGACTCCGGCTTGCTAGGGAGTCTTACAGACAGGCTACAAAACAAGCCACTCAAGGGCCGAAAGAGCTAAGACCATGCTCTAACAATGGCAAAGGCCAAATATATGCCAACGTAACGTCAATCCAAGATTAAATAATCACAGAAAAACTGGGGGCGTTACACCCCGGCAAGGACCCGGGTAGTGAGGGACTAGGTGAAGCTTAAGCAAGCACACCCCATATTATCTGTTGCTTTTCCTACTTTCAAAAGAATAAGCCGCGAGAAGATGTTTACGAGCACTTTCATTTTTCTTTCTAACAATAAAGCATTTATCTTCCCTTTCGCACTGGACGGTTCCTCTAAAGGCGAGATCGGTGGAAATACTTCTATACCTCTCAGGCGAGATTTGCAAAAACCCTTCTACACCTTTCAAGCGAGATCGGCAAAAGACCTTTTATTCCTTCCAGGCAAGATCGAAAAAATCCATGCTGCACCTTTCAAGCGAGAAGGACAAAAGTCCTTTTGCATCTCTCAGGTGAGACATATGAAAGTACTTCTAACACCTCCCAGGCAAGATAGACAAAGGTCTGTCTATACCTCTCAGGCGAGATGGACAAAGTTTCGTATGCACCTTCACTTAGATGGACCCCGGTCCTCCTAAAGTGTTGGGTCCATTGATCCTAATATCCTAGATTTGAAGAAGGCCTAGCAAACAATGTATACACATGTGGTGATCTAAGTTGTGCTCAAGTTTAGTGATTGCAAAATGTCCTACTAACAATGATGGAACAGGTAGCCTAAGTGGCTAAGTCAAGTAAACACTTACATAAGATATGGATAAACATAAATCTATCTAAGTGCACAGGCGTTGAGTGAAGGTTACACACTCAATGCCAGATGACTTATAGCGCTGAGTGGAGCCTATACAGTCAAAGCTAAAAGAGTGGCAAGCTGAGAGTGTGGTTAAGTCCACAGGCATTGAGTGAAGTCTACTCACTCAACGTCATGCAGCAAAAAGCTGTGAGACAGGTTAAGCCAAAGAAGATAGACTTGAAAATCCATCTAAGTCTACAAGCATTGAGTAAGAACGGCTCACTCAACGCCATACGACAGAAAGCTGTGGGACAAGCTCAGTCAGTCAAAGGCACAGAAAATCTATGATGATATTTGACTAAGTTCATAGGCGTTGAGTGAGGCAAGCTCACTCAATGTCATGTGATAAAGCGTTGATTGTATCTTATTCAGTCAGTTTTTGTGTTTTCAGACACAGTAATTTGGCTAAGTCCAAATATATTGAGTGGAGCTTACTCTCTCAACGCCAAGGTGGAGAAAAATCTGGCTAAGGCAGAAAGCGTTGAGTAAGGAATCCTCACTCAACGCTCTCAATGTTATGATTCAGAAAATCTGGCTAAAGCAAAATTCATTGAGTAAGGCATGCTCACTCAATGCTCTCAACGCTTAAGATGCTGAAGAAGCAGGAAAATGACTAAGGAATAAGGCGTTGAGTGAGGTGTGGTCACTCAACGCTCTCAATACCTAAATTACATAAATATGGCTAAGGTATAAGGCGTTGAGTGAGACATGGTCACTCAACGCTCTCAACGCCAAGCATGCAGAAAAGGATGAAGAATAAGCTAAGGCAAAAAGCGTTGAGTGAGGCTTGCTCACTCAACACTGTCAACGCCTAGATAGACAGAATTTTGTCTAAGTGTCTTGGCGTTGAGTGAAGCTCATTCACTCAACGCCTATTCAACTAAAGCTTGATTTTTGACTAAGTCCACAGCTGGTGATGTCAGTAAGTCAACAAGTCAACCATTATTCAAATTGATAGTGGGAAAGCTACAGTACAAGCCAAAAGGCGCCTCAGAGCTACTGTACGACAGTTGGCATTAAAGAAATTTTGTAGTGGCCCATCAATGATGTCGGGCCCACTGCTAAAAGAGTCGTTGGGTTGCAATCAATAAAAGGAGAAGCCTTTTTTACAGAAAAGGCAGCTATTGATGTGGTTCTTCTTCATCGTCATTGTTGTTGTGACTGAAGAACAGGAAGCTCAAAATAGCAAGTTAAAGGCTTAGCAAGTTAGCTGATTGTCTTCTCCATCGACATCAGCAAGATCAGAGAAAAACTTTAAAGGAAAGAAAGCAGGATAGCTGGTGCCATTTTTTATCTGCACCAGCAAGTTCTTCACAGATCCATATGTACAACTCTGAAGAATATCTACTGGTGGCTGTGAAGAAGAGGTTAGGGTTGAATCTCCTCAGCCCAGGAAAGAAAGAAGAAGCAGAGCTATTTTCTGCAAGTTGCTTCCAGCACAAGCCAAAGCAAGATCTGTATCCTTGTTGCTGAGAAGAAGTTAGGGTTGGGATTCTCTCAGCTCAGGTAGCAGCAACTAGCTGTAATTACTTCTCAGTTCCAGCAGGAAATCTCTGGTGCTGAGAAGAAGAGGTTAGGACTGAGTATATCTCAGTTCAGGTAAAAGTAGACTCAGGAAATATATTCCTGGAGTCAAAGTAGGGTTGAGTCTATCTCAGTCCAGGTAGATTGGCACAGAAAATTTCTGTTGTGTCCAATCATCTCACCAGTTAACTCCCATCTTGTAGGATCCTTTTGGATCTGAGTGGTAGGAGTAAATTTGCTCTAAGGTAGAATTTTGTTGAGAATCTGAGGGTAGGACCTTATGGTCTGAGCTGTAGGACTTGGTTTCAAGTCTGAGGTAGGTGAGTCAATCTCACTAAGCTGTAGGGCACTTGTGCCTGAGGTAGGATCTGGGTGTTGATCTGAGGTAGGGCCTTTGTGCCTGAGTTTGTAGGAGAGTCATTCTCTCTGAGGTAGGATCCCTAGTGGATCTAAGGTATGGTTGTCCTCCCAGCCTGAGTATAGGGCCATTGGCCTGAGGTAGGTGATTAGCTAATCACTGAGTTATAGGCCCTTGTGGCTGAGTTGTAAGTCTTGGAGGAGACTGAGAGATCCTGAGGGATCTGAGGTGTAAGCTCTTTGGAGCAGAGTTTTGGAGAAGTGTCTAGTCCAATAAGATAGTTGGATATGTGGGAGGGAAGTGGATGTACCGTTGTTAGGGGAACCACTATAAATCTTATATGTGCCTTGTGTGTTTTCTCTGTGTTGGCTTTATTACAGGTTGCATATCTTGAAAGCAGAATTTACTCAACTAATAAAGCATCCAACTTAAGGAAAATAAAAGATAGTCACTGAGGACTACGAAACCTATTCACCCCCCCTCCCCTCTAGGCGATTAGCTATTCTTGAAATTAGAGACTTTCAAGTGGTATCAGAGAGAGGTTACTCAAAAAGTACCTAACAGTCTGAGTTGACCTCCAAGGATAGCTAAAAGGTTTGCACTTATGAGTTCAAGGGTAAACCATAATGTGTGGAGCTCAAAGGAGCTCCAGGTCTGCAGAAAGAAAAGGAATAGCAATGGGTTGTTGACATCTCTTGTAGAAGACAAAGTCTATCCAGACAAAAGAGCAAAGATCATGGCCCCACTGTCACATTTAGATAGTGACTTAGAGGTGGATGAAGCTGAGGAAGGTGAATGCAGATGATATGGGCTGATAGCTACACCAGAAGAAGAATCCTGCCAGGATCAGCCTAGACAAAATAAGGTATATTCCCCATCTAGCTCATCCTCAGAGTCTGGATATAAATCCTGCTCAAACTCTGATGCATCTACATCAAATGATGATGAGAGTCCTATGTCAGAAGATGATATCAATCAATTGATTGAAAATCATGCTGTACTTTTGAAAGCTTTCAAGAAAAGCAAGATGTTTGTTAAGAAACAAGCAGAGGAAATTGCCTCCCTACAGCTGGTTACTTCCCAACAAGATGAGACTTCATCTTTACTATATCTAAAAGTGAGGGAAGTTGCTCATCTAAAGATAATGGTAGATATCCATGTTGAGTCCATCTAATATAAGGACTCTATTATCAAGGATCTTGAAGATAAACTTGAAAGGTAGAATAAGGTTGTGACCAATTTCTCTAAGATAGACGCAATCAAGATAAAATCTGAATCTAAGTGGATTTCTAAAGTTATACAATCTCAGAGGAGAGGTCAAGCTCCTGTCAGGTCTCAGTCAACCTCTCACAAGGTAATTCTCTCATCGAACTGGCATGACCAAGGTTATAAGTGTGGTCACTGGAGGTGTAGGGATCTTCCTTGTAAGATTACAAAAGTACCTTATAATGGAAGAAGAGAGTTCATGTGATTGAGTGCACAGAAGGCTCCCCATGTAGAAGTCAAAAAGGCCCATTCTGGACCTTTTGTATTTAATGCCTCAGTCCCCGCATTCAAGGATATGACAACGGTCTATTTCAAGGTTCTTCCAGCAAGAACTCAAACCAAAGGTAAGTCAGTCAGTGATCCTGACTTGGTTGCATCTGAAGCCATTAAGAACATGCCAGCATCAAGGAAGGTTATTGCTAATGGAGTTTAGAGCAAGCCAAGTGCTTCCACTAGCAGACTCACTTTTGGTCAAGCTCTTGCTGAAAGAAACAAGAAGAAGAACTCAGTTCTCCCCACTAAACAGGAAGCCAGAAGTGGCTTGCACACTTCAAGGTGTGTTCAGAAAAGGAGATACAACATCCATGAATGTTGGTGTTGTGGCAAAGTGGGCCACTTTGCCATAGATTACTAGCACAACCTCAGTGTGCCAAAGGCAAGGTAGTGTCTTCCTGACAAGACTCTTATAGGTATATGCATTCTTATGCTAACAGGAACCTAGGACCCAAGTCAGCTTGGGTTCCTAAGGTAAGGTAAATTCTGTTTTGCAGGACCGTTCAAGTGGTCATGCCCATTTATGGTCCTTGGACAAAGATGTACCAGATCTAGGTATTGGTACAAGGATTGGATGAACTGACCAGCATGCACAAGATACCTAACACATGTGCAATTGTTGAGGGGGAGCTAGCAAAAAAATAGATGCACATTAATGGCTAAAGCTCGGGATCAAGGATTGAAGAGACTGTGAATCCAACATCTACTCCTAGTCCACTAGATAAAGATAAGTAGAATTCACCTAGCTCTTAATTCTACTAGTTATTTACTAAAAATGCAAAAACTATGCAGTTTAGAAATAAGATAGTTGAAATTAAAGTCTGAGAAGAAGTGTGACAATTGTCTAAAAACTTGTCTCAATAAATAAGTTAGTGGCTCTCATGTTCACTATGCCACAAGATGTAACTAGATTCAACATCCTCAAAATTAGCATTGGCATGTTGAAGCTAGTTCAAATTGCATCCCACTAGGACACATATTATATTGTGTATTGCAGGACAATCTTACCCCTACAGTTTAGGCCAACACAGTAAGGGGCTAGATGCAATCTAATTGCTAAAGAAAATTGAGGTTGAGGAAAATAATATTACTCAACAAAAATTATAGAAAAGATGGCCTGCAGCTAAGCGGCGGGATTCAATCCTAGTCGTTGATCAAAATTTGATCACCAAACAGGTAAGTGTCTTTCCGTTTTCTCTTTATAATTAACTACAAATAGAAAAGCTTGTGCATAAAGCAAAGTCAATGTTCCTTGCCCTCTCCTGCCCGTATTCACCAAATCGACGGAAAGTCATTCTCGCTCGGTAGCAAAAATTCCCAAGTGAAATGGCGCCCAAGGGACAATATTTCCTATTCGAGGGTTCGGAATTGGTGAGAAATGGATTCAAAGATGCTCCTGAAGAGGTACAGTATGTTCTTCATCTTCTCCGAACATCTGACCTAGAGTTCATCCTGTCGGAACCCTGTTTACTACGGAAATGGGAGGTTCTAGAATTATTCTCCAACATCAAGGAAGATGATACAGCTGGGAAAATCAAGACGACTGTAAGTGGAACAAAAGTCAAGATAACACTAAGAAGGCTGACCAAAGCCTTAAAGCTGACGAAGTTCTCCGCAACTGATGACGAAGATGAACTATCGTAGGATGATGTAAATACTGCATGTGAAATGGTGTGGGTTATCCAAGCACTCCACCAAATAAATCCTAAGGAAGGAACTGAACCTGAAAGGTAAGTTCTTGGCAGATGTCATCGGGAAGGCTCTGTTATGTAAAACATGCTCCCACGAAAAGATATAGAAAAAGATGTTTGAGCTGATGTGCAGGGCCATATTGACCAGGAGAACTGACTGGAGAAGAATTCTCTTTGACAGGATTACTGAGTGCATGAATGTACCGGATTTAGGGAGAATTCTATTCTTGTTTCTGCGACAAACTGTTCCAGAAATTCTGAACTTGAAGCTTGGAGCAAGAATACATCACGTGAGAAGAATGGACTTCAAAATGTTGGAGAGGTGGGACAGGGTACTTCAACCCCATGGACCATCAACTGCAGAAAAGAAAGGAAAGAAGAAAGTTGTTCCTGAGCCCAGTTCCTCTAACAGCTCTTCAGCCGAAGATGATGAAGAACCTCATAATCCAAAACTGACAAGTTCTGAAGATCTATCCAGGAAGAATGTGGGTGCTTAGAAGTCAATTGAATCTGAGCAAGAATATCTTTCTCCTCCAGTTGAAGAGGCTGAGAAAGTGGCAGAGACAATATTCAACGGGCTCTCTACAGAGATGGAAGGGGAGGCCTTGGAGTTCCCAGGAGGTACTGTTGCTGCTCTCTCACCACCCCAAGAACCTCTAGATGGATAGAGTCATCAGAGTGAGGGGGAGATCAAACTAGCTTCTGATAAGGAGGTTGCAATGTCTGAAGATGAGTATCAACTGGAAAAGTTCATGGAAATTTCATTTGCTGAGGACAAGACTACAATGGCTGAGGTGGAGCAGCTTGCAGAAGAAATAATGCAAGATACATTAGTCATGGGTGAGTAATTTCAGATCCCCTCTACAGAAATTCAGCCTACAGATGATACTACTACTGTTGCTTGACCTGCATGCAAATGAAGGCATGGCAGAGGTTGAGAGGAGATTCCATCTAAACTCCCTGCTTATGAAGTACATGATCTAGTCTTTTCTGAATTTGAGAAAGAGGAATCTAGTCATGAGAAAACACACTCCTCAGCACATACAGAGAATGACCAGTCCAAGAGTGACTCTGCACAAGGAATAGGGAACAGGCCAGCACAGGAAGCTCTAGATAAAGTCACCTCTGCTCAAACAGACCAGATACCACTCATATTCCTGGCCCAACTGAAAGGTATGCTGGATAAGCAGAGGAGAGCATTGGAAAATTTTGTAGAAGATGCATTAAAGGACATCAGAAATGATCTGGCAACAGAGATCAAATCTATAAGATTTGAAGTAAACTTGTTGAAAAGAGAAACTGTAAAGTTCTTTAAAAGGGTTGATCCAGCTATGGACTGCACCATGGACAAGCTGGATGTGGCAAGCCAGAATGTTGTCACTGTTATAGAAAATCAAAATATTAAGAATCAAAACATGCTGGTCATTCATGATAATGATAAAGTTCTGAGGGATAAATAGAAGACAAAAATATTTACCAAGATGGACGCATGTACTAAGCTACTTGATGACCATATGCTGCAAGTCAAGAATCATGTTACTGCTAGAGTTAACTACCTAGAAATAGAGAGAAGCAAAGCCTGCACCTCCAAGACCATTCAAATAGTTGAAGAAGTCAAAAAGGGGGAGAGTGAGGCAATAAGAACTAATACTGAGAACATGGTCTGGGCAACCAATGTGGTGAGAGACTCATTGGGAATGGAGAAAATTCAGTTTGATAACATCCTAATAATGTCTGCTCAAGTACAAGATGCATTGTACAGAATGTCTACTGCTGATCAGGTACAAGGTAAACAGGAGTATGTTTAGTATATAGAAGAAGGTGATAGTGCTGGTGCCCAGTGGGGAGAACAGTCCACTGCTACTGTGATTCCTTCCTTCAGCCCCACTGTAGACCAAACACTAAAGACAACTGAGATGACTGTTGCTGAAAATGGGGAAGAAATCAGGATAAGGAAGAGGAAATATAGAGAAGAAATGGAGAAAAGGCCTGATTTCAAATAATGGAGCCCAGAGTCCAGATCTATCATTCTTCTTGCTTAGGATCAGGTCAAAAACAAAAGGTCAGACAGAGGAAAGTGGTACAACAAAATGGAATGGGAGAAGATGGAAAAGAGGGACACTAAAAAGAGAATCTACTGGAAGAACAAGAATGCTAGCACGTTGCCTCCTGGTGCAGTTGAACCCTTCAAGTACTTCCCCAAGCCCTTCAGCTACTTTAAGAGGCAGAAAGATAAAGCTGAAGCTAAAAGGGAAAAAGAAACTAAGGCAAAGGCAGCTGATGAAGCAGACAAGAAGGGAAAGAAGATAGCTGAAGCAGAAGAAAAACCTGCAAAGAAATCTACGGTCAGTGGAATTGTGATAAGGGAACCTGAAACTTAAAAAAAATTAGGTTCTGCTTATAGGGCTAAGGAATGTGACATTTTTGTTCATGCACAAACATTATAATTCTTTATATGTTAAATGAAATATCATTTGTTATGATTATATTCATTATTTTTCTGATTTATGTTGTGTTAATGTTTTGTGTATATGTTGCTTAAGTATGTTAGTGTATATATTGGCATAGGTTTTGACTTCTTCAAATAGGGGGAGATTGTTGGGTCCATTGATCCCAATGTCCTGGATTTGAAGAAGGCCTAGCAAACAATATATACACATGTGGTGATCTAACTTGTGCTCAAGTTTAGTGATTGTAGGATGTCCTAGTAACAATGATGGGACAGGTAGCCTAAGTGGCTAAGTCAGGTAAACACTTACCTAAGATGTGGATAGACAAAAATCTATCTAAGTCCACAGGTGTTGAGAGAAGGTTACTCACTCAACGCCAGATGACTTATAGCATTGAGTGGAGCCTATATAGTTAAAGCCAAGGGAGTGGCAAGCTAAGAATACTGTTAAGTCCACAGGCATTAAGTGAGGTCTACTCACTCAACGTCATACAACAAAAAGTTGTGAGACAGGCTAAGCCAAAGAAGATAGACTGGAAAATCCATCTAAGTCCATAAGCGTTGAGTGAGAATAGCTCACTCAACGCCATACGACAGAAGGCTGTGAGATAAGCTCAGTCAATCAAAGTCACAGAAATCTGTGTTGATATTTGACTAAGTTCACAGGCGTTGAGTGAGGCAAGCTCACTCAATGCTATGTGATAAAGCGTTGAATATATCTCATTCAGTCAGAACCTGTGTTTTCAGACACAGAAATTTGGCTAAGTCCAAATGCGTTGAGTGGAGCTTACTCTCTCAATGCCAAGGTGGAGAAAAATCTGGCTAAGGCAGAAAGCGTTGAGTAAGGCATGCTTAGTCAATGCTCTCAACGCCATGATTTAGAAAATCTGGCTAAAGCAAAAGGCATTGAGTGAGGCGGGCTCACTCAACGCTCTCAACGCTTAAGATGCTAAAGAAGCAGAAAAATGACTAAGGCATAAGGAATTGAGTGAGGTGTGGTAACTCAACGCTCCCAATGCCTAAATTATAGAAAGTATGGCTAAGGCATAAGGAGTTGAGTGAGGTGTGGTCACTTAACGCTCTCAACGCTAAGCATTCAAAAAAGGCTGAAGAATAAGCTAAGGCAAAAAAGCGTTGAGTGAGACTTGCTCACTCAACGCTGTCAACGCCTAGATAGACAGAATTTTGTCTAAGTGTCATGGCGTTGAGTGAAGCACATTCACTCAACGCCTATTCTACTAAAGCTTGATTTTTGGCTAAGTCCACGGCTGGTTACGTTAGCAAGTCAACAATTATTCAAATTGATAGCGGGAAAGCTACAGTACATGTCAAAAGGCGTTGCAGAGCTACTGTACGATAGTTGGCATTAAAGCAAGGTTGCAGCGACCCATCAATGATGTGGGGCCCACTGTTAAAAGAGCGGTTGGGTTGTAATCAATAAAAGGAGAAGCCTTTTACAGAAAAGGTAGTTTCTGATGTGGTTCTTCTTCATCGCCATTGTTGCTGTGACTGAAGAATAGGAAGCTCAAGATAGCAAGTCTACTGCAAGATTAGAGTAAATCTCTGAAGTAAAGAAAGAAGGATAGCTGGTGCCATTTTCTATCTGCACTAACAAGTTCTTCATAGATCCAGATGTACAACTCTAAAGAATATCTACTGGAGGCTGTGAAGAAGAAGTTAGGGCTAAATCTCCTCAGCCCAGGAAAGAAAGAAGAAGCGGAGTTATTTTCTGCAATTTACTTCCAGCACAAGCCAAAGCAAGATCTGCATCCTTGTTACTGAGAAGAAGTTAGGGTTGGGATTCCCACAGCTCAGGTAGTAGCAACTAGCTGCAGTTACTTCTCAGTTCCAGCAGAAAATCTCTGGTGCTGAGAAGAAGAGGTTAGGACTGAGTATATCTTAGTTCATGTAAAAGTAGACTCAAGAAATATATTTCTGGAGTCAAAGTTAGGCTGAGTCTATCTCAGTCCAAGTAGATTGGCATAGAGAAATTTCTCGTGTCCAATCATCTCACCAACTCACTTCCATCTTGTAGGATCCTTTTGGATCTAAGTGGTAAGAGCAAATTTTCTCTGAGGTAGGATTCTGTTGAGAATCTGAGGGTAGGACCTTTGGGTCTGAGCTGTAGGACTTGGTTTCAAGTCTGAGGTAGGTGAGTCATTCTCACTGAGTTGTAAGGCACTTGTGCTTGAGGTAGGATCTGGGTGCAGATCTGAGGTAGGTCTTTTGTGCCTGAGTTTGTAGGAGAGTCATTCTCTCTGAGGTAAGATCCCTAGTGGATCTGAGATATGGCTATCCTCCTAGCCTAAGAGTAGGGCATTTGGCCTGAGGTAGGTGATCAGCTGATCACTAAGTTGTAGGGCCTTGTGGCTGATTTGTAAGTCTTGGAGGAGACTGAGAGATTCTAAGGGATCTGAGGTGTAAGCTCTTTGGAGCAGAGTTTTAGAGAAGTGTCTAGTCCAACAAGATAGTTGGATAGGTGGGAGGGAAAGTGGATGTACCTTTGTTAGGGGAACCACTATAAATCTTGTGTGTGTCTTGTGTTTTTTCTCTGTGTTAGCTTTATTGCAGTTTACATGTCTTGAAAGCAGAAATTACTCAACTAATAAAGCATCAAACTCAAGGAAAGTAAAAGATAACACTAAGGATTAAGAAACCTATTCACCCCCCTAGGTGATTTAGCTATCCTTGAAATCAAAGATTTTCATGAAGTAAGAACGAACATAGGTTTTTTGCCACCTCCACCCGGACGGACGCCGGTCCTCCTAAGCTACGAATGATCAAAGGTTCTTCGCCACTTCCACCCAAACAGACCCCGGTCCTCTTGAGGCGTGAACGAACAAAGATTTTGTGCCACCTCCACCCGGACGGACCCTGGTCTTCTTGAGGTGTGACCAAACAAAGATTCTTCGCCACCTCCACCTGAATGGACCTCGGTCCACCTGAGTCGTGAACGAACAAAGGTTATTTGTCACCTCCACTCGGACAGACCCTGATCCTCCTAAGGTGTGAATGAACAAAGGTTCTCATCCTCCACCAATAACGGAACGGACCCCAAGTCCACAAACGGACAAAGACTTTTCGCGACCTCCAAAAGAACAAAGCATGAGCCCTCCCACAAACCATGAGTCCTCGGGCGCCATTCGGACAAAGGGGGTAAATGACCCCTAACACAAACTCAGGTATCCTCTCTAGGCATTCACGCCCAACGATAATCCCAAAGTCAACACGCCACGTTAAATACGCGCATTCAAGCCGGGAAAAGGGGGGAAGGCTCTCGATTCAACGAGACATCCAAGGCTCAAATAAGAAAACAACTCTGTAATGCTCTTGGGGATGTATCGCGAGCAGGAAGCAAGCTATTGGGCTGAGTCGTGCCCGCTGCAGCAAAGGCAGGATGCAGCAATACGCTTATCCTCCTCCTCCGACCACATAAACTTGGTCTCCACTACAACAAACTGCACATATAATAAGGAATAAAATATAACTAAAATACAGTTTGTTATTGATAGTTATGTTTCATAACGAGATTTTTTTGTCGTTACAAAAAAGTACTTTTGTAACAAGTATTTTATATTTTGTTACAAAAACAAATGATTCGTTACTATAAATGCAAGTATTTGTAACAAGACTAATGTTACGTTACAAATAGTAAATTATTCTTACAATAAGTAGCAATTGTAACCACACCATAAAAGTTTTTTGTGACAAATAAATTGTCATTACTATTAGTAATATTTTATTATTAATCATTATTTTTTAAATAATATTTACTTTTAAGTCCATTGAATTTAATTTTTTTTGAAATTAGCAAAATAAAAATTTGTACGCGCGTGATATATAGTACCCTGCCTCAACAGTGTTCTAATGCGAAGACACTCCTACAGTGCGCAAACATCCGCGTGCTGCTGTCGCAGACATGTGGTACTATTGCGACAAGGGTACATATTTTCGTGCGCGTGGGGGGTTTGCGAGCTGTAAGAGCGTCGTCACGTTGGGACATTATCGAGGCAAGGGTAATGTCGTGTGGGGCACAAGCGATATATATATATATATATATATATATATATATATATATATATATATATATATATATATATGTATATGTATATACTATATTAAATTGAAGTATCATGACAAGGTAAATGAGCAAGCTAAAAAAGACATTGGGATAATTTCCACCGTCTGATCAACATGATAACCGTCGGATCCTATTTTAAAACATGTGTGCGCTAAAATTTTTTTATTCCCGGACGCAATGCTTTCCCCATGCCCTCCCGATGCAAATCGTGCTCCGCTGGTCAACCCTAATACTTCCTCTCCCGCTCATAATCGCGACGATCAGGTCGAGTTTCTACACAGAGTCTTCTCCTCGAGGAGAGTCGATTTTGAAGCCGCCAACAACGCTACTCACGCCCTCGCCTACCTTCAAAAGAACGGTACTTCTTTTGTTCTCTTATGCCTCTTTTTCTCACCCAACACTAGGGTTCCCGCTCCACGTAGTTATCTTACAAGCCATGACATCTCCTACTGGTGATTCTCAGACACACAACCTCTCTGATCTCCATTTCCCAACCATGAAATTTCAACTTCCTGCAACCTCTCGCTGGAATAAGAAAGCTGAAGCCGATCTCCAACCGATAACAATCCTCTTTTACTACTCTCTCTGACAACCTCTCTTTCTTGCTAACATCTGCTCGCGGCCTCTTCTCTCTCATCGCATACAGTCATTGCTACAACTGACATCTTGTAAGGTGTTGCTCGAAGCATCCGAGTGGTGATCAAAGTGGAATTCTCTGCCCGTTGCCCCTAGGTGGGTATAAATAGACAAACTCTTAGGAGTTTCTACGGGTATTGGATATCCGTGTATCCGACACGACCCGTTATGCCTCTGAACCCGTTAATTGTCCAAATATACACTAACAATCTCCTCCTATATTTGTGACAAAAAACGTGTACGTTTCGGAGTGCAGAAAGTCGACAGTATCAAAACAAATTTCCGACTTTACACATTTCCATAAGAGTTAGCACAGTTTTTAAAGAAAAACACAAACATGAGTTTTATAACAACAACATAACACATCCAAAAATAAAAGTGCTACTCAATAATAAATAAGTTTGGAAAACAAAAAATGACAACGGATAAATGTGTAACAATTCTACTCAGAGAGTATATCATCATCATCCAAGTCAAAGTCCACTTTCTCTCCTCCATCTTCACCAGTGCCTGCACGGAATTTAATGAGTCAGACTCTATGAATTCATAAACATATGCAGTGACGTATAAAAGTAAACTAGCTTTACCTAAATGAGCTTAGTACTTGTAGCAGTAGTGAAGTAACACTATCAGCATCTCTATCCAGTCTAGCTAGGACCAGTCAAGTTTTGATTTCAATAAAACAAACGTTGTTATCTTACTCATTAGTGACCACTATGTACCTCATCATATGATTTGGCACACCGTCATTTGCAACATTATCAAATGTGAAATAATGTGCTACGATCACTAATGTTAGATTAACTCATACAATGACTTTCTATTCTCAGTTGAATAATTCTCAAATCGACTTACAACGAGAAAGATGTTAAGTCATCAGGTGTGGAATGACTAGCATCTAACTATCTTGGGCTTTCATCAAGAAATTATTTGGGGTTTTCAATCTGTTATTAGATTCTTGAATGTTGGGGCTATAGGTTCTTGCTATCAAAACATAAACATTGGAGGAAGTTTCATATTTCTATGAACTTTAATCTCATCTCCCCCAAAGTTTTTATTGTGAGAACTCTATTTAAGCTCTTTGTCAAGGCATCTGTAACATTATCTTTCGACATCACATCAACGAGGTTCACAATCCCTTGACTCGTAAGGGAGGTCAATCAGGCTTGTTTAATCCGTAGTTGTCTTCTTTTGCTATTGAACAAAGTGTTCATAGTAATCATTTTAGTAGCCTGATTATTGCAGTAAACTGCAACAGAACTCAACTTCAGGCTCGACAATGGAATGTCCATCACCAAATCTCTTATCCACTCTGCTTCTTCTCCCGCTGAAGCTAGAGCGTAGAGTTCGGATTCCATAGAAGATAGTGCAATACATGATTGCCTCTTGGACTTCCAGGCTATAGTTGCTCCTCCTAGTGTGAATATAAATCCACTAGTGGACTTGCTGTCGTTTAATTCCGAGCACTATAATGCATTGGAATATCCTTCCATAACTGGAGGATTACCATAGTAACATAAAGCATACGTTTGGGTGTGTTTTAGGTATCGCATCAGCCTATCGAGGGCATCCCAATGGTCTTGGCTAGGATTACTAGTGAATCTACTTAACATGACGACCATAAAGGCTATGTCCAGTCTTGTGCAAACCATAGCATACATGAGACTACCAATCAATTTAGTATAATCTAACTGTCTAATCACAGCTCCATCATTGGGCTTCAAGCGATTATTGTAATCGTAAGGTGTCTCCACTACTCTGCGTTCACTGTATCCCCACATATCCAACATGGACTTTATATAGTGGCTCTTACTAAGGGAAATGTCATTTTTCTCAAAGCTCACTTGCATTCCTAATATAGTCTTAGCTACACCTAGGTCTTCAATGATAAACTCTTTTATTAGTTCTGACTTAACATCATTCACTACGGATTGATCAGAACCAAATATCAGCATATCATCCACATACAAACATATTATAGCGACATTGTTTGGTCTATTACGTATGTAAAGACATTTGTCCGAGAGACTCGATATGAATCTCATGTTCCTTACACTATAGTCAAACTTCTCATGCCATAATTTTGGTGCTTGTTTTAGTCTATATAGTGACTTGATTAACTTATAGACCTTATTTTCATGACTGTCAACTATGAAACCTTCAGGTTGGCTCATGTATATTTCTTCGGTCAGATGTCTTCTCATCCATTTGATGAATAATAAAGTTCTCAATAGACGCAATAGCAAGTAAAATCCTAATAGTTGTTAAGTGACACACTAGTGAATATACATCAAAGTAATCCACCCCACTACCTTGTGTGAAACCTTTAGCCACCAAGAGTGTTTTATACTTAGCTACGCTACCATCAGGATTGAGCTTCTTTTTCAGAACCCACTTACACCCTATAGTTTTAGCCATTTTGGCTTATCAACCAACGTTCAGGTGTTGTTCTGAAGCAAAGAGTTCATCTCTTCATCAATGGATTCTTTCCAGAGTAGTGAATCCTTTGATCTCATCGCGTACTTATAGGTGGATGGATCGGCCTCAACGTGGTAAGTGACAAAGTCACTACCAAAGGTTCTGGGAGTTCGCTCTCTCATCGAAGTCTTTCTAGACTCTAGGACACTACTGTCTATCGAGACTGAATAGGAGGTGCTCGGTACTGATTCGGGGTCTTCCTCAGTAATAGTTGCTTGCATACCTGGGATTGTCAGGTTTTTATCCTTAAAGAACTTATCCTCAAAGAACACAGCATTCCTAGATTCAATAATTATATTATTAGATAGGTCTAAGAATCTATCTACAGCACAACCTAAGTAGACAAACGTGTTGGTCCTAGGTCCAAGTTTAGACCATCTAGGGTCAGAGACACTGACATAGGTGATGTAGGCCACTACGTTTACCACTATAATAGTTAAGGGAATTACACGTACGCCTCTCTATTCCCGATATTACGCTCACACAATAATTAAACGCATCACACTCACGAACAACGTTTCAACTATTGCTAACGTACGGTAGCCACGCCGAATAAAGATCGAACAAATGGCTATAGGCCGATGTTCTCTCAAGCTAAAAGGACCAATATTGGGTCCGACCGAGCGATGGTTGTACCAAAAGAGATCTACCGAAAAGTTTGATTCGGAAATGGTAGATCTCCCCCAACAAAACGAAAGCGAGGCTCGCCAAACCTCTCGGAAAATTAAGCAACTTGAAAAAACAACTTATGTTATCGGAAAGATGAAACCATGATCGAAAAACAATTCCAAAATAACACAATGGTATTCCACCAAATAAAATTGTAGAAAATAGATTCACACAAGAGGTAGAAAATCTCGTTACCCAACCGGAATGGATGATTCCGATTCGCTTGAGGATCGCTCTTCCACAGTTCCGCCGGAGTTTCGCCAAATGGAGAGAAACTCGTCCACTTCCTTCGCTTCACGCCGGGATGGATGAAAATCACAAAGGGAGGAGCCTCTTTTTTTTGTCTTGGCCGATCTCAATATGAAGGAGATTGTGGGTCGGCTAAGAGAGTGGTGGTGGCCGAACTATTGGAGGTGGAGTTGAGGGTGGTCGGCTAGGTGGAGGAGAAAAGAGAGGAGGAAGAGGGGAGGAGGCTTGTTGCCGAATTCCACAAAGAGGGAAGGAGAGGGGAAGGAGGCCGGCGGCCAAGAGAGGGGAGCAAGAGGGAGATCCAAAATTTTGAAGAGGGAGGGAGGGGAAAAGGGGGGAAACCAATTTTAGATTTTCAAAATTCTTTCATTCTTTTCTAATGAAAATAATAGAGTTCATGCCTATATATAGGCTTACAACAAGACTTGGCTATTTGCAGCCCAAATAAAAATTAAACATTACCAAAATTTAAAAATAACATGATGAAAATTAGAATGCAAATAATGAAAATAATATTTAAAGCCTTCATAAGTCTTCATCGTCGTCGTCGCCATCATGTTGGGGTCGTCGTCATCTTCATCCATCATTATCTTCAACATGTAGGATAACGTCGTCGCCGCCGCCATCGCCGTCATCATACTTAACATGTAGGAGAACACCGTCGTCGTCTTCATCTTCAACTTTATCACGCTGGGGGTTGCCGCCATCAATCCTCCCCCGCTCAAAATAACTCATCACCGATGAGTTGGCATGGAGGTGCTGGCGCCGAAGAACAACATCCAAATGAACCATCGCCGGGTCGTCGGAGACCGGGCGAGCACACCATCGTACCACATAACGCTGAGTACCTCCACTTGGAGAGGAGAACAAAACACCAACAATGAACCTGTCCAGGAAAAAAATTGTCCTGCGAAACTTGGGCAAGGCATTAGGCAAATAAAGAAGAAAAATTTTTGCATCAACAGTCAACATACCTCCGTTGGAGACCAATGGAGAGAACGATCCAAGAACAAGCTCACCCCCCAACCCAAATGACAATATAGTGGCACCAAACGTAGAGTTAGGTATTTCAAATGGTGAAAAAACACAATGCGTGAAATTGGAATCATTTAAACTAGGGGAATTACCCCATTCAGTGGTTAACTTCAACAGACATGTTGTTTCTCCTAATTGATTAAAAATCCGAAAAGTTCTAACTCGCCGACTTGCCAACATTTCTATAGTGCCCGAAGGCATCCGTTCAGGGACGAGATACACCAAGAGTAAACCGAAAACCTTATAGGGAGACACCCTCTTATGTAAGTTAGCGATATATTGATAAGAAGACATGTGTGTGACTAACGCTTCCTTACCGTGCTTATGTAAATTAAGAACAAGAGAGGCAAATACTAGTGCATGTTGACTTGTCATAGAAAATGGCAGTAACGGAACTACATAAGGTGGCACAAACGGAAATAAATATGATGGCGCCAACAAAAAGTAATAGGGTGGCACTAGCGGAACTACATCAGGAGGCACTAGTAGAATGAAATCAGGTGGTACTAACTGAATGCAATCCGATGGCACAAAAGATGGCCACGTCATTAACGTGCTCTCAGAGATTTGGTGAATCTTAGAAAATCGAGAGGGTACAGAATTAACGAGACTGTCATCATGACCCAACACAACATCTAATAACACACGACGCGACATGTCCCAAGGAGGGTCCAGCATGGATGGTAAAACTAATTGACTCAAATCAGGCAAATTAAACGCACAACCCAAAGGATCCGCTGGTCGGGTCAACATATCAGGAGGGATTATCGGTAACACTAACAACGAGAAAGAGTTAAGATCGTATTTAAATTCATGCCACGGAGTTAGCATAAGGGGGCGCTTATCCGGGTCTACCTCAATAACGACCTCCAAAAGTATAACTCTCTCACTTGGTGGGTCGGCTAAGAGGGTGGTGGTGGCCGAACTATTGGAGGTGGAGTTGAGGGTGGTCGGCTAGGTGGAGGAGAAAAGAGAGGAGGAAGAGGGGAGGAGGCTTGTTGCCGAATTCCACAAAGAGGGAAGGAGAGGGGAAGGAGGCCGGCGGCCAAGAGAGGGGAGCAAGACGGAGATCCGAAATTTTGAAGAGGGAGAGAGGGGAAAAGGGGGGAAACCAATTTTAGGTTTTCAAAATTCTTTCATTCTTTTCTAATGAAAATAATAGAGTTCATGCCTATATATAGGCTTACAACAAGACTTGGCTATTTGCAGCCCAAATAAAAATTAAACATTACCAAAATTTAAAAATAACATGATGAAAATTAGAATGCAAATAATTAAAATAATATTTAAAGCCTTCATAAGTCTTCATCGTCGCCGTCGCCATCATGTTGGGGTCGTCATCGTCTTCTTCCATCATTATCTTCAACATGTAGGATAACGTCGTCGTCGCCTCCATCGCCGTCATCATCCTTAACATGTAGGAGAACGCCGTCGCCGTCGCCGTCTTCATCTTCAACTTTATCACGCTGGGGGTTGCCTCCATCAATAGGCTATGCAACCCAAGGTCTTAAGTCTTGATAAAGACGGGGGGGTTTCTTAAACCAAAGCTCGTATGGTGTGACATCTAACTTAGCATGAGGGACTTTGTTTAGAATGTTGTTTGCAGTTAAAACTTCTTCTCCCCAATATGCAGTAGGCATGCCAGCAGTGAGGAGCATTGAATTCAATATCTCTGTTAACGTTCTATTCTTTCTCTCGGCTATACCATTCGATTGGGGTGAGTAAGGAGCAATGGTTTTTGCTATGATGCCTTGAGAGGCAAGGAAACATCTGAACTCACTAGACACATATTCTCCTCCTCTATCACTTCTAAACCTCTTTATTCTCATGTCTAGTTGGTTCTCTACCCTAGTTTTGAAAAGACAAAAATTTTCAAACGCTTCATCTTTAGTTTTAAGAAGATAAATGTGACAGAACCTAGAGCAGTCATTTATAAATGTGATCATATACTTTCTTTCTCCTCTGGTGACAAAACATTTAAAGTCACATATATCGGAATGTATAAGCTCTAGGGGTGTTGTGCTCCTAGTAACCGCACTAAAAGGTTTTCTAGTGATCTTAGTCTGAGCACACATGTCACATTTCTCAAGCGGTGACTTAGTGTCTAATGTAATCGGGTGAGTTCTAGATATTTGGAACATTTTCCTATAGTTCATGTGTTCTAGTCTCTCATGTAGAGTCTTAGGGCTAACTAATTTTGTTTGAACTTGTTGAACTAACTCGTTTGCTAGACTTAGTCGGTATATCCTATTTTGGACGTAGGCACATCCAAAATAGTGTGAGTTAACTCACAGTGTTACTCTACCGCTACAAAAGGTAAAAGACATATCATCATCACATAATAGACTTATAGACACTAAGTTAGCAGCTAAGGAAGGAATAAATTTAACATTTTTGAGAGTTAAGATCTTACCTGAGGATAGCAGCAGCGTTGCATTCCCTACCTTCAAGACGTCAGTTGTCTTGTCATTTACATCTGTAACAGACTCTTTCATAGTAGTGAGCCCTGTCATAAGATCAGCATTGTTACAAACGTGGCACGTCGCCCCCGAATCCAAGTACCACTCTGTGTTGGCCTTAGCATTTCCGACCATCGCAACAAAATCGGAAGGCTCAGCTTGTCTTACAATATTGGCTTGGTTGTTATCCTTTGGTGCTTTGGTTCTTTCCCTTTTAAGGAGTCTGCAATCAGATGCGTTGTGCCCCCACTTGTTGTAGTTAAAATACTTGTCCTTGAACTTTTTGGCGCATTTGCTAGGGCCTGCAACCTGGGAGCTACCATGGGAGGGTCTGGTTCTCTTAGAGTTCGGCACGCATTTAGAACTGAGAACCATGTTAGCCACAACCTTCTGCTTGCTAACAGTTTCTAAAGCGTGTCGAATCCTATTCTCATCCTCAATGCGAATAAATCGCTTGAGTTCATTAAGACCAACCTGCATCTTCTTGTGATACATTTCAGTTTTAAAGTTATACCACGTAGATGGCAGCTTATAAATGATCGTGCCAGTAACAAAACTGTTTGGAAGGGAAATATTCTCACTATGTAAAAAATCTACTAAAGCTTCAAATTCCGATACCTGAGAGAGAATCGCCTTCTCTTCGACGAACATGAAGGAATGGAATTTGTACACTAGGTGCGCCTTGGACAGATCCTCCTCTTCCCTGAAATGCTCCTCCAGTTCCTCCCAAATCTCCTTAGCAGTCTTCATCTTGATGTATGTCTTCGCCAGGCTGGAGGACAGCCTGTTTAGCAGGTAGTTGCGGCAGAAGTCCTCATTAGCGATCCACTGGGCCTCCTCTTCAGTCCCCATAATGGCAGCACGATCAGACTGAACTGTGTAGAACACGTTCTGGTACTTCATTTCGAACTGGGTATTCAGCTTCCAGTCGTGGAACTCTGTCGTCGTAAACTTCTCCAATTTAATCATTGGTACCGGAGAGGAGAAATTTGACCCCTTCATCATTATGCCTCTTGTGAGGTCTCTGGAGGATAGTCTTACAACCTTCAGACAAAGAATTGGAGGTCGATCTACAGCAAGAGTCAACCTGCCCTATATTAGCATATCTGAAAACGTTGGCCTTTCTCCTTCAGAAGTCAGCCGGCCCTGCTTCTGTTTTTCTTTCTCTCTTTTTTTTTCTTTTTGGCCAAGGATTCTAACCCGTGATAAGTCGAAAATCAAACTGAGAGCAAAAGATTACGCATAAACTAATTTGGATACCCCCAGAAGATTATATGCTTGGATCCAGAGAATGATCCTTCCACTTAGATCTCCCGTCTGAGATAAGTGTCCAAGATGGTTTGAAAATGGAGGATCTACTAGTCTGCTTCGACTCCAGGGTTTTGGATTTCAGGATTTCGGAGAGAGGAAGACGAGAGAGAGGAGAGAGGGAAAGTGAGCTATGGTTCTTTTCTCCTTTGCAGGAGGCGGCCCTATCCAGGCGGCGTCTAGGGTTCCTGGACCGACGACGGTGAGGACGCAACACGGCAAAAGGCGGTGGCGGCTGCGGTTTCCTCCTTCCTTTCGATCGAACCCATCGACGGCTATCCCTTTCTTCCTGTGGAAAATCACCAGGCGGCAGGATGGTTTCGATTGCTCTCGCGTGAAACTCCGGCGGAGACGATGCGAGTTACTTCGAGAATGTAAGGTGTTGCTCGAAGCATCTGAGTGGTGATCAAAGTGGAATCCCCTACCCGTTGCCCCTAGGTGGGTATAAATAGACAAACCCTTAGGAGTTTCTGCGGGTATTTGATATCCGTGTATCCGACACGACCCGTTATGTCTACGAACCCGTTAATTGTCCAAATATACACTAACACATCTACAGTTTGCCACTCTCAGGCACGCAACCAAGAAACTCCAACAATGCAACACCTCTTTTTCAAAGGACTTTGTGGTGCTTCTCTTACAACGCTATCTAAAATTCCTCTGATGTTCTACCTGTTATCTAAAATTCCTCAAAAGTTTTACATGCCACTGTAATCTTCCACCTCCTTTTTTGTAGATTGTGCAGACATGGTGTCTTTTTGGGTATGATTCATCCAGGGCCTCCGTCTTTTTTGTGGAATGGACATGTGGCCTTCTCAAGCAGGAGCAGAGAATCTCCCTAATAGGGTCTTCCCCAATCGAATTAAAATTTTTAGTCAAGTCATTCTTCCCGATGGTATTCTCTCTACTACTCTGTTTTCCAGAACTATAGCCGATTACTATGCTGATGTTCAGAATTTTTTTAGAAAAGAAGCTTTCTATCTCCATCTTCTTCTAATGAGGTAATTGCAAGATTACCAATTGAAATTTTATTGACATAACTATTTGCATTCACAAGAACAACTGAGGACGCTCTTCATAAACATTGTTAAGTTGTTTTATGGATTTATGGGAAGTTGCTAAGCTTAACTTAACATGATATTTGTTGAGTATATAAACAATAAGGAGAAGGATATTTAATTTCTATTTAGTTTTGCTCAGTGTTATGGATCAATGGAGATGATTTAATTTTACGATCACCTAATTTTATTGCTCAAATAACTTTTTTTCTATTTTGTATGTTCATGCCTCCGAGATTATTAAAATATATTTTGTTTACAAAACAAATACACACTTATGGGAACATATAAATATATTTCACTATTATACGAGAAAAATTGTCTTTGATGAAACATTCAAAAATATCAATTATGCTCTCATTTTTATATCTTAATGATTTGACATATATTATAATCTATTTCAAAAAAAACTAAAATACAATGTGCATTCAACTAATTACAATGCCCACGACGTTGCACTCTCATGTAACGGGAAGCGGCCTTTCGCCCTCCACGACAAATGATGCCTCCCATGACAAATTAATGTCACCCCTACAATAAGTGCCGCACCCACGACAAATGTCACGGACCACAACCAATATTGTCACCAACAACATTGGTCGTTGCACACAACCACTGTCGGTCACGACAAATATCGCCTCTCACGACAAATATCCCCCTACAACAAATGTCACACATACGACAAAAGTCGCACCTACAACGACAAATGTCGCTCCCTCCATGACAAAAATCGCCCCCACGATAAATGCCTCCCTTATGACAAATGTCGCCCGCATGACAAATGTCACCCCCCACTACAAATATTGCTCCCATGACAAATGTCGCACCAACGACAAATGTCGCCCCGACCACGACAAATGTCGCACCCAGCACGACAAATGTCGCACCCAGCACGACAAATGACGCTCCCACGACGAATGTCGCACCCAAGACGAATGTCGCAGTCAGGACGAATGTCGCATCCACGACGAATGTCGCACTCACGACGAATGTCGCACCCACTACGAATGTCGCACCCACGACGATTGTCGCCCCACGACGAATTTCGCCCCCACGATAAATGTCGCACCCCAGCCGAAGGCCCGTGCTTTTCACTCGTGTGTATATATATTGTTAGATATTTAATTATATGTTCGCACGCGTGTTAGCCCGACTCGAAATAGGTTACGAGTTCGTGTCGCTCTAGAGTTAGACTCTATGCTGGAAGTACTATAAATACTCATTCCAAACTTGATGGTGTATTCGTAGAATACTTTGAACGGAGCCTCAACATTCTCAAAGTATCGGTTAGGGTTTCTCCGCTCCCGTGTTCGCTCTGTAATTTTCGTTCTGTGTTTTTCCGCCACACCCGGGCGATTTCCCGAATTCCCCCGCCCCTGGTGCGCGATCTGGCCGCCGTTCGCTGAAGCGATTTCCCGATTCCGTCGCTCACCTCCTGTTCGCGGATCGAATCCAGCGCCGCTCCCGTCGTTCCTGTTCGCGGTTGGATCTCCGATCGCTAGGGTTCGCTGCTACTCTGAGTCGCCACTGTTGTCGCGATTCTTCTCCTATAGTCGTGGATCTCAATCGGGAAGGGGAAAGGATCCATCGCCGTTGATTTCTTCTCGCGCTAAGATCCGGTCTCCTCCGGTGCAGTTCCGACTACCGCTCCTCCAATCCAGATGCAGCAACGTGAAGGATCAATCCCGACGTGATTTCTTACCGACGCTGCTCTTTGCCGATTGTGAAATCTCACAAATCTCGGTGCTACTCGCCGACGTGATTTCTCTGCCGCATAGCGCAGCTCTTCACATATCAAATCTCTGGCCTGGTTTCTCTCTGGCCAGGAGCCGCATATCAAGGAAGAACATCACCAGATCTTGTTCCTGTGCACCGCTGCAAATCACGAGGAAAGCTTTTCTTCCTTCGTGGGATCTATAGAAGGAGATCTGTATAAGTTTAGCAAGATTTCCAGATCTTGACTTTTCTTCAGATTTTTGGGACTCCTGCAACAAGATTTCCAGACCTCAGTTTAGTTTTTTGGGCCAGTTTTTTTTGCTGGATCATCTTGCCAAATCTTGACTGTTTAGCAAGATTTTTAGATCCAGTTAAAGGTCAGATCTGGTAAATTGTTGAAGGAGGAGGAAGCCTTGAGGGAGCTTCTCTTGACTGCGCACTGTAGCTGCCGAGTTTTGGAAGAATTTTCTTTGCCTCCGTGTTGTTTTGGTGGAGCGATCACAATTTATAGATTGGATCTGAAGACCCGTGTCTCGTCTTCGCGCAACTCAGGTGACTTCTTTCTAGTTATTATTGCTCTAGCTCTAGCGAGATATCAAAGGTTACCTCCTACGACATTGTCAAGCTTCAGTCGTTTGATCTCTCTGAGTTCCACGCTTGGAAGCTACACGTCCAACTTGGTATGAAGGAACGTGAGATTTTCTACACGGTCCTGAGTGACTTTGCCACTACCGAAGAGGACGTGAACGAGTTACAGTGGAGAAAGGACGAAGACTTCTGTAGGGACTACCTCCTAAATTCCCTTAACCCTAGGCTCGCCTTGACCTACAGCAACCATAAGAATGCAAAGGAGATTTGGGATCGCTTGAATGCGCACTTCCAGAAGGAAGAGGGGTTGTCGAGGACTCTCCTTGAGGAGAGGCTATTTACTTCAAAATTTAATTTGAACTCGTCAATCACCTCACAAATTATTGAATTGTAGAGTCTGCGTCTCAAGCTGGCGGACGATAAGTCCGATATCTCGGATAATCTTTTTGTATGTCTTATTCTTAGCAAGCTACCTCCTGAGTTGTTGACCTTCAAGACTGAAATGCACAGGCTGAAGGAAAAGATCGCACTGGATGAACTCAAAAGGTTCATTCATATCGAGGATCAGAACATTGCTGGCAAGAGCTTGGAACAAGTTAGTCAGCCCTCACAGGCTGTCAACTTCGTTTCTCGACCCAGTAAGCCTCGCAGGAAGCCACCAGCACCCAAAGGTGAAGCCTCTGCACAGTTGGCGCCTAAAAAGCCCTCTTTCAAAAAGAAGAGGGGCAAGTGCCACAAATACGGCAAGTGGGGACACTGGGCGGCTGATTGTAAGGCTCCGAAGAAGAAAAGGGAGGATGCCCCACAAAACGTGGCGAACATGCTGGCTGATGCCTCCGATCCCAGGTCCTTTGTGGCTATGGTCGGAAGCAGTCACCGCAGCTCGTCCTCTGAGTGGTGGCTTGATAGCGGTGCTACCTGTCATGTGACGAATGATAGAGCTTTACTTGCTAAGGTCAAGGCGGTCCAGGAAAAGGTGGAGAACTGCAATGGAGGAGAGACTCAGGTGACCCATACAGGGACAGCCGAGCCGGTCCTCTCTTCAGGTAAAATTTTATTTTTGCATAATGTAAAAGTAGTTCCAAATTTAACTAAGAACTTGATTTCCATTAGTCTATTAGATAAGGCTGGGATGTCCTTCACAACTCAAAATGGTAGAATGACCCTAACAGTCAATTCACATTATTTTGGGTGTGCGTACCTGATCAACGGAATGTATAGACTTAGCTTAAATAATGATAGCATTCACCAAATTAGTTCAAACCTTATTGATCCTAAGTTGTTACACAACAGACTTGGACACATAAACTATAGGAAAATGCTAGAGTTAGCTAAGAGTCATAACATCCCCTTAGATCTGTCGATTCGATTTGACAAGTGTGAGGTGTGTGCTCAGACCAAAATCACTAGAAAGCCTTTTAGATCGGTTTCTAGGAGTACGAAACTTCTTGAATTGATACATTCAGACCTCTGTGACTTTCGTAGTCATGTCACTAGAGGGGGAAGGAAGTATCTGATTACGTTCATAGACGATTTTTAAAGATTTTGTCATGTATATCTGTTGAAATCGAAAGACGAAGCCTTTGAGACGTTTAAGACCTTTAAGTCTCGTGTGGAGAATCAGTTAAACTTGAAAAAAAAGAGATTTAGAAGTGATCGAGGAGGAGAATACACTGTTACTGGGTTCAAGGAATTTTGTGTCTCTGAGGGAATAATTCTTGAAACCACATCTCCTTACTCACCTCAGTCAAATGGTGTTGTCGAGCGTAAGAATAGAACTTTAACAGAGATGTTGAACTCTATGCTCCTAACAGCTGGCATGCCTAATTCTTTTTGGGGAGAAGCAGTTCGTGCTGCAAATCACATTCTGAATAGAGTGTCTCATTCTCATCTCACTTCTACCCCATATGAGTTATGACACGGTCGTTCTTGTAGATATGATACTCTAAAGACTTGGGGATGTATTGCCTATGTGCGCATACAAGACCTTAAGAGGCCTAAGGTGGGACCTAGAACAACGACGTGCGTCTATCTAGGTAGTGCAGAAGATAGTGCAGCAGACAGATTTCTCGACCTATCCACGAATACCGTGATAGAGTCTAGAGATGCCATATTCTTTGAAGATAAATTTGTCAAGGATCATGGTTTATCTGTCTCTAGGTCTAATGATATGATTTCAGAATCTATCATAGAACCTGAAGTTGGCCCCTCTGGCACTATTCCTCAATCGTTAGAGGTGGAATCTGTTCTACTTAGAGCATCTACAGGAGAGAGAATCCCTAAGAATTTTGGTGAGAACTTCGTCACCTATCACTTAGAGGATGATCCATTCTCCTACCAGGAAGCAATGAGATCTAGAGATTCGTTGATGTGGGTAGAAGCCATTGATGATGAGATGGACTCACAAATACATAACAATACTTGGCATCTAGTTGACTTGCCGAAAGACGCTAAAGTCCTAGGTTGCAAGTGAGTGTTGAAGAAGAAACTTCATAGTGATGGGTCTATAGTCAGGTATAAAGCGCGTCTCGTAGCTAAAGGTTATAAACAACATGGGGGAATAGAATATTTTGATGTTTATTCACTTGTGTGTCACCTATCGACTATCAGGATTCTTCTGGCCTTAGCGTCTATCGAGAACTTTATAGTTCATCAGATGGATGTGAAAACTGCCTTCTTAAATGGAGAGCTTGATGAAGAGATCTACATGACATAATCTGAAGGTTATGTGCAGAAAGATCAAAAAGATAAAGTGTGCAATTGGATAAATCAATCTATGGGCTTAAACAAGCGCCTAAGATGTGGCACATGAAATTTGACCAGGTGGTAAAGAGCCTCGGATTTCAGTCCAGTCTCTCAGATAAATGCCTTTATCACCGCTCATTGTCGAATCAGACAGTCATCATATGTTTATATGTAGATGACATGTTGATTTTGGGGTCTAATCTTGCTGCAGTTAGGGATATTAAATCCACTCTGGCAAAAGCTTTTGACATGAAGGACCTCGGTCCTATAGATACCCTGTTAGGTATGAAGGTCAGAGTTGACAAGGGTCGAGTTATTCTTAATCAGGCTCATTATATTGAGCAACTTCTTTCTACCTGGGGATATGATAACTGTAGGCCGGCTGAGACACTATTTGATCATAATGTCAAGTTGAGTCCTAATGAAGAGACAAGTATTGATCAAGTTAAATATTTCAAAATAATTGGTAGTCTCATGTACGCCACAAGTTGTACAAGACCAGACATTGCTTTTTCGGTTAGCATGCTGAGTCGTTTTACCAGTAATCCAGGCAAAGAGCATTGGGAAGCCCTAGACAGGCTGTTAAGATACCTGAGAGGTACTAAAGATCATGCTCTGTGCTATACTGGTTACCCACCTACTGTGGAAGGACATTCTGATGTCTCGTGGTGTTCAGAAGTCGGGAACAGCAAGTCCACCAGTGGATATATATTCACCTTGGGAGGAGCTGCTATAACTTGGAAATCCAAAAGACAGACCTGTATAACACTGTCGTCTATGGAAGCTGAGTTGTTTACCTTAGCCTTGGCCGGTGAAGAGGCAGATTGGATTAGGAACTTGATTCTAGACATTCCCTTATCTAAGCTACAAGTCAACTCGTTGAGCTTGTATTGTGATAATCAAGCAGCAGTTCAAGTCATTAAGAATGCCCTCTATAATACTAAGAGGAGACATGTACGACTGAGACATACTTTACTGAATTATCTGAAAGAACAAGGAATTATCACTTTGGTTGATGTACGCTCAAAGGATAACCTAGCTGATCCACTAACGAAAGGAATGCCCAAAGACCGACTAATCAAAATAGTGGGGGAAATGGGACTAAAGACGATTTAGTTTGGCCTTAGTTCAGCTTCAGGCTATTTAGTTCAGCCTTTGTCTGAACGTTTTGATTATTACTATTTCCTTTATCAAAACAAGCATGTTGTGCTCCGTTGATGCTCTTGATTGCTGAGTTTGGATCTGGTAAGTTGTTTCATTCCAAACTTGATGCTAACAACTACACCTGAATTCGGCTTTTGCCTTGGAGGAGAGTGTTATTCCAAACTTGATAACACAATCTGACTTGGTCTCGACACTTCTTCTGGAGATTGGTTCTATTCCAAACTTGATGAGTTCCAATTAACTTTAGAAGGGCAATAACCGTGACATTCCATACAGGACCACAGATATAGTTGCGGTGTCCAGAAGTCTGAAATTGGTTCGGTTGAAACAGATATAAGGTTCTGAGGTAAAACTATAATACTCTGTGAACGTTTCCTCCCAGCCAAATTAAAATGATTAATACTAAGTTCTTTTTGTAGAACTAGATATTTGCAAATTTGCAAGGATAGAATTCATTCTGAAATGAAATTCTCTGTTTAAATTACAGGAGCGGCTGGGATAGGAGGAGCACTGGTTGACTGGAATCCTGATCAGGATGATCTTTTGGATGATGAGATTTAGAGTGTTATGAGTTTATCTTTTGCTACTTCTGTTCAGAGCATTGTTTAGCTCTTCTACTTTTGCACTGTTTGTTTGGACTTTATATAGCTCTCTATTGATTTGTGACATCAGGCGTATAGGGTCTGTGTCTTGTTGTACCTGAGACTATTTATGTGTTGCAGTTGAGTTTTTTGTTTTACTTAGGCGTGCATACTAATTTTTGTATTCAAGTCTAATCTTGTTTGAAACATGTGCAGGACACGGTTGTGTATGATTAACGGTTTGGTTGAATTTTGCACAAACCACCCTCTATTCGAAGTCTGGGTACACGGCGGACATAGGAGGAGATTGTTAGATATTTAATTATATGTCTGCACGCGTGTTAGCCCGACTCGAAATAGGTTACTGGTTCGTGTCGCTCTAGAGTTAGGCTCTACACTAGAAGTACTATAAATACTCATTCCAAAGTTGATGGTGTATTCGTATATATATGGATAAATCTCAAATGCGGGCTGGCTAGAATGCGGGCGTACGGGTAATCTTTTTTGCGGGTCAAGATGGTTTCAAATCGAAAATTGATCAACATGAAAGTTGTATATCTCGGCGAGACGAACAACTTTCATGTTGATCACTCTTTGATTTGAAGCCGTCTTGGACCTCGATTTGGGCCCCAAAATCTGGGGCGGCGGACGCTTTACTGTAGCAGTTCCGCGGCCCAAGATTTCGGGGCCCAAATCGAAGTCCAACACGGCACCAAATCAAAAAGTGATCAACATGAAAGTTGTTCGTATCGCCAAGATCTACAACTTTCATGTTGATCACTTTTCGATTTGAAGCCTCTTTGACCCTTGCCCGTACGTTCGTACGCCCGCACTAGAGTAACCCTATATATATATATATATATATATATATATATATATATATATATATATATATAAGAAATGTCTGATCCTAGCCATCCGTTTAAATCATGATTCCTAATATTTTTTTATTCCCTTTATTTGGAACTGTTCGATCACAGAAACAAATCAGGGTCGTTCATATTTTTCTTAGGTCTCCTAAACCTATGATAGTGCATCTCAAACCTCAATTTTTTGTAGGATATCCTAAAGCAAGCCCACCCATTCTGGGTGCTACAAAATCAAGACAAAAGCTGTTAAACCTGGCCCGCCATCAAATCCACAAGAATAACCTTCGGACCCACAAGATAAAGACAAGTCTTTATTTGTAGTCGCGCCAAACCTATATATACACAAAATTCAATCTGTATTCCACAGTGTGGGACTAATCCCGCTTGGGATTAAAGCAAAGATTAATCCCAGGAGGGATTTATTATTCCGCCTAATTAGGCGGAATTAATCCCGCCTAAACAGGCGAGAATAATCCCGTCTGCTTAGGAGGAATTAATCCTACCTATTTAGGCGGGATTAATCCCGCCTAAGCATGCGGGATTAATCCCGCCTACGCCTGTTTAGGCGGGATTAAATCCCGCTTAGGCCGGGATTAAATCCCGCCAAAGTAGGCCCGCCCGCCCGCCGAAGGGGCCCTCCTCATTGCGGCCGAAGGGGCCCTCCTCATTGCGGCTGAAGGGCGTCGGGGGCGGCGCAGCCTGCCGGGAGGCGGGCGCAGCGCTGGGAGGTGGGCGTAGTCCGCCGGGAGGCGGGCTTCCGTCGGGGGCGGGCGCAGCACGCTCGGTGCAGGCAAAGCCCGCCGTCATGAGCCGGGCACTATGGCGCGTGGCCAACGGGCCGGAGGCCCGTGCCTGTCACTCGTGTATATTAAAAAGATCTATGATGTAAGATAAATAAGACATACGTGACAAAACAAAAAAGACATTAGATCATTCTCCACCGTTGGATCAAGATAATCGGGTCTCCAAATCAAAAAAGATTTATGATGACAAGGTAAATAATACATCCAAGACAAAGGCAAAAAAGACATTAGATCATTCTCCATCGTTGGATCAAGATAATCGGGTCTGCAAATAAAAAAATCTCTAAAAACTTCATCCCAAATCTACAAGAATTCCTGATGCCCCCTCTTCCCTTCCCACCCTAACTCCTTCTTCCCCACTCCGTCGGCGGTCTGATCGGAGCCCACTGGCGGGTTCGCCAATCCCAGACGAACTCATTGGTGGATGCCCAACGGCAAACGGGCAAGGCCACCGACGGTGATGGCCCTGCGTGTTCGCCGACGGACATCCCCCGACGAGTTCGCCAGGAACCGGCAAACCTGCCAGTGGGCTCCGGTCCGGCCACCGACGGAGTGGGGAAACGGGAGTTGGGGCGGGCGGGGAAGAGGGGGCATCAAGTGACGCCTTCAGTTTTTTAATAAATATTTATTATTTTATTATAAAACAATTAATAATAAATAAATTATATATATATATTAATTTTTTATAATTTTAAAATAATAATAATTAAAAAATATGTGTTTAATTAAAAAATTAATTAACAAAAACTATATATAATATTTTAAATTTAAAATAATTTTAAAATACATGATTAAAAAACATCGGGGGCGGACGAAGCCCGCTGCCATCGACCGGGTACTGTCGTGCGGGGCACGAGGGCTAGAGGCACGTGCCTATCACTCGTGTGAGTGAGTGAGTGTGTGTGTGTGTGTGTGTGTGTGTGTGTGTGTGTGTGTGTGTGTGCGTGTGTGTGTGTGTGTGTGTGTGACTGTATACCCGAGCTTAGAGTGCAGAGATATCTCATGATGTGGGTCTAATTAATTTGATAGCAATGTTCACGCCCGCCTTCTCCCATGTCTGTCTGTGGGTGTGTGTCTGTGTGTAATGAGATACAAGACACGTGCACACGCATAGACACACACACATACATGTGCACGAACACATACACAAAGATGCACGATACAGACACACATTGACACAGACACACAGACACCAACACACACAGACACAGACATATACTCAGACAGACACTAACACGCAAACAGATACAAACATATTCAGGCACAGATGCACACACACAAACACACACATGCACTACATACATACATATACATACACACACATGCACAGACACACATACACGCAGCTACAGACACGCACCTGCACAAGCACACATAGACACAGACAGACACAGACAGACACAGACATAGATACAGACATAGACACACAAACACATACAGACACAAACACACACAAACATAGACACGCACATGCACATACACACATATATATATAGACACACATGCATAGACACACTTAGACACACATGCATATATACACATAGATACAAACACACACATGCACAAGCACACATAGACTACACACAGACACAGAAACAGACCCCAATAGGCACAGGCATACATAGGCACACAGACACACATACATGCATACACAAACTCCGACACACACGACACAGGCATATACACAGACACAGACCCCAACACAAACACAAACACATACACACACACACACACACACACACACACATATACAAAGACACATACACAAACATAAACAAATACAGACAAAAACACACATAGACAGACACATATACAAGCAAGTTGAGTTGAGGCGGCTTGAAAGCTCGATGAACCGACTCAAAATAAGCTAGACTCGAGCTTGAGTTCGATGAGCTCGAGCTCGATTACGAGTCGATCTCAAGCTTGAGCTCATGTTCGATGAGCTCGAGCTTGATTACGTGTTGAGCTCGAGCTCGAGTTCAATGAGCTCGAGCTCGATTACAAGTCAATCTCAAGCTCAAATCTTTTTTGTTAATGATGGCATGCAAGCCTCTCAAGCTCAATCAAAAAAGAATATTTCATGAGAATGCATGAAATATTTGGAGGGAAATTTCCCTCCAATAAAATATTTAATAGTCATATGATATATCAAAAACCCTCTCGATCATTAACCCCATCCTGGCACTGCTCCAGAATCACATTCTTGAAACCCTCGATCGCGACTGGCTTCTTTCTCCGGCGAATCGGAGCCACTTCTCATCGATAACCCCTCAGGTGTCTCGTTTTTCATTTTCCTCTCAGTATTTTACTTAGTGGAGCGTTAGGGTTTCCGTTCTACACGAAGGGCTCGCGTGTCATTCTGCTCAACCGCTGATCGATGCTAGGTTTTACGCTATTTCTCTCCTTTCTGCTCGAAGGGCTTCGGTTCTTTCATCATTGGGGATGAAGCTTGCTTTTACTATGTTTGCTGCCCTCGTGAGTTTCTCGGCTTCTTTCCTCCACTGTAAGCCTTCTCCCTCTTCCCCCTTCTTATGCTCTTCCTCTTAGCTGTTGTTATACATTTAAACCAAAACGATAGAGGATATACAGTTTTTAAATGTGAAACTTGGGCATGAAACTGTTGTTTTTTTAATTTAGAAGTGTCCTCCAATTAGTACTCCTGCTGTAAGGTTTAGGTTATTATCATAATCTCCTTTATTGAAGTTTTTGTGCTTTGATTACCCTCAAAAAGTATTCTTTCTTATTATTCATTATTAAATTATTGCATATCAAAGTAATGAACAAGATGTCAGATAAGTCAGTTAACATGCTTCTTGAATTGCTATTAGTTTTAAAATCACTTGTAATTGCAAATGTGTATGTTGGTACCCTAGTTTGGATTTGAGTTTAGTCTTCTCTTTTAGTCTCTTGACCCAAGATTTATCTATGGTCAAAGGTTAGTTGTCTAGTTGTAGAGTTGTCACTTATCCAGATGAAAATTTGGTTAAGTTGTTTTTGGTTCGACTATGGTCGAACGCCGCTCGACTATCGTCGATCAACTGTTCGACGATCGTCTATCAGTTGGTCGACTATCGTCGGTCAGCAGATCGTCTATCTCTGAGTTAGTTCAACTCTTGTTAGCTCGACGTTCTGTGGAATCTGCCTCATCGATCGTCGAACCCCGCTCGACTTCTTTTGACCAGACAGATTTCTTGATAGTTCAACTGTCTGCTTGGATAGTTCAACTATCTGATAGTTCGACTATCTGTTTGATAGGTCGACTATCTGCTCTGTTTGATAGTTCGACTATCTGCTTGGATAGTTCAACTATCTGATAGCTCGACTATCTGTTTGATAGGTCGACTATCTGTTTGTCTTTGATAGTTCGACTATCTGCTTGATAGGTCGACTATCTGTTTTGCTTGATAGCTCGACTATCTATCTTGATAGGTCGACTATTTGATAGCTCGACTATCTGTTCTGATAGGTCGACTATCTGCTGTGGTAGTTCGACTATCTTCTTTGATAGTTCGACTATCTGTGTCGTTCGACTATCTGTTCTGATAGGTCGACGATCTCTATGCTTTGGTCGACGATCTCTGAAGGTCGTTCGACGTTCTTCTGTCTGCCTTTAGTAATTTTGTACTCCTTCTTTTCTATGATTTAATTCCTGTTTATTTAGCATATTTTATTAAAGATTATTTCATTGATTTTGTGCATACATCTCAAGACAATCTTTGCCCCATCCTTTGTGCATAAGTCAAGCTTTATCTGACAAAGTTCTTTGTCTTATTAGTTGAAATATCTTTTTGCTTTATCTGTCATGCTGTCCTTTATAGCCGTTAGACTCAGAAAGTCTTCTTTGGCCGTAAAGAGTTTAGTCTGATGTGACTTTCTTTAGTACTCCTGTTATCAGATTGGATATGCAGCTTCTTAGAAAGCTTTATCCCCTTATAGCATGTCTGCCTGCAGGATATATTTTTGCTTTATGCTTTTTGCAGCCTAGATTGCAGATCTCAAAAGAAGACAAAATTCAAACCAAGTTTAGAGTCATTGCAAAGGCCCATATATAAAGTGCTTTTTTTGAAAGAAGAAGAGACACAACAACAAGAGACACAAGATATACAGATTAAAAAGCAAGAAGAGATACAGCTCTCAGTCATTAATTCATTCAACTGAGAAGATCATCCCTCTTCAACGTTCTTCTTCAATCCTGAGTCCATCCTGCTTACAGGAACATTTACTAAGTACCTAGAAGAAGAAGAAGAAGGAGAAAGGAAGCTGATTAAAGAAGAACAACCTATTACAAATCAAGAGTCTTCTTCAAGCTTCTCCTTCAGAACTCCAAGACAGTTCTTTGTCTCAAGTTCAGAAGAGTTCCTGCACCCTGAAGCAAGACTCCTTCCTGTATATTCTCTAAGCCAGGGGGAGCCTTGATTCTTTAGAGCTTTCTAGCTCTGTGCAATCCACTAGCTTCTTTAATCTGTTTTAACAATAGAGAAGAATCTTTAACTCTCTTAACCTCCTGTATAAAGGGTTATTACTCCCTTCAAAAGTGAACCTTGGTGGCAGGGCACCTGATCAAAAACCTGTGTTGGATTTTGAGCTCCTGATCAAAAGCTCAAAGGGTCTACTTGATCTACCTGAAGCAGATCAGTTGGTGGTAGGGCACTTGAACAAAAACCTGTAGTGGATTCCTACCAGGGTGGTAGAAAAGTGGACGTACCTATTTAGAGGGAACCACTATAAACTTCTTCTGTCGTCTGTGTTGCTTATTTAATTTATTGCACTGTGGCTGTGAGTAGAAATAACTAGGATTGCTAGTTGTTGTGATAGGATCAAAGCTCAACTGTGATTACAGTTGCCCATCTCTAGTGCACTTCACTTTGTGTTAGGCTCTAGGGTTTAAAATATCTATAAACTCATTCCGCAAATTAACTCTAAGGGAGTTGAGTAGGGTGTCATAATTTTTGAATACTCTATTCACCCCCCCCCCCTCTAGAGTCGTATCTACCCTCACTTTCAGTGTACATGCTAGTTTTGTGCATGCTTTTGTTTTTAAAAATATTTTCAATCTTTTTAAATGTGAACAATGCTCATGAATGTACTACGTACTATGATTCTTCTTATTGGTTCAAATGAAGGGGTAGAGTATACTAATTTGTCGGTTTATGTTTGGGTATTTTATTTAAGTATACTGTTTTAGTGTTTTGATTCGTGGTGAGAATGTCTTTATAGTGTGTTAATGTTATTCAAATCTTTTTCTATTTTTGCTAGTTATGAATAAATTCTGGATTTATGAACAAGATAGATTTAGTTCGACATATACCAAAGGTGTGGATTTATTTCTGGAGTTTGCACGGGAAAATTATATTTACTTTAAAAATAAAATTCTTTGCTCATGCAATGTATGTAGAAACACTAAAACAAAGAGCTTTATTGAAGTTAAAACAGACTTGCATGTGAAAGTGTTTTATAAATGCTATAAGGAGTGGATACATCATGGAGAAGCTAAAATGGCACGTTCTTTTGTGTTTAATTCTAATAGTAACAATAGTGGACCTACTCAATGTCAGGAAAGCAATGATGATAATGAAGCCATCAATGATTTAGTTGATATGATACAGGAGATTGGAGATACAGAACTTCCTGAACATACTAACGAAGAAAATACTAGAACTTTTTCAAGTATATTATGCAATGCCAGACGTGAACCATACCCAGGTTGCAAAAAGTATTCTTTGTCATCATTCATTGTTAAATTGTTGCATATCAAAGTAATGAACAAGATGTCAGATAAGTCAGTTAATATGCTTCTTGAATTTCTAAAGGACATGATGCAAGAAGGTAATCTTATTCCAACATCTCTTTTTGGACTAGGAAACTTCTTTCTTGTTTAGATTTGGTCTATAAGAAGATAGACACATGTAGACATGATTGTGCACTATTTTGGAAAGAGAATGAAAAGAAAGATGTGTGTCATGTGTGTGAAGAACCACGTTGGAAATATAATGAAGGAAAAGAAAAATTGATTCCTCAAAAGGTTTTGTGGCATTTTCCTTTAACACCAAGGCTACAAAAACTTTATATGTCTTCTAAAATAGCAACTTACATGAGGTGGCATACTGAGAAGCATATAGAGATAGAAGGTACTTTGAGTCATTCGGTGGATGCACTTACATGGAAGAGTTTTGATGCACACTATCTCAATTTTGCCACAGATCCATGTAATATTAGGCTTGGATTGGCTACTGATGGGTTGAATCCATTTGGGAATATGAGTACTTCTTATAGTATGTGGCTAGTTGTGCTAATTCCATATAATATGTCATTATACAAAGGTATAAAAGATGAGTTTTTTATGATGTCACTGTTAATTCCTGGGCCACGTGCACCTGAAAAAGATATTGATGTTTATCTTAGACCATTGATAAAATAATTAAAATAATTATGGAATGGCGTTGAGACTTACGATACATATACTAAAGAGACATTTAAAATGCATGTTGTACTTATGTGGATAATTAATGATTTTCTAGCTCTTATTAACTAATTTGGGTGGACAACAAAGGGTTACGGGGCATGCCCAACTTATTTATATGATATAAATTCTAAAAGAATTCGAAGTAAGATATTCTATATGGGACATCATCGTTATCTACATAAAGATCACCCTTATCGAAGGAGTAAATTGTTCGATGGAAAGTCGGAAACACGGTTAAAACCAAGGGAGTGGAGTGGAGCACAATTACTTTCAAATTTTTAAACACACGCAAACATAACTTTGAAAAATTTGGAAAATACCCAGGCAAGTGAAAGAGGAAGCACAACATTGAAGAAAAAAATTGGGTTTAAGAGAAGCATTTTTTTTAAACCACCCTACCGACATAAGCTTTTGATACAACACAACATTGATGCAATGCATGTTGAAAAAAAATTGTGATAATGTGTTTGCCACTTTGATTAACATTGATGGAAAAAATAAAGATACGGAAAAAGCGCGAGAAGATTTGCGAGACCTTAACATTAGGAAGGAGTTGCACTTGATTAGAAATGGAAGTACTATAATAAAACCTCAAACATGTTATAATCTGTCTTCCAATGAAAAAAAAATTGCGATTATTTAAAAAATGTCAAGTTTCTGGATGGCTATGCGTCAAATATTTCAAGATACATAAAGGATGGAAAGACTTATGGACTTAAATCTCATGATTTCCATGTACTACTACAATGATTAATTTTTATTGACATTTGTGGGTTTCTATGACCAGATTTCGTTGAGACACTATATGAGCTAGGGGATTTCTTTAAAACTATATGCTCAAAGATACTGCAGGTAGAGCATATCGAGAAGTTGGAGAGTAATATTCCAATTATTTTGAGCAAATTGGAGAGAATATTCCCTTCGATATTTTTTGATGTAATGATTCACTTGGCTATTCACCTTCCAAAAGAGGCAAAGATTGTTGCCCCAATTCACTCACGTTGGATGTACAAGATTGAAAGGTGCGTCTTTTTTATACATTTATACTTTTTTATCTTACATAGCATAAATGAACAATTTTGTTGTTCTTATCATTGAGTTTCCTCTTTAGGTTACTTAAATTTCTTAAAGGATATGTGTGTAATAAAGCTCGTCCATAGGGTTCAATAGCGGAAGGATATATTGTAAAAGAATCTTTGACATTTATGTCAATGTACCTAAATGAAATAGAAACAAGGTTCGACAAAGATAAACGAAATGAAGATGCAGTGGATGATCAACAAGAATGTGAATTATCCATTTTTGCATCAAAAGTGACGCCCTTTGGACCTCTCTGTCGTTGCAAAGCACTTTTAAAAGGTTCAAAACATGAAAGAGCTGTAAAAATTTGTGAACCATGGAAAACGGGAAACCAGGCGCAGGAACACTCCAACCAAAACCAAGCCAAGTAAGCCAAATACAAACAAAAGAGCAAGAATTGTGTACTATCAAAAATCTTTACAAGGCGAGGCATACATGGTGAGACATGATTCGTCGATGTACCCGATGGATGCAAAAAAGAACAAGTAACAAACAAATCACGCAGACTCAAGGAGTAACCGCCGACTCTATCGAGCTGCTCTACGGAGTCCGCTGATGCCGCTTAGTCGCCAAACTGTAACTTAGCCGCGCAGACAACCTGATATTCCAATGCCGAAGAACTTTGTCCGCTAATCCGCAAGCCGCCTAACTGCGAGGTTGTGTAGCCGTCAGATTGTCGCGAACTGCTGATGCCGAACTGAACAAGCCGCCAGAAGAGGACAGCTTATTGAGCTAGAAAAGAGTTGCCAAAGAGAAAACCGTCTGGTCGCAAGCCGCGACCTTCTGCTAACCGTCGATTGCTAACCGTAGAGTCCGCACTGATCCTTGACCAAAGTCAGAACCAAGTCACTAGCTTCTCAGCATTATCCGCACAACCTGCATATCAAAAACCGGTAAACTCCTCAAACCGCGCGAACACAAAATAATGTTCGCAGTAACCACCCAAGCTCACATATTGTTCATTTTGTTGTACTGTTGATGTGACAAGGGGTCTTATTTATAGGCACGGAGAGGAGTGTGTTCACTGCCCTAGCAGATAGGATCACCAACCTATCTCGCGGTGAGCACTGAGTGTATCCGCCAAACCACGGGCACAATGCCAGTTTGTCGTGTCATCGCGACTAGCTAGACAGCCAGTTTGACAAGGATACACCATCAAGGCCGGATATAAATCATATCCGCCTTGTCTCCATAAATCCAAGCCAGGACTTGTCCGCCGCACCAGAAGACCCTATGGATACTCCACCAGCCCGCACACTAGTGAACATAGCTTATGTCCACACGCACCTGCAGACACTACTCCAGTCCCCACACTCCGAACCCGTAACCAAAGCACACAAGGCTGACAGCTGCCAAACTCGGGGGGACAAAGAAAGCAGTCTGCGCTAACCGCGTGATCTCCCGAACTAAGCACAACTAGACTTGGTTTAAATCAAAACCAAGTCCACACCTCTGGCCATCCCTGGTGCGAACACAACACCAGCGGATACAAGGGCCAGTCTGCACAAACCGGCGGACTCCAGCACCAGTCCACACTAACCGGAGAACTCCACGGTTACTACAAACTGCACCACCAGATCAAGACCAAGGCACACACCATGCCTATCTCCCGAGCTCCAGTCCAGTCCGAAACCCGGACTCAGCAAACTCCATACAAGTCCACATCACGCCGGTCTTGGCGAACTCCACAAATAACCAACCTATCTGCCTGGTTACCTTCTGGGAACACCATGCCTGTATAATGTTTGTCAACCTGGCTAGCCGTCATTCTTGTCCACACAGACCGCACGAACAGGCCGCCCAGTTCGCCACTTTCATTTCAAAACTTTCAATACTCCCCCTTGAAGTGAGAAGTAGAAACTAGCCCCAGCAGTCCCCGTAAACATATACATGGCCCCTCCGATAGTGACTTCGAGAAGATGTCTGTGATATAGTCCTCGCTCCGCATATGCTTGACCATAAGGGATCCCTCCAGTACCTTCCCAAAGGATTAATGTTTCCCTCTGCCTTCTTCTTCAGCTTCAACATCCACTTATATGCAACAAGAGTAACACCAACGACCTTGGGCACTTTTGGAGCTTGAGGAGACCGGGCGGACTAACGTCTAACCGTAGCGGTCTACATGTCTCAGCAACCTAGCGGTTTGGTCCAGCGGTCTGGTGGTGAACCTCAGCTTGTGATCAGGTGAACAGCAGCTATGGCGGTCTGAGGGTTAGTCGCAGCAGCGGTCTAGAGGTTAGCCACAGTGGTCTGAAGGAAGTCGCAACAGTCTGGCTGAAAGCCGCAGTAGCAGGCTGTTAGTTAGCCGTAACGGTCTAAATGAAGCCACAATGGTCTGGCAGAGAGAAATAGCAGCGGTCTGTCGGTTAGCCACAGTGGTCTGGATGGAGCCGTAGCAGTCTGATTGAAGCCGCAGTAGTGGACAGATGGTTCACTACAACTACGATCTGGTGGCAACCCGCAGTTACAGTTCGATAGCTTACAGCAGCTGTGGTCTTGTGGATAGCCGCAACTGCGGTCTGGTGGCAACCCACAGTTGCGGTCTGGCGACCTATATCAGCGGTCTTCCTTGGCAGACAAGCGACTTTGCTAGTTGCTAATTGGTGTTTTATTATTTGTTGTATAGTGGGTGGTTTGACCATGTCAAAAAGCGTAGGCGGCCTGACTTGTATTTATTCCCACATCAGTTGTTGTATTCTCCCATCTCTCCTGATTTCTAGAAATAATGGGGCATACCTATGTAATGATTATCTTTTTGGAGCAATAAAATTTGCCTTTATTTAGCTCTTTTTTCTTGGTATCAGATCTACTCGGTCCTTTACTCCAATTTGTGCGGCTTCTCTTCTGTTCGTACGGCTTTCGTTCTGTCCACACGGTTTCCCTCCCTTCCCTCCCTTGTTTCTCTTTCTGGTCGTGCGGTTTCCTTATCCGCGTGCTTCCTTTGCTTCTCCTCATATTCTCTCTTCTCGATGTGGTTTCTATAACTGTTGCGGGTTTTGCATCGTGGTCGCGGCTTCTTTTTCTTACCGCTGGTGTGTTGTCACTTGACCGTGCGGTCTTTTCTCTTCTCACTCCTTGTCTGTCCGAGCAGTTTCTCTTCTCTATTTCGGACTCCGTATTTTGGTCGCGGCATCTTTCCTGTCGATGATGTGTTGGCACTGAAACTTTGAGGTCTCTCCTCTTGTTTGCACGACTTGTTGCGTTGTTTGTCCGCGCGGTTTGTTCTGTGAAACCGTGCGGTTTCTATCGGTTTTCTATGGGCACTCCTTCTTCTACTCTCTCTATTACTCCTTCTCTTTCTACTTTTTCTTTCTCTACTTTTAGTAGTTTGGCGACTGCTTCGAAGCTTACAGGTCCAAATTATCCTGACTGGAGTGTATCTTTCATTTTTCTCTTACGTTCTCAGCGCAAACGTCATCATTTGACTGATGACCCTCCTCCTTCTGGATCTGTTTCTTTTGATGATTGGGATGCTTCTGATGCGTTGGTGCGAACTTGGTTGGCCAATAGTTTATCTAACGAGTGCCTTCCTATCATCCGCCATGATCTGAAAGTCAAGATTTCCTAGAATCATCTTGTCGCCTTGTATTACAAAGGTGCCCAAACTTCGTGGATCTATACTTTATATGCCGATCTATTCGCTCGACCAGTCATGACTCCTGCTTCTGCCTATCAGGAGGTTCAGACTCTTAGTGCTGAACTTCTTCAGCATTGCCCTTTTTCTGCGGATCTGGCTGAGCAACACCGGTATTTTCAGGAGCTGCTGGTTGTTTGTTATTTGCTTTGCCTGCCGGATTCCTATGATATGATCCATCTACAAATTCTTGGAGAGGCAGATACTCCAACTTTGGATGCTACTGATGTTCAAATATCAGTTTTTACTACTCTTCTTCAACGTCCTTTGCACTCCTCTCCATCTTCGTCTCCTGATTTTGTGACTCATCCAGCTCGTCATGACATTTCTGCTGGCCGTGGTGGCCATACTGGTGGTTGAGGTGGTGGACGTGGTTACTCCAATCATCTGTGCTCTCATTGTGGCTGGCTTGGTCACTTGGTTGATCGGTGTTGGATCAAGTGTCCTCATCTTTGTCCAACATCTGTTGATTCCTCTAAGCCGTCCACGTCTTCTCTTGTTACTTCTGGGACTGCCCAGTTGGCTACTACGGGTAGGTGGCTTATTGATTCTGGTGCAACAAATCATATGACCGACAATTCTCGCCTTTTCTCTTCTCTTGACAAGAGCAACCGGTTACCTCCGGTTCTTATTGCGGATGGTTCTCCTTCTCCGGTTTGTTGGTCTGGCACTGTGCATATTACTCACTCTCTTCCACTACAGGACACCCTTTATGTCCCAAATTTTCCATGAAATGTTCTTTCTATTACTACTCTTCGTAAACAATTGTATTGTGAAGCTATTTCTTCTATCTCTACTTGTGCTTTTCAGATTCCTCATTTCAAGGAGGTGATTGCTACTGGGACTGAGAGCGGCGGCTTATTCTATCTTGATATTACTTTTGCTTTTTCTGCCTCTTCTTCTCTGCCTCAATGGCATCTTCGCCTTGTCCATCCTCCTCCTCGAATTCTTTATCAGCTTTTGCCAGATTTATCTCGCGACGATTCTACTCTAGATTGTGAAGCTTGTCAGTTTGGCAAGCATCACCGATCTTCTTTTCCTGCTAAGCAAGTCCGAAGTTCTTCTCGCCCTTTTGATTTTGTTCATTCTGATGTTTGGGGTCTTGCTCCCCTTCAAACTATTGGTAGGGGTAGTTTATATTCTGTTACATTCATTGATGATTTTTCTAGGTGTACGCGTTTATATTTTCTCCGCGAACGCTCTGACATTTTCTCGGTTTTTTCTGTTTTTTATAATGAAATACGTACAAAATTTGATACCCCTATTAAAATTAATCGTATTGATGATGCTAAGAAATACCTTAATCATCAGTTTACTTCATTTTATTTGGACCATGGCGTGGTCCATAAAACTACTTGCCCTTATACTTCGCAACAGAATGGTGTTGTTGAACGTAAGAATCGCCATCTTTTAAATGTGGCTTGTAGTCTTCTTACTCATATGTGTGTTCTCCGGTCCTATTGGGGTCATGCAGTTCTTCTTTCATGTTTTCTCATTAATCGAGTTTAGTCTTCGGTTCTCAATGGAAAAACTCCCTTTTTTATTCTCTATCCTGATGGGACACCCTTTTCGTTACCTCTTTGTGTCTTTGGTTGCATAGCGTTTGTTCACACTCTTGCTTCTGGATGTGACAAACTCTCTCCTCGTTCTGTGAAGTGCATCTTTTTTGGCTATTGTCCGACACAGAAAGGGTATCGCTGTTTTGATCCTGTTCTTCAGAAAAGTATATGTCGGCGGATGTTACTTTCTTTGAGAATGCTCCATTCTTTTCTTCTCTCTCTCTTCCTTCTTCTTCTGATAGTTCTTCTCCTTCTCCTATTGTACCGACACCGCTTCCAGAGCCTCCCCTGCTTTTCTCTTCTCTTATTTCTGATTCTTCTCCTTCTGACTCCTCTATTGTCCCTGCTTCTTCTCCTAAGACGCTGCAACCAGCTTCCAGGCCAGTAGTCTCTTCTTTGGATAGGGCTGATACAGTAGACAGGGGAGATCTTTATCATCTGATTGCTCTTCAGAAAGGTGTTCGCTCATGCACACAACATCCTATTTAGGCTGTGGTCTCTAATGCTCAGCTCTCTCCTTCGTCTAGGAGCTTTGCTCTGGCCCTCTCAGCTAATGTTGTTCCCTCTTCGTATCAAGATGCTCTTGTTATCCCTCATTGGAAGGCTACTATGGATGAAGAGATGTGTACTCTTAATGAACGGGGTACTTGGACTCTTGTTCCTACACCTCCTAGTGCTGATGTGGTTGGCTATTGATGGGTCTTTGTCATTAATTTTCTTCCTGATGGATCTATTGATCGTTACAAGTCCCGGCTTGTTGCCAAAGGTTTTATGCAGGCTTATGGTGTGCATTTCTTTGAAACTTTCTCTCCTGTGGCAAGGATTACTACAATTCGTGTGCTTTTTTTGGTGGCCGTCAACAAGACTGTGAAATGTCACAGCTGGATGTGAAAAATACCTTTCTTTATGGTGATTTACAAGAAACTATCTATATGGAGCAACCTCCTGGGTATATTACTCCGGGGGAGTCTCAGGTCTGTAAACTGCGAAAGGCAATCTACGGTCTTAAGCAAAGTCTCAGGGCCTGGTTTAACGAGTTCAATGAGGTCATTTCATTGGTTGGGTTTTCTAGAAGTGATGCGGATCACTCGTTATTAATTCTCAAGACATCGACTGGTCTTGGTGTCCTTATTGTTTATGTGAACGATATTCTTATCACAGGGGATGATTGAGAAGGTGTGGAAATGACCAAAAAGCATCTTCTTAAGCATTTTGTTACTAAAGATATGGGATCTCCGAAATATTTCTTGGGCATTAAAATATCCAGGAAACCAGGGTCTATTATTCTTTCACAGAGAAAGTATGTCTTGGATCTTTCAAAAGAGACAGGTCTCCTTAGGGCTAAACCGGCTCGTTCTCTGATATCAGATGAAGATGACAAGTGTTGGAGTGATGACTCACCTCTTCTTGAAGATATCACCAGGTACAGACGGCTTGTGGAGAAACTCATTTATCTGACAGTCACAAGACCGAATATCCGCTATGTAGTAGGAAGAGTGAGTCAGTTTATGCAAGCTCCTAAGGAGTGTCATCTACAGTCAGTAATGAAGATTCTAGAGTATGTGAAAGGTGCTCTAGGGAAAGGACTTCTGTTTAAGAAAAGGGGGAATTTGAAGGTTGAGGCATAATTCGATGCAAGCTATGTAGATTATAAGGAAGATAGGAAGTCCACATCTGGGTTCTGTACTTTTATTGGAGGGAATTTGGTCAGCTGAAAGAGCAAGAAATAAGTGGTTGTCTTCAGGTCAAGCGCAGAAGTAGAGTATAGAAGCATGGCTCAAACTACCTGCGAGCTAAAGTGGTACGGACACTTATGCTTGATTTTGGAGAGCTTTATGATCATCCTCTACCAATGTTCTATGACAACAAGGAATCCATATATATTTCAAGGAATCCTGTCTTCCATGAGAGGACAAAGCATATCGAGGTTGATTGCCACTTTATTAGAGAGGAGATTTTTAAGAATCAGATATGCACTCCGTTTGTTACCTCAGAGAGAGAACTGTCTGATTTCTTCACCAATCCAGTTACTCCTTTCGAGGAGGTTTGTAGCAAGTTGGACATGGTAGATATATATGCTCCAGCTTGAGAGGGAGTGTTGGAGCTTGAGGAGACCGGGTGGACTGATGTCTAACCACAGCGGTCTACATGTCTCAACGACCTAGCAGTTTAGTCCTGCAGTCTGGTGGTGAAACTCAGCTTGCGTTCATGTAGACAGCTGTAGTGGCAGTCTGAGAGTTAGCCGTAGCAGCGGTTTAAAGGTTAGCCACAGTGGTCTTAAGGAAGCCGCAGCGGTTTGGCAGAAATCTGCAGTAGTGGGTTGTCGGTTAGTCGCAGCGGTCTAAATGAAGCCGCGGCGGTTTTGTAGAGAGACACAATAGTGGTATGTCGATTAGACGTAGTGATCTGGATGGAGCTGTAGCGGTCTTGTTGAAGCCGCAGCAGCAGACAGATGGTTAATCGCAACTGTGGTCTAGTGACAACCCGCGGTTGCAGTCCGATAGCTTGCAGCGGCTGCGGTCTGGTGGATAGCCACAACTGCGGTCTGGTGGCAACCTGTAGTTGCGGTCTGGCGGCCTGTATCGGCGGTCTTTCCTGGCAGACAGACGACTTTGCTAGTTACTGATTGTTGTTGTATTATTTGTTGTATAGTGGGCAATTTGACCATGTTAAACCGCGTAAGCCGCCCGACTTGTATTTAGTCCCACATCAGTTGTTGTATTCTCTCATCTCCCCCGATTTCTATAAATAAGGGGGCATACCTATGTAATGATTACCTTTTTTGAGCAATAAAATTTGCCTTTTATTTAGCTCTTTTTACTGGCACAAGGTCACAAGCCTTGTTTCCTCTGAGGGCAGTCATCTCCTCATCCTTGGCGTTATCATACTCATTGACTTCAGTGGCATCTTCAAAGTTAGAAGGCTCTTGCTCGATAAGAGGGCCTGCAAAGAAACAAGAAGCCAAGCTCACCGCGTTTCCTTCACTATATCGAGCTGGTGGGTTGATGATCCTCTTCGACCTCCGAAAAGGTTGATCACGGCTAACCACCTTTGCTGCTTCTTCTGAACCAGCTCCGTTCTAAGGAAAACCTGGAGCATCGCTCCCCTTGCTTCCTGAATAAGAAGCCTCCGCCCTGGAACTAGAAGCACCTGGAGCATAGCTCCCCCTGCTTCCTGAACAAGAAGCCTCTGCCCTAGAATAAGAAGCGCCTGGAGCATCGCTCCCCATGCTTCCTAAAATAGAAGCCTCTGCCCCAGAGCTAGAAACACCTGGAGCTCCTGGTGATACAAGCAGCTCCACCAGAAGATCCTTAGCAGCCTCCTCCTGCCCGCCATTCGACCAACTTTCCTGTAGCTCCATAGAAGTGCCACCACCATATGACATCAATTCGTCGAAGTCCATGTCTCTCGAAACGACGAACTTCTTCGTCACTAGATCCATGCACTTCCATCCCTTCTTCCGCTCACCATAGCCCACGAAGACAAGATTCCTTGCCTTCACACCCAACTTTGTCCTGAGAGCATCCAGGACATGTACGTGGTAGGCCTGAACACCCAAAGGTGCCCCATGTTGGGCTTCTCCTTAAACATCAACTCGTGAGGAGACTTTATGTTGATCGGACTCAGAGGCATCTGATTGATGACATAAGATACGCAGGTCATCCCTTCCGCCCAAAAGGACCTCAGAATGCCTTTGGCATGAAGCCAACATTTCTAGTCTCCATCAGATGACGGATCTTCCACTCTACTACTTCATTTATTATAGAGTATGCGCAGAGGTGAGCTCTCTCTAGATTCTGAGCTTCCTACAGAAGTTAGAGAACTAATTTGAAATGAACTCACCTCCGTTGATATTTCTCACCTTTTTAATCCGCAGGCCAAGCCAGCCTTCCACTACCTCCTTGAACTCCACGAACAATTGGAATGCATCTGACTTCTCCTTCATGAAGTACACCCAAGTGCACCTCATATAGTCATAAATCAATACCAACATGTACCTACTTCCTCCAAGACTGGCGATGACGTTCAGTCCTATCAGATCACCATGGATGCACTCAAATGGTGATTTACACCTAGTTTGCGCCATATCAATTGTAAAGCGATAATCCTTTTTGTATTGACATCCCACGCAAACATGACCGTCGTCGAAGGATGACAACCTAGGCAAGCCTTTCACAAGGCTTCTTACCGTCATCGCTTTTAACTTGTCCATCCCGATGTGTCCCAGTCTTTCATGTCAGATAGCTGTACTATCATTGGCTCTCATCTAATCAATATAAGAACTTGTTGATAACACAACCAAGTCATTATCCTTACTCCTTATATGAGCAACGTTCACCGACTGAAGATTAATCTTACAGTCTTTCTTGAAGTGGCCAGGCTGGTTGTATAGCACCTTGGTCCTTCCTTCTTCTTCCAATCACCCTTAGGAGCATAACTCCCCTTTTGTTGATATGAAGTAGAAGGACCATCACCAGTAGCAACTTTCTTCTTTTCCCATCTCTTCTTCATCCCTAAGAAGAGCACCTCACCATCTCCTCTAGATATGGTGACTCCAGCCATCTGACTTACTAACCTCACCATCTCCTCCAGAAGTGATGTGAATCACTCGTTATTCATTCGCAAGACATCGGCCGGTCTTGTTGTCCTTGTTGTTTATGTGGATGATATTCTTCTCACAGGGGAAGATTGAGAAGGTGTGAAAATTACCAAGAAGCATCTTCTTAAGCATTTTATTACTAAAGATATGAGATATCCAAAGTATTTCTTGGGCATTGAAATATCCAAGAAACTAGGGTCTACTGTTCTTTCATAGAGAAAGTATGTCTTGGATCTCTTAAAAGAGACAGGTCTCCTTGGGGCTAAACTGGCTCATTCTCCGATGTCGGTTGGAGATTACAAGTGTTGGAATGAGGAATCACCTCTTCTTGAAGATGTCACCAAGTATAGATGTCTTGTGGGGAAACTCATTTATCTAATAATTGCAAGACCAGATATCTGCAATGCAGTAGGAAGAGTGAGTTAGTTTATGCAAGCTCCTAAGGAGTGTTATCTACAGTCGGCAATGAAGATCTAGAGTATGTGAAAGGTGCTCCAGGGAAAGGACTTCTGTTTCATAAAAGGGGGCATTTGAAGGTTGAGGCATATTCTGATGCAAGCTATATAGATGATAAGCAAGATAAGAAGTCCACATCTGGGTTCTGTACTTTTATTGGAGAGAATTTGGTCAGGCTGAAGAGTAATAAACAAGCTGTTGTCTCCAAGTCAAGTGCAGAAGCTGAGTATAGGAGCATGACTCTAACTACCTGTGAGCTGAAGTGCTTACAGACACTTATGCTTGATTTTGGAGAGATTTATGATCATTCTCTGCCAATATTTTGTGACAACAAGGCAGCCATATATATTTTGAGGAATCCTGTCTTCTATGAGAGGACGAAGCATATCGAGGTTGATTGCCACTTCATTAGAGAGGAGATTTTGAAGAATCAGATATGCACTCTGTTTGTTACCTCAGAGAGAGAACTGTCTGATTTCTTCACCAAGCCAGTTACTCCTTCCGAGGAGATTTGTAGCAAGCTGGGAATGATAGATATATATGCTCAAGCTTGAGGGTGAGTGTTGGAGCTTGAGGAGACCGGGCAGACTAATGTCTAACCGCAGCGGTCTATATGTCTCAGCGATCTAGCAGTTTGGTACAGCGATCTGGTGGTGAACCTCAGCTAGTGGTCAGGTGGACAACAGTAGTGGCGGTCTGATGGTTAGCCATAATAGCAGTCTTGAGATTAGCCGCAACGGTTTGAAGGAAGCCGTAGCGGTCTTGCAGAAAGCCACAGTAGTGGGCTGTCGGTTAGCTACAGCGGTCTGAATGAAGCCGCAGCGGTCTGGTAGAGATACGCAATAGTGGTCTGTCGGTTAGCTGCAGCGGTCTGGATGGAGCCATAGCAGTCTGGTTGAAGCCGCGGTAGCGGACAGATGGTTAACCGCAACTGTGGTCTGGTGGCAACCCACGGTTGCATTCTGATAGCTTGCAGTAGTTGCGGTCTGGTGGATATCCACAACTGCGGTCTGGTGGCAACCCATAGTTGCGGTCTGGCGTCCTATATTGGCAGTCTTTCCTCGAAGACAGGCGACTTTGCTAGTTGTTGATTGGTGTTTTATTATTTGTTGTATAGTGGTCAGTTTGACCATGTCAAATCGCGTAGGCCTCCCGACTTGTATTTAGTCAAACATCGGTTGTTGTATTCTCTCATCTCCCCCAATTTCTATAAATAAGGGGGCATACCTATGTAATGATTACCTTTTTAGAGCAATAAAATTTGCATTTATTTAGCTCTTTTTACTGGCACAAGGTCCCAAGCCTCGTTTACTCTAAGGGCAGTCATATCTTCATCCTTGGCATTATCATACTCCTTGACTCCAGTGGTGTCTTCAAAGTTAGAAGGCTCTCTCTCGACCAGAGGGCCTGCGAAGAAACAAGAGGGCAAGCTCACCGCGTTTCCTTCGCTATATCGAGCTTGTGGGTTGATGATCCTCTTCGAACTCTGAAGAGCATGATCATGGCTAACCACCTCTGCTGCTTCTTCTGAACCAGCTCTGTTCCCGGGAAAACTTGGAGCATCGCTCCCCTTGCTTCCTAAACAAGAAGTCTCCACCCTAAAACTAGAAGCACCTAGAGCATAGCTCCCCCTGCTTCCTGAACCAGAAGCCTTCACTCTGGAACTAGAAGCACCTGGTGTAACATCCATCAAACAACTAGACCCCCTAGGTGTGGTTTTTTCATGACTAGGTCATGATAAAACCTTAGGAAACCCTAGGGAGACCAAGTGGACCTAGGAATGTAGGTGAGATCACTATGGTCTACAAATAGTAAGTTTTTAAACACTAAGTTGGGATGATTACAGGGTTTCTCCATGACTCCAAGACCTCACCATAACCTCACCAACCCATGGGGAGGTCCATTAGAACTCCAAAGATCCATTGGGGTCAACCCTAGAGTCTGAGTTGACTCAAGTCAACCCTAGCCCTAAAGTTGTCAAAGTGCCCTAACTAAGGGGCAAGTGACCCTTAGAGTGCAAAGTTAACCCTACACAACCCTTCCAAGATCTTAGGGGAAGCCAAGGGGTCACCAAGGACCCCTTGGGGTCAACCCAAATGGTCCTGTTGACCAAAGTAAACTCTAGCCCTAACTTGGTCAAAGTGCCCTTCCTAAGGGTCAAGTGACCCCCAAGTGCCAATATAACCCTATCCAACCCTAACTAGACCCTAGGGGAGGCCAATGTGTCACCAAGGACCCATTTGGTTCAATCCAAAAGGTCAAAAGGACCAAGGTCAACCCTAGTCTAGTTTAAGTCAACTTAGCCCAAATGGGCTAACCCAAGCTCAAGCCCTCTTTCATTTGGGCTAACCAACTCTTAATTATGTGATGATATGATTTAGTGGGCTGCAAATAGCCTAAAGGGTTGACCAAGTAAGCCTTGGTGACTAGGAGAGAGAGAGCTCCACCTCACCCTTAATGGAGGAGAGAGAAAGAGGGAGGAGAAGCCATTCATGGCTTAGGGAGGCCAAGGGCCACCTTTAATGGCTGGATTCAACTCCTCTGGAGAAGAGGAGTTTCCAGCCATTTCCTGGCCACTCCAGCTCAAGTTCACCCCCCACCCCCCCCCCCCCCCCCCCCACCCACCCCCCACCACCATGGCCGAGAATGGCCTTTAATGGACATTAATGGCCATTCATCCCACACCTTTCCCCTACCCTGTTTGGGTGTTTTAAAAGCACCACTGGCCAACAAGGAGGCGTTTCTACCTTTCCTCCGACGGTTTCGAGCTTGTCCACAGTACTGTTGTGGAATTCCGGTCACATCACCACTGCTAATGGCAACCCGACGATCGTCACGACTCTAGACCACCACAAAGGTCCTCCCCTCCTCCTCTCTTTGTGGGTAGATCGTAGGGCTAATTAGGGATGAAAATCGGGCTCAATTGATCCTGATCGGGAATGGCGTTTTCCTGATTTTTCCATGAAAGTTCTACATATCGGGATTGCCGGAATCCGCTCCTTCGGCGGCCGTGCCGCCCCGGAGGTGGTGGAGGTGGTGGCCGGCCAGGGAGGTGGTCGGGTGGCCGGCGGTAGTAGCTAGAAGTTCGTCCAGGAAGAATTAATCCTGGCCGTTGGCGCGCTGGGACGATGACCAGATGTCGTCCAGTATTGCGCCAAGATTTGTGCTATTATAAATTAAACTATAGGTTAAATGTTTATTTCATGTGATATTCTGTCACACTTTATGTATTTAATGTTTTAATTATTAAAAATACCTAGATACCTTTAGAGGGAAAATGGTAAACATAAAAGTTGTATCCCTAGGGGTGTACTTTATTTCAAAATTGGTTTGAACCAATTTGGGTGTCTGGTTTGACCAGGGCACTCATTTTGGTGGGGTTTATACCTAGGGTTAGTCAGAGACTAAAATGAGTGCCCCCACTTAATCCCTTGTCTAAATGATCTGAAATTTGGACAGGGAGTCACCCTAACCTATACCTAGGTCCTGTACAAAAATGGGAATTTTTGGAGACACTTTTTCTATAGTTTTTGAAAAAAATAAATAAATCATGTGTAATTTAATTAGGTGACTTAAACACCTCAAAAACCCCTCAAATTTTGGAGGGAGATCTTGGGGAGTAATATTAGGCTCTGGTAAAAATTTCACCCATTTTTGGGTTTGGTTTGATAGGGTAATTGTGTAGCCAAGGATTGGCCCCTTTTAGGTCAAATTAGGGCAAAGTGCCCTAAGTGCACTTGAGTTGGCCAACCTCACCCAAAGGTGATGGACCTTGGCACTCAGCTATTAGCATACAAAATACCCTCTCCACTGATATTGGGTGGAAGTTGAAGGGTGGAGCCCTAGGACACTAGGGTAGGTCCTATGTGTGCAAACCTAGGAATTGGTGGTCAAGGGGTCAAATGACCTTAAAATAACTTGAACCTTTGTGAAGAGGACTTTAGGGTAGTCAAGGTTCTTTGGTTAAAATAATATGAGATTTAGAGGCTGTTAGACTCCCCAAAACCCTAACCCTAGTTTAGGGCACAAACCTTATACATGTAAGATAGGCCATCAAAACCTTATGAAAAGTTGTGAAACTTAGGTGGTGTGGTAATAGGGTTGATATGAGCCTCTGGTAGTTTTATTGGAAATTTTGGAATAATAAATTTAGTACCTCTTTTGTAATACATGGATCTACCCTTGATAGTCTTTTGCTTATTATGATCTAACTGTTCATTTAAAAATTAGGAAAATTAGGTAGAGGGTGTTTTAAGTCATTATACACATACGTGAATTTTATTATAATTTTTTAGATGTATATTTTTAGTACTTACTTCACAAGCTTAAAAATATGCAATTATGTTCAAAAATAAACTCAGAGCTCAATAATTGTTAGAAAACTGTGAAACTTATGTAAAAGTGTAATTAGGTCAATATTCTTATGAGAAAATTTTATCATAATTTTTAAATGAATATTTTTTGTAGTTGTTTCATTAATTCATGAAAGAGAATTATTGTTCTAAATTAAAATTATAATTCATTATTCACTGAAAAGTTTGTAAACTTGGTCAGGAGTGTTTTTAGGTCATATTAGTCATTCTTAAATTTTCTTATAATTTTTGGAAGTCTATTTACAGCACCTGTTTCTTTAATTGTTAACTATGTGTTTATATTTTAAATTTTAGATCAGAGGCCTAAACCTTACAAAACAATTGGGAGACTTGGATTTATTGTCAATTAGTTGCCTAGTATTTACCATAATTTTGTGGAGAATTTTTCATGACTGTAAAGACCACATCATATTCAAAACTAGGGAATTTGGATTTTTAGGAAAAATAAATAAAATATCAGATAAATTAGGAAAATTCCAAGTTTCTGGATTTAGGCTATAAATATCATGATAGACCTCCATTAATTATCGTAGGGTGTTTGGATGAGTATTTAGAGTACCTCCTATCATATACATCATATAGCATAAGGTGGTCTGCATGTAGCAAATCTACAGAAGATCTGATAGTAATTGATTTGGGCATATGGATTTGGTTTAGTGGCTTGCTGGTCTGGGTAAAGTGAAATGGAGTATGTCAATGGAAGTTGGAATGAGTAGATTGATGTGTTGTCTAAATTTAGGTGGTGTCTTGGATCGACGAAGGATCGTCTTTCCTGTGGAGGGAGAGAGAAGGTTAAAACACATTAGGGTTAGAACAAGAGTAATATATTAAAGAGATCGGGAATCAGGTATTAACCAATAATAGTAAGTGTCTTGCGAAAAGGAGCTTTGGGCTTCAGCCCATCATAGTTCTTAGTGCCCTCGAGAACCCTTCACGGGGTATGCCTTGGGCAGTCCTGGGCTAACCTAAACTGTAGGCAAAATAAACTGCAAGAGTAACTAGTATAACTAGGGATTCACCTTCACTCACCTCGATGTCTCGGGATGTTAGGTTGTGTCACTCGGGCAGTAGACTCGGTGGTTTTGATGATGGGCAGGTTGGCCCGACGAGCTTTGGCTCGGTTGTTGTTTGTGAACGGACGGGATAGTCCGAGGAGCTTAGGCTCGGTTGTTGGTTGTGACGGACGGGAGAGTCCCGGGAGCTTTGGCTCTATAGATGATACATAAGGTTACATGTACATAAAGTATAAGGTGGTACGCAGGAGCTCCACTTAGTGCGCCAGCGTCGAGGCGTACAATAGGTTTGACTGGTAGTGCAATTACTGGTTTAGAGGTGGGCGAGGCCCAACCCACCGCTTACGTTTGCCACTATGGAGGTATCCTGGGAGGTTAGGCTTCAGAAAGGGGGAACTAAGGTCTTTGTGCACAGAGTCGAGTGGGTGTGTTGCACTTGCATGACTCACATCATAGCATGCATTCATGTCATAGCATAACCATTGCATTTAACCCTTGACACCTATTGTATAAATTGGTATGAGACTTTTTATACAATATGCCCTTGCAAAACGACCCTTTGTTTTATAAGCTCGCGCGAGCATGCTTATAAGTTAAAGTTTTTATTCTGTAGATATATACATGCTTGCTTGTAAACCGATACCCTATCGTATAAATTGGTATGAGACTCTTTATACGATAGGAGCCTTGCAGAAGATCCCTTAGCTTATATGTTTTCATATAAGTTAAGGTTACTTATTCCTTATTCAGTTTATCATACTTTTATTGCTGCCACATATACTTATATAATTGCTAGTTTAGTTCCGCTATCACCTGCTTCTTTGTTCCTTCTCCACCCTCACTACCTCTCCTTTCCTTCTCCCCGCTCGGTGGCTAGGAGCCATGGGGGGAGGGGGAGGGGATGATAGGACTTAGTCTTTTAGAATAACAGTTTTCAAACCACATCATTTTAGGTGACCGTAGAGCACAGCATAGAGGAGCAGCCCCGGAGGTCGGCACGCTTGGAGATAGGACAGTCTAGCACCGGAGTTCAGACAGATGGGACTATGAGTCCTGATCGCTAGTAGTTGTTTTAGTTTAGCTTCTGCGATGAGAGATATGTAGTGAGTACATTGATGTATCGGGCGTGAGCCCCATTTTCAGTACTACTTTTATTATTATTATGGTGGACTCTCCTTTCGTGGAGATTATTTATATATAGGTGATCTCTGTGCACGTGTGTTAGAGTTTTTGTTTCATTTACTCTCTTGATACTTTTCTGTGATCAATATGGCCGGCAGGATTGGCGTTTTGTAGTGACGGCCTTCCCGGGCGTGAAGGTGTCACAGCAAAGCGGCAGTTCTGGGCCTAAGACCCCGTGTTTTAAAAAGATAAAAAAGAGGGGGTCTTACACCTCGAGCATTGCTCCCCCTGCTTCCTAAACTAGAAGCCTCCGCCCTAGAGCTAGAAACACCTGGAGCTCCTGATGGCACAGGCAGCTCCACCAGAAGATCCTTAGCAGCCTCCTCGTGCCCGTCGTCCGAGCTACTTTCCTACAGCTCCACGGAAGAGCCACCTCCATATGACGTCAATTCGTCAAAGTTCACGTCTCTCGAGACGACGAATTTCTTCGTTACTGGATCCTTCCATCCCTTCTTCCGCTCGTCATAGCCCACAAAGACAAGCTTCCTCGCATTCGCACCCAGCTTTGTCCTGAGAGCATCCAGAATATGTACGTAGTAAGCCTGAACACCTGAAGGTGTCCCATGCTGGGATTCTCCTTAAACATCAACTCGTGAGGAAACTTCATGTTGATCAGACTCAGAGGCATCTGATTGATGACACCGCCCGTAAGCAGGCGGGATTAAATCCCGCCTAAGCAGGCGGGACTAAATCCCGCCTAAGCATGCAGGATTAATCCCGCCTACGCCTGTTTAGGCGGGATTAAATCCCGCTTAGGCCGGGATTAAATCCCGCCAAAGTAGGCCCGCCCGCCCGCCGAAGGGGCCCTCCTCATTGCGGCCGAAGGGGCCCTCCTCATTACGGCTGAAGGGCGTCGGGGGCGGCGCAGCCCGCCGGGAGGCAGGCGCAGCGCTGGGAGGTGGGCGTAGTCTGCCGGGAGGCGGGCTTCCGCCGGAGGCGGGCTTCCGCCGGAGGCGGGCTTCCGCCGGAGGCGGGCTTCCGTCGGGGGCGGGCGCAATATGATGACAAGGTAAATAAGACATCCATGACAAAACAAAAAAGACATTAGATCATTCTCCACCGTTGGATGAAGATAATCGGGTCTCCAAATCAAAAAAGATTTATGATGACAAGGTAAATAAGACATCCATGACAAAGACAAAAAAGATATTAGATCATTCTCCATCGTTGGATCAAGATAATCGGGTCTGCAAATAAAAAAATCTCTAAAAAATTCATCCCAAATCTACAGGAATTCCTGATGCCCCCTCTTCCCTGCCCACCCTAACTCCTTCTTCCCCACTCCGTCGGTGGTCTGATCGGAGCTCACTGGCGGTTTCGCCAATCCCAGACGAACTCATTGGTGGACGCCCGACGGCAAACGGGCAGGGCCACCGACGGTGATGGCCCTGCGTGTTCGCCGCCGGACATCCCCCGACGAGTTCGCCAGGGACCGGCAAACCTGCCGGTGGGCTCCGGTCCGGCCACCGACGGAGTGGGGAAACGGGAGTTGGGGCAGGCGGGGAAGAGGGGGCATCAAGTGACGCCTTCAGTTTTTTTATAAATATTTATTATTTTATTATAAAACAATTAATAATAAATAAATTATATATATATATATATATATATTAATTTTTTATAATTTTAAAATAATAATAATTAAAAAATATGTGTTTAATTAAAAAATTAATTAACAAAAACTATATATAATATTTTAAATTTATAATAATTTTAAAATACATGATTAAAAAACATCGGGGGCGGGCGAAGCCCGCTGCCATCGACCGGGTACTGTCGTGTGGGGCACGAGGGCTAGAGGCACGTGCCTATAACTCGTGTGAGTGTGTGTGTGTGTGTGTGTGTGTGTGTGTGTGTGTGTGTGTGTGTGTGTGTGTGTGTGTGTGTGTGTGTGTGTGTGTGTGTGTGTGTGTGTGTGTGACTGTATACCCGAGCTTAGAGTGCAGAGATATCTTATGATGTGGGTCTAATTAATTTGATAGCAATGCTCACGCCCGCCTTCTCCCATGTCTGTCTGTGGGTGTGTGTCTGTGTGTAATGAGATACAAGACACGTGCACATGCATAGACACACACACATACATGTGCACGAACACATACACAAAGATGCACGATACAGACACACATTTGCACAGACACACAGACACCAACACACACAGACACAGACATATACTCAAACAGACACTAACACGCAAACAGATACAAACATATTCAGGCACAGATGCACACACACAAACACACACATGCACTACATACACACATACACACAGCTACAGACACGCACCTGCACAAGCACACATAGACACAGACAGACACAGACAGACACAGACATAGACACAAACATAGATACAGACATAAACACACAAACACATACAGGCACAAACACACACAAATATAGACACGCACATGGACATACACACATATATATAGACACACATGCATAGACACACATGCATATATACACATAGATACAAACACACACATGCACAAGCACACATAGACTACACACAGACACAGAATTAGACCCCAATAGGCACAGGCAGACATAAGAACACAGACACACATACATGCATACACAAACACCGACACACACGACACAGGCATATACACAGACACAGACCCCAACACAAACACAAACACACAAACACACACACACACACACACACACACACACACACTCATATACAAAGACACATACACAAACATAAACAAATACAGACAAAAACACACATAGACAGACACATATACAAGCAAGTTGAGTTGAGGCGGCTCGAAAGCTCGATGAACCGACTCAAAATAAGCTAGACTCGAGCTCGAGTTCGATGAGCTCGAGCTCGATTACGAGTCGATCTCAAGCTTGAGCTCATGTTCGATGAGCTCGAGCTCGATTACGTGTTGAGCTCGAGCTCGAGTTCAATGAGCTCGAGCTCGATTACAAGTCAATCTCAAGCTCAAATCTTTTTTGTTCATGATGGCATGCAAGCCTCTCAAGCTCAATCAAAAAAGAATATTTCATGAGAATGCATGAAATATTTGGAGGGAAATTTCCCTCCAATAAAATATTTAATAGTGATATGATATATCAAAAACCCTCTCGATCATTAACCCCATCCTGGCACTGCTCCAGAATCACATTCTTGAAACCCTCCATCGCGACTGGCTTCTTTCTCCGGCGAATCGGATCCACTTCTCATCGATAACCCCTCAGGTGTCTCGTTTTACATTTTCCTCTCAGTATTTTACTTAGTGGAGCGTTAGGGTTTCCGTTCTACTCGAAGGGCTCGCGTGTCGTTCTGCTCAACCGCTGATCGATGATAGGTTTTTTCGCTATTTATCTCCTTTCTGCTCGAAGGGCTTCGGTTCTTTCATCATTGGGGATGAAGCTTTCTTTTACTATTGTTGCTGCCCTCGTGAGTTTCTCGGCTTCTTTCCTCCACTGTAAGCCTTCTCCCTCTTCCCCCTTCTTCTGCTCTTCCTCTTAGCTGTTGTTATACATTAAAAACAAAACGATAGAGGATATACAGTTTTTAAATGTGAAACTTGGGCATGAAACTGTTGTTTTTTTAATTTAGAAGTGTCCTCCAATTAGTACTCCTGCTGTAAGGTTTAGGTTATTATCGTAATCTCCTTTATTGAAGTTTTTGTGCTTTGATTACCCTCAAAAAGTATTCTTTCTTATTATTCATTATAAAATTATTGCATATCAAAGTAATGAACAAGATGTCAGATAAGTCAGTTAACATGCTTCTTGAATTGCTATTAGTTTTAAAATCACTTGTAATTGCAAATGTGTACATGCAAGTTTTGTGCATGCTTTTGTTTTTAAAAATATTTTCAATCTTTTTAAATGTGAACAATGCTCATGAATGTACTCCGTACTATGATTCTTCTTATTGGTTCAAATGAAGGGGTAGAGTATACTAATTTGTTGGTTTATGTTTTGGTATTTTATTTAAGTATATTGTTTTAGTGTTTTGATTCGTGGTGAGAATGTCTTTATAGTGTGTTAATGTTATTCAAATCTCTTTCTATTTTTGCTAGTTATGAATAAATTCTGGATTTATGAACAAGATAGATTTAGTTCGACATATACCAAAGGTGTGGATTTATTTCTGGAGTTTGCACGGGAAAATGATATTTACTTTGAAAATAAAATTCTTTGCTCATGCAATGTATGTAGAAACACTAAAACAAAGAGCTTTATTGAAGTTAAAACAGACTTGCATGTGAAAGGGTTTTATAAATGCTATAAGGAGTGGATACATCATGGAGAAGCTAAAATGGCACGTTCTTTTGTGTTCAATTCTAATAGTAACAATAGTGGACCTACTCAAAGTCAGGAAAGCAATGATGATAATGAAGCCATCAATGATTTAGTTGATATGATACAGGAGATTGGAGATGCAGAACTTCCTGAACATACTAACGAAGAAAATACTAGAACTTTTTCAAGTATATTATGCAATGCCAGACGTGAACCATACCCAGGTTGCAAAAAGTATTCTTTGTTATCATTCATTGTTAAATTGTTGCATATCAAAGTAATGAACAAGATGTCAGATAAGTCAGTTAACATGCTTCTTGAATTGCTAAAGGACATGATGCCAGAAGGTAATCTTATTCCAACATCTCTTTATTGGACTAGGAAACTTCTTTCTGATTTAGATTTGGTCTATAAGAAGATAGACACATGTAGACATGATTGTGCACTATTTTGGAAAGAGAATGAAAAGAAAGATGTGTGTCATGTGTGTGAAGAACCACGTTGGAAATATAATGAAGGAAAAGAAAAATTGATTCCTCAAAAGGTTTTGTGGCATTTTCCTTTAACACCAAGGCTACAAAAACTTTATATGTCTTCTAAAATAGCAACTTACATGAGGTGGCATACTGAGAAGCATATAGAGATAGAAGGTACTTTGAGTCATTCGGTGGATGCACTTACATGGAAGAGTTTTGATGCACACTATCTCAATTTTGCCACAGATCCATGTAATATTAGGCTTGGATTGGCTACTGATGGGTTGAATCCATTTGGGAATATGAGTACTTCTTATAGTATGTGGCTAGTTGTGCTAATTCCATATAATATGGCATTATACAAAGGTATAAAAGATGAGTTTTTTTATGATGTCACTGTTAATTCCTGGGCCACGTGCATATGAAAAAGATATTGATGTTTATCTTAGACCATTGATAAAATTATTAAAAGAATTATGGAATGGCGTTGAGACTTACAACACATATACTAAAGAGACATTTAAAATGCATGTTGTACTTATGTGGACAATTAATGATTTTCTAGCTCTTATTAACTTATTTGGGTGGACAACAAAGGGTTACGGGGCATGCCCAACTTGTTTATATGATACAAATTCTAAAAGAATTCGAAGTAAGATATTCTATATGGGACATCATCGTTATCTACACAAAGATCACCCTTATCGAAGGAGTAAATTGTTCGATGGAAAGTCGGAAACACGGTTAAAACCAAGGGAGTGGAGTGGAGCACAATTACTTTCAAATTTTTAAACACATGCAAACATAACTTTGAAAAATTTGGAAAATACCCAGGCAAGTAAAAGAGGAAGCACAACATTGATGAAGGAAATTGGGTTTAAGAGAAGCATTTTTTTAAACTACCTTACTGACATAAGCTTTTGATACAACACAACATTGATGTAATGCATGTTGAAAAAAAAAATTGTGATAATGTGTTTGGCACTTTGATTAACATTGATCGAAAAAATAAAGATACGGAAAAAGCGCGAGAAGATTTGCGAGACCTTAACATTAGGAAGGAGTTGCACTTGATTAGAAATGGAAGTACTATAATAAAACCTCAAACATGTTATAATCTGTCTTCCAATGAAAAAAAAAATTTGCGATTATTTAAAAAATGTCAAGTTTCTGGATGGCTATGCGTCAAATATTTCAAGATACGTAAAGGATGGAAAGACTTATGGACTTAAATCTCATGATTTCCATGTACTACTACAATGATAAATTTTTATTGACATTTGTGGGTTTCTATGACCAGATTTCGTTGAGACACTATATGAGCTAGGGGATTTCTTTAAAACTTTATGCTCAAAGATACTGTAGGTAGAGCATATCGAGAAGCTGGAGAGTAATATTCCAATTATTTTGTGCAAATTGGAGAGAATATTCCCTTCGATATTTTTTGATGTAATGATTCACTTGGCTATTCACCTTCCAAAAGAGGCAAAGATTGTTGGCCCAATTCACTCACGTTGGATGTACCAGATTGAAAGGTGCGTCTTTTTTATGCATTTATACTTTTTTTATCTTACATAGCATAAATGAATAATTTTGTTGTTCTTATCATTGAGTTTCCTCTTTAGGTTACTTAAATTTCTTAAAGGATATGTGTGTAATAAAGCTCGTCTAGAGGGTTCAATGGCGGAAGGATATATTGTAAAAGAATCTTTGACATTTATGTCAATGTACCTAAATGAAATAGAAACAAGGTTCGACAAAGATAAACGAAATGAAGATGCAGTGGATGATCAACAAGAATGTGAATTATCCATTTTTGCATCAAAAGTGACGCCCTTTGGACCTCTCTATCGTTGCAAAGCACTTTCAAAAAAGAATCCGGATGCAACTTATAAATTCATATTAAATAATTGTAGCAAAGTAGATGCTTTAAAAGGTTCAAAACATGAAAGAGCTGTAAAAATTTGTGAACCGTGGAAAATGGGAAACCAGGCGCAGGAACACTCCAACCAAAACCAAGCCAAGTAAGTCAGATACAAACAGAAGAGCAAGAATCGTGTACTATCAAAAATATTTACAAGGCGAGGCATACATGGTGAGACATGATTCGCTAATTTACCCGATGGAAGCAAAAAGAACAAGTAACAAACAAACCACGCAGACTCAAGGAGTAACCGCCGACTCTTTCGAGCTGCTCTACGGAGTCCGCTGATGCCGCTTAGTCGCCAAACTGTAACTTAGCCGTGCAGATAACCTGATATTCCAATGCCGAAGAACTTTGTCCACTAATCCGCAAGCCGCCTAACTGCGAGGTTGTGTAGCCGTCAGATTGCCGCGAACTGCTGATGCCGAACTGAACAAGCCGCCAGAAGCGGACAGCTTATTGAGCTGGAAAAGAGTTGCCAAAGAGAAAACCGTCTGGTCGCAAGCCGCGACCTTCTGCTAACCGTCGATTGTTAACCGTAGAGTCCGCACTGATCCTTGACCAAAGTCAGAACCAGGTACCTAGCTTCTCAGCATTATCCGCACAACCTGCATAGAAAAAACTGGTCAACTCCTCAAACCGTGCGAACACAAAATAATGTTCGCAGCAACCACCCAAGCTCACATATTGTTCACTCGGTTGTACTGTTTATGTGACAAGGGGTCTTATTTATAAGCACGGAGAGGAGTGTGTTCACTGCCCTAGCCGATAGGATCACCACCCTATCTCGCGGTGAGCACTGAGTGTATCCGCCAACCTGCGGGCACAATGCCAGTTTGTCGTGTCATCGCGACTAGCTAGATAGCCAGTTTGACAAGGATGCACCACCAAGGCCGGATATAAATCATATCCGCCTTGTCTCCATAAAGCCAAGCCAGGACTTGTCCTCCGCACTAGCAGACCCTATGGATACTCCACCAGCCCGCACACTAGTGAACATAGCTTATGTCTGCACGCACCTGCAGACACTACTCTAGTCCCCACACTCCGAACCCGTAACCAAAGCACACAAGGCTGACAGCTGCCAAACTCGAGGGGACAAAGAAAGCAGTCCGCGCTAACCGCGTGATCTCCCGAACTAAGCACAATTGGACTTGGTTTAAATCAAAACCAAGTCCACACCTCTGGCCATCCCTGGTGCGAACACAACACCAGCGGATACAAGGGCCAGTCTGCACAAACCGGCGGACTCCAGTACCAGTCCATACTAACCGGAGAACTCCACAGTTACTACAAACTGCACCACCAGAGCAAGACCAAGGCACACACCATGCCTATCTCCCGAGCTCCAGTTCAGTCTGAAACCCAGACTCAGCGAACTCCATACAAGTCCACATCACGCCGGTCATGGCGAACTCCACAAATAACCAACCTATCTGCCTGGTTAACTTCTGGGAACACCCTGCCTGTATAATGTTTGTCAACCTGGCTAGCCGTCATTCCTGTCCACACAGACCGCATGAACAGGCCGCCCAGTTCGCCACTTTAACTTAAAAACTTTCAATACTCCCCCTTGAAGTGAGAAGTAGAAACTAGCCCCAGCAGTCCCCGTAAACATATACATGGCCCCTCCGATAGTGACTTCGAGAAGATGTCTGTGATATAGTCCTCGCTCCGCATATGCTTGACCATAAGGGATCCCTCCAGCACCTTCCCAAAGGAGTAATGTTTCCATCTGCCTTCTTCTTCAGCTTCAACATCCACTTATACGCAACAGGAGTAACACCAACGACCTTGGGCATTGTTGGAGCTTGAGGAGACCGGGCGGACTGACGTCTAACCGTAGCGGTCTACATGTCTCAGCAACCTAGCGGTTTGGTCCAGTGGTCTGGTGGTGAACCTCAGCTTGTGATCAGGTGAACAGCAGCTATGGAGGTCTGAGGGTTAGTCGCAGCAGCGGTCTAGAGGTTAACCACAGCGGTCTGAAGGAAGTCGCAACAGTCTGGCTTAAAGCCACAGTAGCGGGCTGTCAGTTAGCCGTAGCGGTCTAAATGAAGCCACAATGGTCTGGCAGAGAGAAATAGCAGCGGTCTGTCGGTTAGCCACAACGGTCTGGATGGAGCCGTAGCAGTCTGATTGAAGCCGCAGCAGTGGACAGATGGTTCACTACAACTACGGTCTGGTGGCAACCCGCAGTTACAGTTCGATAGCTTACAGCAGCTGCGGTCTGGTGGATAGCCGCAACTGCGGTCTGGTGGCAACCCACAGTTGCGGTCTGGCGACCTATATCAACGGTCTTCCTTGGCAGACAAGCGACTTTGCTAGTTGTTAATTGGTGTTTTATTATTTGTTGTATAGTGGGCGGTTTGACCATGTCAAAAAGCGTAGGCGGCCTGACTTGTATTTATTCCCACATCAATTGTTTTATTCTCCCATCTCTCCCGATTTCTATAAATAATGGGGCATACCTATGTAATGATTATCTTTTTGGAGCAATAAAATTTGCCTTTATTTAGCTCTTTTTACTTGGTATCAGATCTACTCGGTCCTTTACTCTAATTTGTGCAGCTTCTCTTCTGTTCATACGACTTTCGTTTTGTCCTCACGGTTTCCCTCCCTGCCCTCCCTTGCTTCTCTTTCTGGTCGTGTGGTTTCCTTGTCCGCGTGCTTCCTTTGCTTCTCCTCATATTCTCTCTTCTCGATGTGGTTTCTATAACCGCTGCGGGTTCTGCATCGTGGTCGCGACTTCTTTTTCTTACCGCTGGTGTGTTGTCACTTGACCATGCGGTCTTTTCTCTTCTCACTCCTTGTCTGTCCGAGCAGTTTCTCTTCTCTATTTCGGACTCTGCATTTTGGTCGCGGCATCTTTCCTGTCGTTGATGTGTTGACACTGAAACTTTGAGGTCTCTCCTTTTGTTCGCACGACTTGTTGCGTTGTTTGTCCGTGCGGTTTGTTCTGTGAAATCGTGCGGTTTCTATCTGTTTTCTATGGGCACTCCATCTACTCTCTCTATTCCTCCTTCTCTTTCTACTTTTTATTTCTCTACTTTTAGTAGTTTGGCGACTTCTTCGAAGCTTACAGGTCCAAATTATCCTGACTGGAGTGTATCTTTCATTTTTCTCTTATGTTCTCAGCGCAAACGTCATCATTTGACTGATGACCCTCCTCCTTCTGGATCTGTTTCTTTTGATGATTGGGATTCTTCTGATGCGTTGGTGCGAACTTGGTTGGCCAATAGTTTATCTAACGATGCCTTCCTATCATCCGACATGATCAGACAGTCAAGATTTCCTGGAATCATCTTGTCACCTTGTATTGCAAAGGTGCCCAAACTTCGTGGATCTATACTTTATATGCCGATCTTTTCGCTCGACCAGTCATGACTCATGCTTCTACCTATCAGGAGGTTCAGACTCTTAGTGTTGAACTTCTTCAGCATTGCCCTTTTTCTGCGGATCTGGCTGAGCAACACTGGTATTTTCAGGAGCTGCTGGTTGTTTGTTATTTGCTTCGCCTGCCGGATTCCTATGATATGATCCATCTGCAAATTCTTGGAGAGGCGGATACTCCGACTTTGGATGCTATTGATGTTCGGATATCAGTTGTTACTACTCTTCTTCAACGTCCTTTGCACTCTTCTCCATCTTCGTCTCCTGATTTTGTGACTCATCCAGCTCGTCATGACATTTCTGCTGGCCGTGGTGGCCATACTGGTGGTTGAGGTGGTGGACGTGGTTACTCCAAGCATCTGTGCTCTCATTGTGGCTGGCTTGGTCACTTGGTTGATCGGTGTTGGATCAAGTATCCTCATCTTTCTCCAACATCTGTTGATTCCTCTAAGCCGTCCACGTCTTCTCTTGCTACTTCTGGGACTGCCCAGTTGGCTACTACGGGTAGGTGGCTTATTGATTCTGGTGCAACAAATCATATGACCGACAATTCTCGCCTTTTCTCTTCTCTTGACAAGAGCAACCGGTTACCTCCGGTTCTTCGGTTTGTGGGTCTGGCACTGTGCATATTACTCACTCTCTTCCGCTACAGGACACCCTTTATGTCCCGAATTTTCCATGCAATCTTCTTTCCGTTACTGCTCTTTGTAAACAATTGTATTGTGAAGCTATTTCTTCTGCCTCTACTTGTGCTTTTCAGATTCCTCATTTCAAGGAGGTGATTGCTACTGGGACTAAGAGTGACGGCTTATTCTATCTTGATATTACTTCTGCTTTTTCTGCCTCTTCTTCTCTGCCTCAATGGCATCTTCGCCTTGTCCATCCTCCTCCTCGAATTCTTTATCAGCTTTTGCCAGATTTATCTCGCGACGATTCTACTCTAGATTGTGAAGCTTGTAAGTTTGGCAAGCATCACCGATCTTCTTTTCCTACTAAGCAAGTCTGCAGTTCTTCTCGCCCTTTTGATTTAGTTCATTCTGATGTTTGGGGTCTTGCTCCACTTCAAACTATTGGAAGGGGTAGTTTATATTCTGTTACATTCATTGATGATTTTTCCAAGTGTACGCATTTATATTTTCTCCGCGAACGCTCTGAGATTTTCTCAGTTTTTTCTATTTTTTATAATGAAATACGTACACAATTTGATACCCCTATTAAAATTAATCGTACTGATGATGCTAAGAAATACCTTAATCATCAGTTTACTTCGTTTTATTTGGATCATGGTGTGGTCCATAAAACTACTTGCCCTTATACTTCGCAATAGAATGGTGTTGCTGAATGTAAGAATCGCCATCTTTTAAATGTGGCTTGTAGTCTTCTTACTCATATGTGTGTTCCCCGGTCCTATTGGGGTCATGCAGTTCTTCTTTCATGTTTTCTCATTAATCGAGTTCCGTCTTCGGTTCTCAATGGAAAAACTCCCTTTTTTATTCTTTATCCTGATGGGACACCCTTTTCATTACCTCTTCGTGTCTTTGGTTGCATAGCGTTTGTTCACACTCTTGCTTCTGGATGTGACAAACTCTCTCCTCGTTCTGCGAAGTGCATCTTTTTTGGCTATTGTCCGACACAGAAAGGGTATCGCTATTTTGATCATGTTCTTCAGAAATAGTATATGTCGGCGGATGTTACTTTCTTTGAGAATGTTCCCTTCTTTTCTTCTCTCTCTCTCTCTCTTCCTTCTTCTTCTGATAGTTCTTCTCCTTCTCATGTTGTACCGACACCGCTTCCAGAGCCTCCCCTGCTTTTCTCTTCTCTTATTTCTGATTCTTCTCCTTCTGACTCCTCTATTGTCCCTGCTTCTTCTCCTAAGCCGATGCAACCAGCTCCCAGGCCAGTAGTCTCTTCTTTGGATAGGGCTGATACAGTAGACAGGGGAGATCTGGATCATCTAATTGCTCTTCAGAAAGGTGTTCGCTCATGCACACAACATCCTATTTAGGATGTGGTCTCTAATGCTCAACTCTCTCCTTCGTCTAGGAGCTTTGCTCTGGCCCTCTCGGCTAATATTATTCCCTCTTCGTATCAAGATTCTCTTGTTATCCCTCATTGGAAGGCTGCTATAGATGAAGAGATGTGTACTCTTACTGAACAGGGTACTTGGACTCTTGTTCCTACACCTCCTAGTGCTGACGTGGTTGGTTATTTATGGGTCTTTGTCATTAATTTTCTTCCTGATGGATCTATTGATCGTTACAAGGCCCGGCTTGTTGCCAAAGGTTTTATGCAGGCTTATGGTGTGCATTTCTTTGACACTTTCTCTCCTGTGGCAAGGATTACTACAATCTGTGTGCTTTTTCCAGTGGCTGTCAACAAGACTGGGAAATGTCTCAGCTGGATGTGAAAAATGCCTTTCTTTATGGTGATTTACAAGAAACTATCTATATGGAGCAACCTCCTGGGTATATTGCTCAGGGGGAGTCTCAGGTCTGTAAACTGCGAAAGGCAATCTACGGTCTTAAGCAAAGTCTCAGGGCCTGGTTTAACGAGTTCAATGAGGTCATTTCATTGGTTGGGTTTTCTAGAAGTGATGCGAATCACTCGTTATTCATTCTCAAGACATCGACTTGTCTTGGTGTCCTTGTTGTTTATGTGGACGATATTCTTATCACAGGGGATGATTGAGAAGGTGTGGAAATGACAAAAAAGCATCTTCTTAAGCATTTTGTTACTAAAGATATGGGATCTCCGAAATATTTCTTGGGCATTAAAATATCCAGGAAACCAGGGTCTATTATTCTTTCACAGAGAAAGTATGTCTTGGATCTTTTAAAAGAGACAGGTCTCCTTAGGGCTAAACCGGCTCGTTCTCTGATATCGGTTGGAGATGACAAGTGTTGGAGTGATGACTCACCTCTTCTTGAAGATATCACCAGGTACAGACGGCTTGTGGAGAAACTCATTTATCTGACAGTCACAAGACCGAATATCCGCTATGTAGTAGGAAGAGTGAGTCAGTTTATGCAAGCTCCTAAGGAGTGTCATCTGCAGACGGTAATGAAGATTCTAGAGTATGTGAAAGGTGCTCTAGGGAAAGGACTTCTGTTTCAGAAAAGGGGGAATTTGAAGGTTGAGGCATATTCCGATGCAAGCTATGTAGATGATAAGGAAGATAGGAAGTCCACATCTGGGTTCTGTACTTTTATTGGAGGGAACTTTGTCAGCTGAAAGAGCAAGAAACAAGTGGTTGTCTTCAGGTCAAGCGCAGAAGTAGAGTATAGAAGCATGGCTCTAACTACCTGCGAGCAAAAGTGGTACGGACACTTATGCTTGATTTTGGAGAGCTTTATGATCATCCTCTGCCAATGTTCTATGACAACAAGGAAGCCATATATATTTCAAGGAATCCTATATTCCATGAGAGGACGAAGCATATCGAGGTTGATTGCCACTTTATTAGAGAGGAGATTTTGAAGAATCAGATATGCACTCCGTTTGTTACCTCAGAGAGAGAACTGTATGATTTCTTCACCAATCCAGTTACTCCTTCCGAGGAGGTTTGTAGCAAGCTGGACATGGTAGATATATATGCTCCGGCTTGAGAGGGAGTGTTGGAGCTTGAGGAGACCGGGTGGACTGATGTCTAACCGCAACGGTCTATATGTCTCAACAACCTAGCAGTTTAGTCCTACAGTCTGGTGGTGAACCTCAGCTTGCGTTCATGTAGACAGAAGTAGTGGCAGTCTGAGAGTTAGCCGTAGTAGCGGTTTGGAGGTTAGCCACAACGGTCTGAAGGAAGCCGCAGCGGTTTGGCAGAAATCCGCAGTAGTGGGTTGTCGGTTAGCCGCAGCGGTCTGAATGAAGCCGCGGCGGTCTGGCAGAGAGACACAATAGTGGTATGTCGATTAGACGTAGTGATCTGGATGGATCCGTAGCGTTCTGGTTGAAGCCGCAGCAGCAGACAGATGGTTAATCGCAACTGTGGTCTGGTGACAACCCGCGGTTGCAGTCCGATAGCTTGCAGCGGCTGCGGTCTGGTGGATAGCCACAACTGCGGTCTGGTGGCAACCTGTAGTTGCGGTCTGGCGGCCTGTATTGGCGGTCTTCCCTGGTAGACAGACAACTTTGCTAGTTGCTGATTGTTGTTGTATTATTTGTTGTATAGTGGGAAATTTTACCATTGTTGGGTATTGTATCCACAATTACCAGGATTTGAGGAAGCCTCCTGTCAAGCTAAGATGAATTCACATTGTATTTGATGAAATCCTTCTAGTTGTGCTTGCAGCTATTCATCGCTAATTACACACCAATGTCAGGGTGCAGTAGGTCAATATACACGGGTCTGCACAACGTAATCCCTCGTTGAGCAGATCAGTGTGTTGGCTTACGTGTACTCTCTCTATTGGAGTGTACTTACTTCCAAGCACAGGGTCATGAAAGATCAAGAGCAGACAAGGAGCAAGGATGGGCCAAAGACCAGCTCACGGGTGGAAAGACGAGAAATCGTCTAAGTCCAAATCGTCGAGAATCACTAGCTGATTTTTGCCGGTTGGAGCCGGCAGTCTCAACGCCGCCAGAAATCTCTCTAAGGCAGAATCGTCGAGAATCACTAAGTGATTCTCGCCGATTCGTCGAGAATGACTTTGCATTCTCGACGATCCGGCGATAATCAAGTGTGACTCCCGCAGATTCTCCCCGCTTCTATATTAGTGCAGCCAGAATTCTGCTAAGTAGAATTCGGCAAGAATCGTAGGTAATTCTCGCCGATTCGTCGAGAATCACCTACGATTCTCGCCGAATTTGACTTGGGCAAATTTCCGACACATTCTGGACCGGTCCATGTTACTAGCGGTATTTCGAACCAGTCTTAGGGCTTCTCTTTGGTGGGGCACACAACGGTCATCTTGATGACCTAATGTATAAATACACAGGTATTTTTGAACAGTAGAACGACGAATAGAGAAGCGAAGAAAAGAACGAGCGGCCGTCAAAACCTAGGTCGCGGAGCTCCGTCTGACTGTTGCGCCGCTCGTGCTAGGTGGTCGCCACCGCTGATTGAGGTTTCCTCCTCATCTCCCGGCGACAGAAGCTCTCCCTCGCAACGCGTCTCGCGTGTCCTTCTTGAGAACCCTTGTCTCTTGATTTGTAGATCGGGAAAACTATCCCAATCCGAATCAATTGAGACGATTGATCCAAGATCGACCGTTGGTAGACCTTGCCGGCTTAGCTAAGAAGATTGGATCTACATAGCATCACCGCCTCCTTCATTGAAGCCGTCGATCTAGAGGAGATCCTTTCCAAGAGAGATCTACGGTCGTGGACTCTTCGTCGATGTCAAGAACACGTCGTCTAACGAAGAGAGACACCTTGATCTCCACAAGTTGTTTGTATTTCTTATACATTCTATTTCCTTTTTCATTGTAAAGGAACGGTTGGTTCCTAGTTGTAAGGGTTGGGTGCAACCCGCCGTGTGGGAGTAGTGACTCCTACGTGTGGAAGGGTTCCTTCCGTTAGTGCAAGGATTGTATTTCAATCCTGTTGGTGAAGTGACCGAGTCATCCCTGGTTGGGAGATAGGTCGTAGGGGGAGAGTGGACGTACCCAAATCGGGGAACCACTATAATTTGTCTGTGTTCTTTTCTATGCTGTGTTGTTTGATTTACTTGTGCAGGTACAGTTTTTAATTCCGCAAAAACCCCACAAGACACCTATCCCCCCCATAGGTGAAGCTAGTTGGCACTAGTTGGACTTTCAAGTGGTATCAGAGCGAGGTTACTCGTCAAAAAGGTTCACACCTTGAGGAGAATCCTACCACCGGTGTCAACCAGAATGGAGCTGGAATATGATATCTCTCCTCTTAGACTCCCCGCGTGCACAAAGGACTATTATCCCATATGGAAGATGAGGGTATCTTTTTATTTGGAGGTCATCGACCCTCGCGCATCAATCATCTTGGAAGAGGGTCCATTCATTCCCATGAAGGCCTCCTGCTTTGGAAAGGATATGCAGATCCCCAAGGAGACTACCGAAATGTCTGAGATTGAATTCTCTCTATTCAACTTGGATAAAATGATTCGTAAAATCATCCTGGATGTCTGGACTGGACCTTCCCGGTCAAGACTTGAAAAGTGTAGGACGGCCAAGTCCTTGTGGCAAACTGTATCAGACCTCATGGAGGGATCAGACAGAACAGGGATAAGTCGCTAGCAAGAGGATGAGGCATATATGGGGGTCAGCATTTCTGAAGAAGAAAGTGATGACCAATTTCTCAGTATCAGGGCTCCTGTGTCCTTGTCAGAGACTGAAGAAGAAGTTGAGGAAAGCAGTTCTGATGAAACTGACTCAACAGTCTCTGCCGATATTAATGGTAACCCTGAACAGCAAAGCCAGGAGCAGGTAACTTCTTCCTCATGCCCCCCTCCTCTTGAAGTTCCTGAAGACAGGAACAATTCAGAGGGTAGTCCTTCCAGAGATGCAAGGGATATGGATAGCTTCAATCAAAAGATTGAAAATCCTGATTCCCTTGAGAGTGCCCTTCAAAAGAGCAACTTACTTGTGGAGGAGCAAGCTAAGGAGATTGCTCAGCTGAAGACCTTGATGAATCTCCAATTGGAATCCATCAAGGTAAAGGACTCAAAGATCTCGGATCTAGAGAGTCGTCTAGAGACCGAGAAGAGGATTGTTTCTAACTTTTCCAAGATAGATGCTATCAAAAGAAAAGCAGAAAATGGGTGGATCTCCCAAATCATTAATTCATGGAGAAATGGGGAAACTGTGTTCAGACCCCCCCCCCCCCCACCCCGAGCAGGAAGGGCACACATCATGCATTCAGGTATGACCATAGGAACAACCATGGTCACTGCAAGAATGATCAGCCCTCATGTGGAAATACCCACAGTGCCAGAGCTGTCATGGCTACCCCGGAGAGAATACACAAGGCTCATCCTGAGCCCTTTGTATTCTCGGCCTCAGCCCCAACTCATCATGAATCTATTGGAACCAGCTCTCACTGCAGTACTTTCCACCCTAGGACACAAGAAAGGGGGGTCAGGAAACATGTGGTAAGTACCCATGGGACCTCTGGAAGCGTTCTGACTGAAAGGAAGGCACCACCTCCAAGGCCACTTGACACTCACCACATGCATTCTTTCCACCCTCCCAGGTGTCACGGTGGAAAAGGCAATTTTGTGAGCAGAACCACCTTTATCCCGTTTAGACCTAAGATCATGACTACCTCAGTCAACATATCAGGTCAGAAACGGCGATACAACATTCACGAGTGTTGGTGCTGTGGCAAGGTGGGTCACTTTGCCTTAGATTGTTGGCACAACCCCTCTGTGTCAAGGGCAAGGGCATATCCACATCCTCGCGGCCAAGTTAGCCATCCCACCAGGGTTCCTGTGGGAAGGCACTCAAGTTGTTGTGCTGACAAGAACCTAGGACCCAATACTTATTGGGTTCCTAAGGTAAGATAACTCTTTCTTGTAGGGTAGTCTAGGTTCCCGTAAACCTGATGGGAACCTGACAGGAGATGCTCCAAGAATGACGTGTAAAAAGTATATGGAATAGGAGCAGTGCCATCAACACAGGCACATGTCAGTTGACCTCCTGATGTGCCTTGTGTTGATGATCTAAATGATACATCCAGTTATCACAGGTAATCGCAATTAGCCTAAATGTTTGAGCCATAATGCATAAATAGTTCCATATATGTATATATGTATGTTTACATATCCTCACTAAGTAATAAATTCCCACTTTTTGAAAGTAAATGGTCATATGGAGAATTCTTCACATGTGCTCCTTCACCTAGGGAAGGAGTAAAATTGTGAGATAACCTTTAGTTCCATTAGTAAAGATTAATCTGACATCATCAGGTACAAGTTCGCCCTCGGAAAATTGAGAAGATACGTCATTGGGAATCACTGAGAATGATAACTGACATCAAGGATCTTGCATTTATCGATCTAGAAATAACTTATGAAATTTGCTACCCACTGTTATTGGGTTAGGTAAACCAAAGTTGATGTGCCTCCTAAGCCGTGTGGTATGTTGAAACATACTTGGATTAAGAAACAATCATTTTGAATCCTTTCCAACCCTTGACAAAGACGTAAATTAGGAATCCCGGCGATTTCCGTCGAACTAAAGTTATTCCCGTCGAACTGAAGTTATACTTAGATAAACCCGGTCTACATATATATATACCCAACAATCAAACCTTCCGCTATTCTAATTCCCGCCGACTCTTCGACTTCCGATATTTGCCGAGACATCCCCGCAGGAATCCCACCGATCCTCTCCTCCCGACGATTTTTCGTGAGCCGGTGTTGACCTAACTCCGAATCCCGTAGGCCTTCCCGCTCGTAACTAGGGTGTTCGTCCAAGCTTCGCCGCGGATCATTGTCGCGAGTTTCTTCGGATGGTCCGTCGTCTCCCTAGTGAAGCAGCCGGAACTCCCTCTTCCTCTCCGCATTAGGTAACCTTCTCTTGTCCATTATAGTGATTTAAGCTTAGTGTAGCTTTGGTATTCACTCTCGTGGTTTCGGATTAGACTTAGACTTGGAAATCCCTCCCTAGGTTTGCAATGGCTCCAAGGACTACTGTCGGCCTGGTCACCGGATGCGAGTTGGTGCGAACCGGGTTCTCCCATGCCTCAAATGAATTCAAAAATATCATCGTTATGCTTGAGGAAGCGGGACTCACTTTTTTACTGGAGCATCCTTGCAAAATCCTGGACAAGGAAGTCATGGAGTTCTTCGCGACAGCCAAACTCCGAAATGAAGACACATACATCAAGAGTAAGGTTGCTGGGGCAAAGATTAAGATGTTTGTAAGGAAGCTGACCCAATGCCTGCAGCTATCCAGTTCTGAGCAAGAAGATTACCTAGAAGAACATGATAGAACAAGGACCCTATCATTCTGTGGACTGTCCAGGGGGATAAGGTCAATAAAGAGAAAAGACATGAACGAGGAGGGGAAACTGCTGTCAGACATCATTGGGAAGGTTCTAATTTGCAAACCTGGATCACACGACCATATCTCAGGGGATATGTTCAAGACTCTGGTGGTGATTGTCTGCAGAAAAAGGTTCAACTGGGGAGCCATGCTCTTTGAGAAAATTAAAGACACTCTCCGATCCCCAAGCTTTGGTAGAATAATAAGTCTCTATCTTAATCAGCTGGACGGAGATAAATTTGACATGAGCAAAGGAGTGCCCCTGCACTATTTGAAAAAGATGGACTCAAGCATATTCGACCGGTGGGAGCGTCGAATAGGGCAGGTTGTCGTGGACATAGACCAAGAAGCATCTCCAGTTGAGGACACCAGTGCTCCTGCACATTCTGTGGCAGTTCCCAGTGAAGTTCCTGATGCACTGACTGCAGGAACTGAGGGGGAGCCTCTACCCACTTCTGATAATATCATATCTGACATCTCTCAGATAGCTAGAGATGCGGTTGAGACTGTGCAAGAAGATAGTGAGGAGGTGGTGGAAGATGAAGTGGTTGATGAGGAGGAGGAAGAGGAAGAAGAGGAAGATATGAATTATATGGCCGATAAGACTGAGAACATGGAAACTGAGGAGGTGGAAGCAGTACCTGAGAGGGAGAAAGGGGTGGATTCTCGGGAGGATGCTGATGTTCCATTTGAGGAACAAGCTCCTGAGAGATTGGATGCAAGAATGGAGGGGGAGCCCTCCCAGCAACCCTCTGTGAACAATCCGGAACATCCTACAGTGGATGCCGGTATTCCCCCCGTGGAATCTATTCTAGTGTCCAGCTCACCCAGTGCCTCTGTTGAGGAGACAGACCAGGGCGTGCCTAAGGTTCCTCCACTTCAAGCAAGTATAACAAATCATACGGTAAACATTGTCCAAGGGATGCTGGATGAGCTTAAAGATAAGTTTGAGAAAGCCCAAAACAAAGTGCTGAAGAGAATGAAGAAATCTGAGGATCTCATGCTCAAGAATGTAGTACAAATCAATCATAAGCTAGATGAGATGGAGAAGAAATTTGAAGAAAAATATACAGAGGCAGGCACAGCAGTCTCTCTTCTAATGAAAGGACTGAAAAAGAACACTGATGACCTGGCAGTGGTCAATAATAATACACATGTTGTGGCAGATAACATCCAAAAGTTTAATGCCAACATGGTGACGCTGAACGAAAATCAGAAGACACTGCTGGATGAATTTGTTAAAACTGTGAAGCACATTGATACATCCCTGCATTCTTACGCAAACTCTAAAGCTGCCGAAGCCAAAAAGGGGGAGGAGGAGTATAAAGCTAAGATGGCGGGGCTTCAACAATTGATAATTGAAAACTTCGCTCAGTCTAATAGGTATGTGTTTGAAACGGCCCACTGGCTCGTACGGCAGGCATCGGGCATACATGTCCCTGTCCCTGTTGCCCCGCTAGAGGATGAGGGCTTAGCTGATGCTGCTGAGGAAGAAATACGGACTGAAGAAGTACCACTGAGTGAAGCTGAGTCAAAGAAGGCTGCTGCAAGGGCTGAGCGAAGAAGCTGGTTTGATCAGGAAGCACTCATAAAAGCTAAAGGCAAAAGGCAAATCCAAGAAGGAACTTCAAAGGAAACACCAACAGAAAAGAAGATCAGACTGAAGGAAGATGAAGTGCGTAATGAAACGTGGAGCCTAGTCTCAAAAAGTATCATATTGGACACCTTTGCACTACACCAAGGGGGGCAAGTTAAAAGGAATGATGTGTATAGTCAATACGAGTGGGAGCTGCACAAAATGTATGAAGCCAAAAGAAACCTATTTGTCAGGACCAATACGGTGGCAAACAAAGCTCCCCCTCCGAGATACTATCCAAAGCCCAAAGAATATTTTGAGCGGCAAAGCAGAAAGTTCTTGGCTCAGCAGCTTAAAGAAGAGATAGCTAAGGATAAAGAACTCTAGGGTGTTAGCTAGTGCTTTCCTTACGTTTTGATTTTCACTATCATGTAAAATTGTGAACATTTAATGTGGATATATATATATATATATATGTGTGATTTGTTGATTGGCTCTCATATTAGTCTGATTGCTTTCATTATCGTTCTCTTGGTTTAATGCACTTATTATCTTGGTTGTTGAAATTCATCTTAGCTAGTAGGATTTTGGCTTCTTCAAATAGAGGGAGATTGTTGGGTATTGTATCCACAATTACCAGGATTTGAGGAAGCCTCCTGTCAAGCTAAGATGAATTCACATTGTATTTGATGAAATCCTTCTAGTTGTGCTTGCAGCTATTCACCGCTAAGTACACACCAATGTCAGGGTGCAGTAGGTCAATATACATGGGTCTGCACAACGTAATCCCTCGTTGAGTAGATCAGTGTGTTGGCTTACGTGTACTCTCTCTATTGGAGTGTACTTACTTCCAAGCACAGGGTCATGAAAGATCAAGAGCAGACAAGGAGCAAGGATGGGCCAAAGACCAGCTCTCGGGTGGAAAGACGAGAAATCGTCTAAGTCCAAATCGTCGAGAATCACTAGCTGATTCTCGCCGGTTGGAGCCGGCAGTCTCAACGCCGCCAGAAATCTCTCTAAGGCAGAATCGTCGAGAATCACTAAGTGATTCTCGCCGATTCGTCGAGAATGACTTTGCATTCTCAACGATCCGGCGAGAATCAAGTGTGACTCCCGCCGATTCTCCCCGCTTCTATATCAGTGCAGCCAGAATTCTGCTAAGTAGAATTCGGCGAGAATCGTAGGTAATTCTCGCCGATTCGTCGAGAATCACCTAAGATTCTCGCCGAATTTGACTTGGGCAAATTTCCGACACATTCTGGACCGGTCCATGTTACCAGCGGTATTTCGAACCGGTCTTAGGGCTTCTCTTTGGTGGGGCACACAACGGTCATCTTGATGACCTAATGTATAAATACACAGGTATTTTTGAACAGTAGAACGACGAATAGAGAAGCGAAGAAAAGAATGAGCGGCCGTCAAAACCTAGGTCGCGGAGCTCCGTCCGACTGTTGCGCCGCTCGTGCTAGGTGGTCGCCGCCGCTGATTGAGGTTTCCTCCTCATCTCCCGGCGACAGAAGCTCTCCCTCGCAATGCGTCTCGTGTGTCCTTCTTGAGAACCCTTGTCTCTTGATTTGTAGATCGGGAAAACTATCCCAATCCGAATCAATTGAGACGATTGATCCAAGATCGACCGTTGGTAGACCTTGCCGGCTTAGCTAAGAAGATTGGATCTACATAGCATCACCGCCTCCTTCATTGAAGCCGTCGATCTAGAGGAGATCCTTTCCAAGAGAGATCTACGGTCGTGGACTCTTCGTCGACGTCAAGAACACGTCGTCTAATGAAGAGAGACACCTTGATCTCCACAAGTTGTTGGTATTTCTTATACATTCTATTTCCTTTTTCATTGTAAAGGAACGGTTGGTTCCTAGTTGTAAGGGTTGGGTGCAACCCGCCGTGTGGGAGTAGTGACTCCTACGTGTGGAAAGGTTCCTTCCGTTAGTGCAAGGATTGGATTTCAATCCTGTTAGTGAAGTGACCGAGTCGTCCCTGGTTGGGAGATAGGTCGTAGGGGGAGAGTGGACGTACCCAAATCGGGGAACCACTATAATTTGCCTGTGTTCTTTTCTATGCTGTGTTGTTTGATTTACTTGTGCAGGTATAGTTTTTAATTCCGCAAAAACCCCACAAGACACCTATCCCCCCCCCCATAGGTGAAGCTAGTTGGCACTATGTGAACTTTCAACCATGTTAAACCGCGTAAGCCGCCCGACTTGTATTTAGTCCCACATCAGTTGTTGTATTCTCTCATCTCCCCAGATTTCTATAAATAAGGGGGCATACCTATGTAATGATTACCTTTTTTGAGCAATAAAATTTGCCTTTTATTTAACTCTTTTTACTGGCACAAGGTCACAAGCCTTGTTTCCTCTGAGGGCAGTCATCTCCTCATCCTTGGCGTTATCATACTCCTTTACTTCAGTGGCATCTTCAAAGTTAGAAGGCTCTTGCTCGATCAAAGGGCCTGCGAAGAAACAAGAAGCCAAGCTCACCGCGTTTCCTTCACTATATCGAGCTGGTGGGTTGATGATCCTCTTCGACCTCCGAAAAGCTTGATCACGGCTAACCACCTTTGCTGGTTCTTCTGAACCAGCTCCGTTCCCAGGAAAACCTGGAGCATGGCTCCGCTTGCTTCCTGAATAAGAAGCCTCCGCCCTGGAACTAGAAGCACCTGGAGCATAGCTCCCCCTGCTTCCTGAACCAGAAGCCTCTGCCCTAGAATAAGAAGCGCCTGGAGCATCACTCCCCATGCTTCCTAAAATAGAATCCTCCGCCCCAGAGCTAGAAACACCTGGAGCTCCTTGTGACACAAGCAGCTCCACCAGAAGATCCTTAGCAGCCTCCTCCTGCCCGTCATTCGACCAACTTTCCTGTAGCTCCACAGAAGTTCCACCTCCATATGACATCAATTCGTCGAAGTCCACGTCTCTCGAAACGACGAACTTCTTCGTCACTAGATCCATGCACTTCCATCCCTTCTTCCGCTCACCATAGCCCACGAAGATAAGCTTCCTTGCCTTCACACCCAGCTTTATCCTGAGAGCATCCAGGACATGTACGTGGTAGGCCTGAACACCCAAAGGTGTCCCATGTTGTTCTTCTCCTTAAACATCAACTCGTGAGGAGACTTTATGTTGATCGTACTCAGAGGCATCTGATTTATGACATAAGATGCGCAGGTCATCCCTTCCGCCCAAAAGGACCTCAGAATGCCTTTGGCATGAAGCCAACATTTCTAGTCTCCATCAGATGACGGATCTTCCACTCTACTACTTCGTTTTTTATGGAGTATGCGCACAAGTGAGCTCTCTCTAGATTCTGAGCTTCCTACAGAAGTTAGAGAACTCATTTGAAATGAACTCACCTCTGTTGATATTTCTCACCTTTTTAATCCGCAGGCCAAGCCAGCCTTCCACTACCTCCTTGAACTCCACGAACAATTGGAATGCATCTGACTTCTCCTTCATGAAGTACACCCAAGTGCACCTCATATAGTCATAAATCAATACCAACATGTACCTACTGCCTCCAAGACTGGCGATGACGGTCAGTCCTATCAGATCACCATGGATGCACTCAAATGGTGATTTACACCTGGTTTGCGCCATATCAACTGTAAAGCGATAAGCCTTTTTGTATTGACATCCCACGCAAACATGACCGTCGTCGAAGGATGACAACCTAGGCAAGCCTTTCACAAGGCTTCTTACCGTCATCGCTTTTAACTTGTCCATCCCGATGTGTCCCAGTCTTTCATGTCAGATAGCTGCACTATCATTGGCTCTCATCTAATCAACATAAGAACTTGTTGATAACACAACCAAGTCATTATCCTTACTCCCTATATGAGCAACGTTCACCGACTGAAGATTAATCTTACAGTCTTTCTTGAAGTGGCCAGGCTGGTTGTATAGCACCTTGGTCCTTCCTTCTTCTTCCAATCACCCTTAGGAGCATAACTCCCTTTTGTTGATATGAAGTAGAAGGACCATCACCAGTAGCAGCTTTCTTCTTTTCCCATCTCTTCTTCGTCCCTAAGAAGAGCACCTCACCATCTCCTCTAGATATGGTGACTCCAGCCATCTGACTTGCTAACCTCACCATCTCCTCCAGAAGTGATGTAAATCACTCGTTATTCATTCACAAGACATCGGCCGGTCTTGTTGTCCTTGTTGTTTATGTGGATGATATTCTTCTCACAGGGGAAGATTGAAAAGGTGTGAAAATGACCAAGAAGCAACTTCTTAAGCATTTTATTACTTAAGATATGAGATCTCCAAAGTATTTCTTGGGCATTGAAATATCCAAGAAACTAGGGTCTACTGTTCTTTCATAGAGAAAGTATGTCTTGGATCTCTTAAAAGAGACAGGTCTCCTTGGGGCTAAACTGGCTCGTTCTCCGATGTCGGTTGGAGATTACAAGTGTTGGAATGAGGAATCACCTCTTCTTGAAGATGTCACCAGGTACAGATGGCTTGTGGGGAAACTCATTTATCTAATAGTCACAAGACCAGATATCTGCAATGTAGTAGGAAGAGTGAGTTAGTTTATGCAAGCTCCTAAGGAGTGTTATCTACAGTCGGCAATGAAGATCTAGAGTATGTGAAAGGTGCTCCAGGGAAAGGACTTCTGTTTCATAAAAGGGGGCATTTGAAGGTTGAGGCATATTCTGATGCAAGCTATACAGATGATAAGGAAGATAAGAAGTCCACATCTGGGTTATGTACTTTTGTTGGAGAGAATTTGGTCAGGTTGAAGAGTAAGAAACAAGCTGTTGTCTCCAAGTCAAGTGTAGAAGCTGAGTATAGGAGCATGACTCTAACTACCTGCGAGCTGAAGTGCTTACAGACACTTATGCTTGATTTTGGAGAGATTTATGATCATCCTCTGCCAATATTTTTTGACAACAAGGCAGCCATATATATTTTGAGGAATCCTGTCTTCTATGAGAGGACGAAGCATATCGAGGTTGATTGCCACTTCATTAGAGAGGAGATTTTGAAGAATCAGATATGCACTCCGTTTGTTACCTCAGAGAGAGAACTGTCTGATTTCTTCACCAAGCCAGTTACTTCTTCCGAGGAGATTTGTAGCAAGCTGGGCATGATAGATATATATGCTCCAGCTTGAGGGTGAGTGTTGGAGCTTGAGGAGACTGGGAAGACTGATGTCTAACCACAGCGGTCTATATGTCTCAGCGATCTAGCAGTTTGGTCCAGCGATCTGGTGGTGAACCTCAGCTTGCGGTCAGGTGGACAGCAGTAGTGGCGGTCTGAGGGTTAGCCATAGTAGCAGTCTGGAGATTAGCCGCAACGGTTTGAAGGAAGCTGCAGCGGTCTGGCAGAAAGCCGCAGTAGTGGGCTGTCGGTTAGCCACAGCGGTCTGAATGAAGCCGCAGCGGTCTGGTAGAGATACGTAATAGTGGTATGTCGGTTAGCTGCAGCGATCTGGATGGAGCCATAGCAGTCTGGTTGAAGCCGCAGCAGTGGACAGATGGTAAACCGCAACTGCGGTCTGGTGGCAACCTGCGGTTGCATTCTGATAGCTTGCAGTAGTTGCGGTCTGGTGGATATCCACAACTGCGGTCTGGTGGCAACCCATAGTTGCGGTCTTGCGGCCTATATTGGCATTCTTCCCTCGAAGACAGACGACTTTGCTAGTTGTTGATTGGTGTTTTATTATTTGTTGTATAGTGGTCAGTTTGACCATGTCAAATCGCGTAGGCCGCCCGACTTGTATTTAGTTAAACATCGGTTGTTGTATTCTCTCATCTCCCCCGATTTCTATAAATAAGGGGGTATACCTATGTAATGATTAAATTTTTAGAGCAATAAAATTTGCATTTATTTAGCTCTTTTTACTGGCACAAGGTCCCAAACCTCGTTTACTCTAAGGGCGATCATATACTCATCCTTGGCGTTATCATACTCCTTGACTCCAGTGGTGTCTTCAAAGTTAGAAGGCTCTCGCTCGACCAGAGGGCCTGTGAAGAAACAATAGGCCAAGCTCACCGTGTTTCCTTCGCTATATCGAGCTGGTGGGTTGATGATCCTCTTCGACCTCTAAAGAGCATGATCATGGCTAACCACCTCTGCTGCTTCTTCTGAACCAGCTCTATTCCCGGGAAAACATGGAGCATCGCTCCCCTTGCTTCCTTAACAAGAAGTCTCTGCCCTAGAACTAGAAGCACCTAGAGAATAGCTCCCCCTGCTTCCTGAACCAATAGCCTCTGCCCTGAAACTAGAAGCACCTGGTGTAACATCCATCAAACAACTAGACCCCCTAGGTGTGGTTTTGTCATGACTAGGTCATGATAAAACCTTAGGAAACCCTAGGGAGACCAAGTGGACCTAGGAATGTAGGTGAGATCACTATGGTCAACAAATAGTAAGTTTCTAAACACTAAGTTGGGATGATAACAGGGTTTCTCCATGACTCCAAGACCTTACCACAACCTCACCAACCCATGGGGAGTTCCATTAGAACTCCAAAGATCCATTGGGGTCAACCCTAGAGTCTGAGTTGACCCAAGTCAACTCTAGTCCTAAAGTGGTCAAAGTGCCCTAACTAAGGGGCAAGTGACCCTCAGAGTGCAAAGTTAACCCTACACAACCCTTCCTAGATCTTAGGGGAAGCCAAGGGGTCACCAGGACTCCTTGGGTCAACCCAAATGGTCCCGTTGACCAAAGTCAACTCTAGCCCTAACTTGGTCAAAGTGCCCTTCTTAAGGGTCAAGTGACCCCCAAGTGCCAATATAACCCTACCCAGCCCTACCTAGACCCTAGGGGAGGCCAATAGGTCACCAAGGACCCATTAGGTTCAATCCAAAAGGTCAAAAGGACCAAGGTCAACCCTAGTCTAGTTTAAGTCAACTTAGCCCAAATGGGCTAACCCAAGCTCAAGCCCTCTTTCATTTGGGCTAACCAACTCTTAATTATGTGATGATATGATTTAGTGGGCTGCAAATAGCCTAAAGGGTTGACCAAGTCAGCCTTGGTGACTAGGAGAGAGAGAGCTCCACCTCACCCTTAATGGAGGAGAGAGAAAGAGGGAGGAAGAAGCCATTCATGGCTTAGGGAGGCCAAGGGAAACCTTTAATGGCTGGATTCAACTCCTCTGGAGAAGAGGAGTTTCCAGCCATTTCCTAGCCACTCTAGCTCAAGTTCACCCCCCCCCCCCACACACCCCCCACCACCATAGCCGAGAATGGCCTTTAATGGACATTAATGGCCATTCAACCCACACCTTTCCCCTACCCTGTTTGGGTGTTTTAAAAGCACCACTGGCCAACAAGGAGGCGTTTCTACCTTTCCCCCGACGGTTTCGAGCTTGTCCACTGTACTGTTGTGGAATTCCGGTCACATCACCACTGCTAATGGCAACCCGACGATCGGCACGACTCTAGACCACCACAAAGGTACTCCCCTCCTCCTCTCTTTGTGGGTAGATCGTAGGGCTAATTAGGGATGAAAATCGGGCTCAATTGATCCCGATCGGGAATGGCATTTTCCCGATTTTTCCATGAAAGTTCTCTATATCGGGATTGTCGGAATCCGCTCCTTCGGCGGCCGTGCCGCCACCAATCGATAGCCACCATCTCGACGGAGGTGGTGGAGGTGGTGGCCGGCCAGGGAGGTGGTCGGGTGGCCGGCGGTAGCAGCTAGAAGTTTGCCCATGAAGAATTAATCCTGGCCGTTGGCGCACTGGGACGATGACCAGATGTCGTCCAGTATTGCGCCAAGATTTGTGTTATTATAAATTAAACTATAGGTTAAATGTTTATTTCATGTGATATTCTGTCATACTTTATGTATTTAATATTTTAATTATTAAAAATACCTAAATACTTTTAGAGGTAAAATGGTAAACATAAAAGTTGTATCCCTAGGGGTGTACTTTATTTCAAAATTGGTTTGAACCAATTTGGGTGTCTGGTTTGACCAGGGCACTCATTTTGGTGGGATTTATACCTAGGGTTAGTCAGAGACTAAAATGAGTGCCCCCACTTAATCCCTTGTCTAAATGATCTGAAATTTGGACAGGGAGTCACCCTAACCTATACCTTGGTCCTGTACAAAAATGGGAATTTTTGGAGACACTTTTTATATAGTTTTTGAAAAAAATAAATAAATCATGTGTAATTTAATTAGGTGACTTAAACACCTCAAAAACCCCTCAAATTTTGGAGGGAGATCTTGGGGAGTATTATTAGGCTCTGGTAAAAATTTCACCCATTTTTGGGTTTGGTTTGATAGGTTAATTGTGTAGCCAAGGATTGGCCCCTTTAAGGTCAAATTAGGGCTAAGTGCCCTAAGTGCACTTGAGTTGGCCAACCTCACCCAAAGGTGATGGACCTTGGCACTCAGCTATATTAGCATACAAAATACCCTCTCCACTGATATTGGGTGGAAGTTGAAGGGTGGAGCCCTAGGACACTAGGGTAGGTCCTATGTGTGCAAACCTAGGAATTGGTGGTCAAGGGGTCAAATGACCTTAAAATAACTTGAACCTTTGTGGAGAGGACTTTAGGGTAGTCAAGGTTCTTTGGTTAAAATAATATGAGATTTAGAGGCTGTTAGACTCCCCAAAACCCTAACCCTAGTTTAGGGCACAAACCTTATACATGTAAGATAGGCCATCAAAATCTTATGAAAAGTTGTGAAACTTGGGTGGTGTGGTAATAGGGTTGATATGAGCCTCTGGTAATTTTATTGGAAATTTTGGAATAATAAATTTAGTACCTCTTTTGTAATACATGGATCTACCCTTGATAGTCTTTTGTTTATTATGATCTAACTGTTCATTTAAAAATTAGGAAAATTAGGTAGAGGGTGTTTTAAGTCATTATACACATACGTGAATTTTATTATAATTTTTTAGATGTATATTTTTAGTACTTACTTCACAAGCTTAAAAATATGCAATTATGTTCAAAAATAGACTCAGAGCTCAATAATTGTTAGAAAACTGTGAAACTTATGTAAAAGTGTAATTAGGTCAATATTCTTATGAGAAAATTTTATCATAATTTTTAGATGAATATTTTTTATAGTTGTTTCATTAATTCATGAAAGAGAATTATTGTTCTAAATTAAAATTATAATTCATTATTCACTGGAAAGTTTGTAAACTTGGTCAGGAGTGTTTTTAGGTCATATTAGTCATTCTTAAATTTTATTATAATTTTTGGTAGTCTATTTGCATCACTTGTTTCTTTAATTGTTAACTATGTGTTTATATTTGAAATTTTGGATCAGATACCTAAACCTTGCAAAACAATTGGGAGACTTGGATTTATTGTCAATTAGTTGCCTAGTAAATTACCATAATTTTGTGGAGCATTTTTCATGACTGTAAAGGCCACATCATATTCAAAACTAGGGCATTTGGGTTTTTAGGAAAAATAAATAAAATATCAGATAAATTAGGAAAATTCCAAGTTTCTGGATTTAGGCTATAAATATCATGATAGACCTCCATTAATTATCGTAGGGTGTTTGGATGAGTATTTAGAGTACCTCCTATCATGTACATCATATAGCATAAGGTGGTCTGCATGTAGCAAATCTACAGAAGATCTGATAGTAATTTATTTGGGTATATGGATTTGGTTTAGTGGCTTGCTGGTCTGGGTAAAGTGAAATGGAGTATGTCAATGGAAGTTGGAATGAGTAGATTGATGTGTTGTCTAAAGTTAGGTGGTGTCTGGGATCGACGAAAGATCGTCTTTTTTGTGGAGGGAGAGAGAAGGTAAAAACACATTAGGGTTAGAACCAGAGTAATATTAAAGGAATCGAGAATCGGGTATTAACCAATAATAGTAAGTGCCTTGCGAAAAGGAGCTTTGGGATTCAGCCCATCATAGTTCCTAGTGCCCTCGAGAACCCTTCACGGGGTATGCCTTGGGCAGTCCTGGGCTAACTTAAACTGTAGGCAAAATAAACTGCAAGAGTAACTAGTATAACTAGGGATTCACCTTCACTCACCTCGATGTCTCGGGATGTTAGGTTGTGTCACTCGGGCAGTAGACTCGGTGGTTTTGATGACTGGCAGGTTGGCCCGACAAGCTTTGGCTCGGTTATTGTTTGTGAACGGACGGGATAGTCCGAGGAGCTTAGGCTCGGTTGTTGGTTGTGACGGACGGGAGAGTACCGGGAGCTTTGGCTCTATAGATGATACATAAGGTTACATGTACATAAAGTATAAGGTGGTGGGTATTCAATATTGGAGGGTCGATGCACCGACGCCAATACGTTGACTCAACAAGTGTGGTTTTGCACTTCGACAAGCTAAGTCCGGTGGACTTGTCGGCAAAGAGTACGCAGGAGCTCCACTTAGTGCGCCAGCGTCGAGGCGTACGATAGGTCTGACTGGTAGTGCAATTACCGGTTTAGAGGTAGGCGAGGCCCAACCCACCGCTTACGTTTGCCACTATGGAGGTATCCTGGGAGGTTAGGCTCTAGAAAGGGGGAACTAAGGTCTGTGTGCACAGAGTCGAGTGGGTGTGTTGCACTTGCATGATTCACATCATAGCATACATTCATGTCATAGCATAACCATTGCATTTAACCCTTGACACCTATTGTATAAATTGGTATGAGACTTTTTATACAATATGCCCCTGCAAAACGACCCCTTGGTTTATAAGCTCGCGCGAGCGTGCTTATAAGTTAAAGTTTTTATTCTGTAGATATATACATGCTTGCTTGTAAACCGACACCCGATCGTATAAATTGGTATGAGACTCTTTATACGATAGGAGCCTTGCAGAAGATCCATTAGCTTATATGTTTTCATATAAGTTAAGGTTACTTATTCCTTATTCAGTTTATCATACTTTTATTGCTGCCACATATACTTATATAATTGCTAGTTTAGTTCCGCTATCACCTGCTTCTTTGTTCCTTCTCCACCCTCACTACTTCTCCTTTCCTTCTCCCCGCTCGGTGGCTAGGAGCCATGGGGGGAGGGGGAGGGGATGATAGGACTTAGTCTTTTAGAATAACGGTTTTCGAACCACATCATTTTAGGTGACTATAGAGCCCAGCATAGAGGAGCAGCCCCGGAGGTCGGCACGCTTGGAGATAGGACAGTCTAGCACCGGAGTTCAGACAGATGGGACTATGAGTCCTGATCGCTAGTAGTTTTTTTAGTTTAGCTTCTGCGATGAGAGATATGTAGTAAGTACATTGATGTATCGGGCGTGAGCCCAATTTTCAGTACTACTTTTATTATTATTACTGTGGACTCTCCTTTCGTGGAGATTATTTATATATATGTGATCTCTGTGCACGTGTTAGAGTTTTTATTTCATTTACTCTCTTGATACTTTTTCTGTGATCAATATGGCCGGCAGGATTGGCGTTTTGTAGTGACGCCCTTCCCAGGCGTGAAGGTGTCACAGCAAAGTGGCATTTCTGGGCCTAAGACCCCGTGTTTTAAAAAGAAAAAAAAAGAGGGGGTCTTACACCTGGAGCATTGCTCCCCCTGCTTCCTAAACCAGAAGCTTCCGCCCTAGAGCTAGAAACACCTGGAGCTCTTGATGACACAAGCAGCTCCACCAGAAGATCCTTAGCAGCCTCCTCCTGCCCGTCGTCCGAGCTACTCTCCTGCAGCTCCACGGAAGAGCCACCTCCATATGACGTCAATTCGTCAAAGTTCACGTCTCTCGAGACGACGAATTTCTTCGTCACTGGATCCATAAACTTCCATCCCTTCTTCCGCTCGTCATAGCCCACAAAGACAAGCTTCCTCGCATTCGCACCCAGCTTTGTCCTGAGAGCATCAAGAATATGTACGTAGTAGGCCTGAACACCTAAAGGTGTCCCATGCTGGGATTCTCCTTAAACATCAACTCGTTAGGAGATTTCATGTTGATCAGACTCAGAGGCATCTGATTTATGACACCGCCCGTAAGATGCGTTGGTCATCCCTTCTGCCCAAAAGGACCTCAGAATGTCTTTGGCATGAAGCCAAAATGTGTAGGTCTCCATCAGATGACAAATCTTCCACTCTGCTACTCCATTTTGTTATGGAGTATGCGTATAAGTGAGCTTTCTCTAGATTCTGTGCTTCCTGCAGAAGTTAGAGAACTCATTTGAAACGAGCTCACCTCCGTTGATCGTTCTTAACTTTTTAATCCGCAGGCCAAGCTAGCCTTCCACTACCTCCTTGAACTCCACGAACAATTGGAATGCATCTAACTTCTCCTTCATGAAGTACACCCAAGTATATCTCGTATAGCATAAATCAATACCTGCATGTACCTACTACCTCCAAGTATGGCGATGACGGTCGGTCCCATCAGATCACCATGGATGCACTCAAATGGTGCTTTACACCTGGTCTGCACCTTATGAAACGTAAAGCGATAAGCCTTTTTGTATTGATGTCCTACGCAAATATGACCGTCGTCGAATGATGACAACCTAGGCAAGCCTTTCACAAGGCTCCTTACTGCTATCGCTTTTAACTTGTCCATCCTGATGTGTCCTAGTCTTTCATGCCAGATAGTTGCACTATCATTTGCTCTCATCCGATCAGCATAGGAACTTGTTGATAACATAACCAAGTCATTATACTTACTCCCTATATGAGCAACGTTCACCGACTGAAGTTTAATATTATAGTCTTTCTTGAAGTGGCCAGGCTGGTTGCATTTATAGCACCTTGGTCCTTCCTTCTTTTTTTAATCACCCTTAGGAGCATAAATCCCCTCGTGCTGATATAAAGTAGAAGGACCATCACCAGTAGCAGCTTTCTTCTTGTTCCATCTCTTTTTCTTCCCTAAGAAGAGCACCTCACCATCTCCTTAAGAGATGGTGACTACATCCATCTGACTTGCTAAGATCTCCTACAAAGCCAGCAGGTTCTCCAGCTCCAGCAAAGACGGGTGAGTGACCCAACCTAGAACAGAAGTAACAAAGGCCACATATTCTTTCCGCAAACCATGGATTATGTGCCTCTTCAGCTTCGCTTCTGAAATAGACCCGTCAGGGTCCAACGCTGAAATCTCAGCACACAAGTTCGTCTTCTTCAGGAAGAACATTGAGATGGGCAGATCTCCATGAGTGGCCCTGGACAACTCATTCTTCAGGAATTATATCCACACTACATTATTCCTATTAAACAACCCATTAATGGAAGTCCAAATATCCACAGCTGACCGACATCCGATGATGTGGTCGAAGAGTTCTGGTAAAATAGCCTGCTTGAGAGTAAACTCTGCTTTCGCATTTATCTTCCTCCAAGCTCTCACTGCATCAGCATTGCAAGCGGCAACAGTAACTTCTTGCTTATTGTCTCTACAGACGACCACCCACAGGTACTCGCTCAGAAGATAGCTTTCTATACATGACTTCCACTTCTTGAAGTTAGTCAATGTAAGAAGCTCAATACCAAGACCTCTTGCAAGTTCTCCTTCCATTGCACTATTCTGGCGGTCTCCCATGACCTCTTGCAAGATAGCTTTCCATACACGACTTCCACTACTTGAATCATATATTTATTAAGTGTTTTTAATTATGCAGTAGCAAGCTCCTATATAAGAAGAGGTCATGGGGTGACCGCCGAAAGGTCGATTGAGAAAGCAATATTTGAAAATGTACGCTTTATTTATATATATTAAAAACTCACATACACTTACTATATCTTTACATACATTTATTTGTTTTATTAGGATAAGAAATTACTATAAATTGAGTTCCCTGGAGGTTTTAAGAAGTCGCGTCACTTTGCAAAGCACCTTGCAAATGATATTGGTTTTATTGTTAGACACAGTGCTGGTTTGGATTTTTTTGACCCCATGGAGTGAATTGGAGGAAGAGCTTAAACTTACTTTGTATGATGGATTAGATGTAAGTAAATTTTTATATATCGTATTTTTGAATTTATTTGGGATACTAAATATTTTGTTTTTTGTAGAAATGGTTTGATATAAAGAGTTGGCATATAGCACATGTGAAAGAGTACACAAAAGAGATGTTTTGACATAGCTACACACATTGGAGATGAAGATTATCTGCAACATATAAAGAGTATATTGTAACAGGAAAGAATCCAAGAGCTAGCAGCCCATTTGAGTGGATCTCAATCGAGAATTGGTGTCAGTTGTGCGATCTCTTCGAGAGTGATACATTAAGCGAATGTGACTACTAAAGTAAATTCCGTTTAATATATATGTTATTACACATTCACTCTAACAACCTCATTTTTTTATCATAATAATAGCAATAATAATAATAATATTAATATTAATAAAAACAAAATCCTATTCTCCTCTTCTCTTATAACCCAAACCCCCGGTCAAAATCCCGCAAGCCGCAGGAATTTTGTAGCTCCTCCAACAACGGCCGGCGGAGGCGTGGCGAAGGAATGGAAGGAAAATAACTTAAACTTTATTAAAAAGATAATACCAATGCCTAATACAAAAGAGTACTTATTTATAGTACTAATTTATGACAGTTGCTAATCAATGGGCCATTTACAGCATTCCTATTAAACAGAATTACTAAATAGATAGGTTTCCTAATCAGGCGGGTGCAGGTGTCGCGGTGTTATTGCTTCCAAAATGTCTCTTGGCTTGCTGACGTGGATTTATATCTGCTATCCCTTTTGCCGAATTAAAGATGGGTCGTTGGATTTGTGCTTTCTGCCGTTACATCAGTTCCCGGCCTCGATAACGACGTCCGCGTCGTGCTTAACTTTGCTGTCGCGCCATTGCTATGTTCTAGAGTGGAGCGAGTGAAGGAACGCCCGCGGTGGGAGCAGTTTCGTCGCGGTGTAAATGGAAGTCGCGGTAGCCAGAGTTGTCCCCGGAGGTGGAGTCGCTGTGATCGATGGTGCGTCAGAGCTCCGCTTGGGTTGTCGGGTGGCCAGAGTGATGGAGCTTCGTCCAGTTGCCCGACCGTCGTCGATGTTCCAGATAAGTGTTCTTTTTCTCCTGGTCCAGCCTGATCTTTAACAGTAGTGTTCCCTGTGTTTGTTTATTTTGTTTGTTATGTACCTGCATCAACCAGAAGTGTGTGAGGGGTATGCTAAAATTTCAGTGAGTTGCGCATCTGGGTAGGAAGGGACATCACGTCTTCCCATGAACTTTCTTCCGGCGCTAAGCCTTCCCACTGTATGAGGGCTTGGTTTACTTGTTTGTCTTTTTTCCATATCATGCGTTCATCCAAGATGGTTAGAACCCCGTGGATGGGTTCAATATTTGTGTCCTTATGGAGTAGTTGGTGAATGGTTAGGCCATTGTTGGCATGGTAGTGTTTTAAGAGTGAAACATGAAAAACGGGATGGATTTTGGAATAATCTGGTAGTTATAGTTTGAATGCTCCGGGGTTAATTTGTTGGATTATTTTAAAGGGCCCGTAATATTTGAGGTTGAAGCGCGCGTTTTGTTGATTTTTTATTGAGAGATGTTTATATGGTTGCAATTTTAGAAGTACTAGGTCTACTTCTGAAAATTTAACGGGTGTTCGTTTGTTGTTTGCTGCAGTTCGGATTCGGTGTTGGGCGCGTTGGAGGTTCGAGCGCAGCTGGTCCAATAAAGCATCTCTATCTGTGAAATGTGCTTGAACTGCTTGTAATGTATTGTGATCATTATTATAGTGCTTAGCAATTGCATGTGATTGTCGGCCGAACATGGCTTCGAATGGTGTCATGTCGGCCGATGAGTGATATGTGGTGTTATAGTGGAATTCTGCCTAGCTCAGGAGTTTGGACCAATGCTTAGAATTTTGGTGAGCGAAATTCCTTAGGTATTGGTTCAGACAGCGATTAACCCTCTCTGTTTGTCCATCCGTCTCTGGGTGATACGCAGAGCTGTAGCTGAGCTTGGTGCCTTGCTGTGTGAATAATGATTTCCAAAATTTGCTTTAAAACACCGGGTCCCGATCGGTGATAATTGTATTTGGTAGGCCGTGTAATTTTCCAACGTGTTCCCAGAAAGCACGGGCGATGATAGGTCTCGTTAAGGTCGTTAATGGAGCGAAGTGGGCTCCTTTTGTGAGGCGATCTACTACCACCAGAATGTTGGTGTATCCTTCCGAGGTTGGTAGGTAAGTCATGAAGTCCATACACAAATCGTTCCAAATTAAAGTTGGTATAGGTAGCGGTTGAAGTAGGCGGTATGGGCTGTGATTTGTGCTCTTCCCTTTTTGACATAAGTCGCAGTGTTGGACGTATCGTTGAATGTCCCTGATCATTTTCGGCCAATAATAATTTGTCCATAACCGATAATAAGTGGGCTTGACTCCCGAGTGGCCGCTGGAGCGAGCATCGTGTGCTTCCTGGACTAGTTACTGGCGTAATGGGCCCCTGGGATATATAAAACCATTTTTTTAAAAATCTTATTGTCTGCTCGTGTCCAATTTGGCAGTTGTCTGGGGTCCTGTTGCAAGGCTTTATTGACCTTCTTTGCTAAGCGGTCCGTTTTGTACCATTCCGATAGTTTCGCAAAATTGTTACATTTATTATAAGAATATTGAAGCATATGTAGGTTGTGGTTGGTGTCGGGCAGTCGGGAGAGTGTGTCTGCTGCGGTGTTAAGTCGATCGGGCTTGCATTCAATTGTGAAATTAAATCCCAATAGTTTGGCAAGAAAACGTTGTTGGGTGGGGCTATTGAGTAGTTGTGTGGTCAAATGATGAAGGGTCTGATGATCCGTTCGAATGATTAACGGTGTTCCTAGTAGGTATTGTCTCCCTTTTTCAAGACTATGGATATGGCTAGTAATTCTCTCTCGTAGGTGGATTTTAGCTGTTCCTTGGCCGTTAATTTCTTGCTAAAGTAGTCCAAGGGGTGCCGGTTTTGGGATAATATTGCCCCTAAGCCGCAGCCGGATGCGTCTGTCTCGATGGTGAATGGTTGGGTGAAATCCGGCAAAGCTAGGACCGGTGCAGTTGTGAGGTGTGTTTTTAGGTTTTGGAAGGCCTCTTTCGCTTTGTCGGTCCATTTGTATTTATCTTTTGTCAGGAGATCCGTGAGGGGTGTTGCTATTGTGGCGTAATGTTTGATAAAACGTCGGTAATATCCCGACAATCTTAAAAAGGACCTGAGTTGTTTGAGAGTTGATAGTGTGGGCCAGTTGATAATCGTAGAAACTTTGTCCGAGTGGGGAATAATTCCTGATGCGGTGATGACGTGTCCTAAGAAATCTATTGTGGTGGTCATAAATTGACATTTGGTTTGTTTGACATAGAATGAGTTGGTACGTAATGTGGCGAATATGGTTTCTAAATGATGGAGGTGGCTTGGTAGGTCTTTTACTGTAAATCAAGATGTCGTCAAAAAAAATTACTGCAAATTTTCGTAGGTATGGCTGGAATACTGTGTTCATTAGTGACTGAAATGTTGTCGGGGCGTTAGTTAAGCCGAAGAGCATGACTAGGAATTTGTATAATCCGTGGGGGGTGCAAAACGCGGTTTTGTGAATGTCTGTCGGATGCATACGAACTTGATGGTAGCCGGATTGTAAGTCCAATTTTGAGAATAGTGTGGCTTCGTATAGTTCATCAAATAACTCATCTGTCGTAGGCATGGGAAAGGCGTCACGCGTGGTGACTTCGTTTAATGCACGGTAATCGACGCAAAATCTTCATGTGCCATCCTTTTTCTTTATTAAAAGGACTGGGGAGCTAAAAGAGGAGGTGCTTGATCGAATGAGGCCTTGGGTTAGCATATCTTCTACTAATCGTTCGATTTCTGTTTTTTGAAGTGTGGGTAGCGGTATGGTTTGACTTTTATAATTGTATCCGGGTTTTGGAGTGGTATTTTGTGGTCGCATGGCCGGGGTGGTGGTATGCCTACCGGGGTTTGGAAGATGTCGGAGTGTTTTTCTAGGAGTGGTGCCAGTTTGTGGGAAGCGTTTGTCGTGGTTTTGGTTCCCTGGTTTTCTACTTGGAGAGAAAGAAAATAGAGGATGGATGAGGATATGGAGTCTTGGGAGACTAATTTGGTGATTTGGCTCGACGTGATGGGTGTTGTTTCCAGTGATCTCATCCCCTGGAGGCAAATCCGTTTGTGGTTCCGTTGGAATGTCATTTGCTTGTCCTTATAATTGGTAGTGACATTTCCTAATGACTCGAGCCAAATCATACCTAGGACGACGTCCGACCCGTATAAATCGAGAACGAATAAGTTTGTGGAAAAGTGGTGGTGTTGGATAGATAATTCTGCATTCATATAAATTCCGGTGCATATTAAGGATTCTCCATTACCTACGTGTACCTTGAAAGGTTTTATGACGGTAATTGGTGCATTTAAGAAGCTGGCTATTCGTTGGGATATGAAGTTTGTTGAACTACCACAATCGACTAATATTTGCACAGGGTGGTTTAATAAGGCCCCTTCAAAGCGAATGGATTGACTTGAGAAGGTTCCGATCAGGGCGTGATAGCCTATTTCATATTCGTGCTGTGATGGGGTGCCTATGTCGTGTAGTGTCCCGGTGTCGTCGTCGAGGGGTTCTATGGTTGTGATGTTGTCGTCTTCCATATAAAGGCAGGTCACTTTATTTTTGCAGCGGTGGCCTGGTAGGTAGCGCTCGTCGCATGTGTAGCATAAACCCTTTTCTCGTTTATGCTATAGCCCTGCCGGTGTTAGCCGTTTGTATCCTGGTTTGGGTGGGTTATGTGGTCTGACTGGAGGTGTTCCGTGTGGCTGGTGTAATGGTGTATGAAAGGGGTGGCGCGTGGTTTTGGTTTCGTCGATCCATTGTTCCTCATACAGTTTTGCTAGATTGAAAGCCTCATCTAAGGTGCATGGTCGTTGGGTTATAACACTTCGTTGAATTGTTGGTTTTAGGCCTGTGATGAATATTGAGCGTAACAATTCGGGTGGTATGTCGTTTATCTTAGTTGCTAATTCCTCAAACTTATCTTTAAAAGCCATAACTGTGTTGTGCTGTCGTAACAACGTGATTTTAATCATAGGATCTTCGAATGCGGATGGTCCGAATCGTGTAGTTAAAGCGAATTTAAATTCGCTCCAGTTATAGTATGCGCCGTCCGGATTCCGAGATTCGTACTATCTGGATGTCGGGGGGTCTAGATGCATTGCGACTATGGGCATATAAGAGGTGTATGGAGTGTTATAAAAGCAAAAAAAATGTTCAGCTTTCTTGATCCAGTCTGATGGATCACCATTTTCAAAACGAGGGAAGTGGAATTTTACCTGCCCGTACTGGTGGCATGATGTGCCGAAGGTGGTACCTTGGTATTGTGGTGTGAGCTGGTCTCCTCCATCTTTGTTCAAACCTGGTGTCTTTCCGTTGATGAATTCCTAGCGTATTGCTGCGGGTTTGGAGACGCCTGAGTCGTGGGTGGGCCCTGATGGTATAATGATGTTGGTGTCCCCACTGAAGCCATCTGGGCCATATTATGGTTGGGTGCCCAACCAAGTGTGCCGAAAGTGATGGGTTGCTCGGGAAAAATCTGGAGGGCTGGCGAGCCGTTTGTAGGAGAATGGGAAATGAGGGGACCTCGTGGGTTGAGGGAGGATCCCTGTGCCGCTCCGTTCGAATTATGAAATGATTGTCCCGGGTGTGAGCTGATTCCATCAATGATGAAGTGAGGTGGAATCGTCACGGCTGATGTGCCGTTGTTGTGTGGGCACAGGGTTGTGGCTGGCATTAGTGCGGGTACTCCGGTCGATGATGATGAGTGTCCACTGAGGCCCTCTGGCTGAGACCAAAGCAGTGGCATTCCTCCATCGTGTGTCGTCGGTGGTGTTGCCTTTAATAACGCGGTAATCTTCTGGCTCAATGAACACATGTCCTGTGTGGATTGTTCGGTTGTTTGTTGCACCATTCTAGAGATTTTTTGTAGTTTGGCTTCCAACCGGGAGTATGTTTGAGTCTGCTCCGTGTGTCGTTGATCCATTGTCTTCCATATCTCCTGTTGTCCGGTGGACAACTCTTTGAGTCGTGTTGTTGGCGGTGGTTCCGCACCCGTCATGGCAAGAGGTCAACGAGAGCACCAATGTAGCTCCTCCGGCAACGACCGACGGAGGCGTGGCAAAGGAACGGAAGGAAAATAACTTAAACTTTATTAAAAAGATAATACCAATGCCTAATACAAAAGAGGAGTACTTATTAATACTACTAATTTATGACCGTTGCTAATCAATGGGCCATTTACAGCATTTCTATTAAACAGAATTACTAAATAGATAGGTTGCCTAATCAGGCGGGTGCAGGTGTCACGGTGCTATTGCTTCTGAAATGTCTCTTGGCTTGCTGACGTGGCTTTATATGTGCTGTCCCTTTTGCCGAATTAAATATGGTCGTTGGATTTGTGCTTTCTGCCGTTACAAATTTCCTCCCGATCCCGCCTCCTGCGTCCCCCGGCGACCCCGATCCAGCCTCCGATGCCTCCTTTCGCCCCCAATCTCCTCCCCATGGTCGGTGACCACTCCCTCTAGGGCCGGCGCCCCCTCCTTTTCATTTTCTCCGACTAGTAGATTGCCGCAACCCCTTCTTCTTCTCCTCCTTCTTCGGCCAGTGAGGCAGCAAGCGAAGTCCTCCTCCGGCAACCCCTCTTTTTTCCTCTCCGCCGGCCGGTGAGTCTCAAGAGGAACGCCTAGGGTTTTCGCTCGAAACTCCTCTACGTGGATCTTTGAGCCTAGATCCGGCTTCCTTGGGTAAGGATCTCCGCTCAACTCATTTTCAGATTTTGCCCTAATTTTTGTTACTATAATTTTTGCTCCAGTCATTGTATTTGCGTCGATTCCCTCTTGTGGTTGTCGTATGTCCATCTAACATCAATTTTGTTTGTGTTTCCGGTGCCGCTCATCGGATCTAGGCGGTGAAATCACTCCAAGCCCTCTCCGAATTAGGGTTTATCACATCCAAACGCCGCCAAGATCCCTGATCCCTCGCGGTAGCCTCTTCTCCCCTCACTCTCGAGGGAGGTAAATTTCTAACCCCTCATGTTGTGTAGTGCTATTTTCGAACACCTATGCAAGCGTAGAAGTCTTGTTAATTCAAATTTGAATTACATTTTTGATCTTGAAACAGGTTTAGCTAGAACTTTTAACTTCGCTTGCGCCACTTAGCGATCGCTAGCATTTTCGACGTCACTTTAAGGCAAGTGGAGAACTCTCTCTCACTTGCAAACTTTGGAATTTAACCTTGTTATATGCTCCCTATGATTATTTATCATATGATGAACCGTGTCTTCCGCGAGTACCTGGATAAGTTCATCATCGTTTTCATTGATGATATCTTAGTCTACTCCAAGACTCGTGGGGAGCATGCAACCCACCTTAGACTCACTCTCCATGCTTTGTCAGCACCAACTCTATGTCAAGTTGGCGAAATGTGAGTTCCGGTTGGAACGTGTTGCCTTTCTGGGGCATGTCATTTCGGGTGATGGACTTTCCGTTGACCCTGCCAAGATCTCCGCAGTTATGGACTGGAAGAAGCCTTCTACCCCTACTGAAATCCGCAGTTTTCTTGGTTTGGCTGGCTATTACCAGTGTTTCGTCAAATATTTCTCCTCTCTTGCTGCTCCTTTAACTAAGCTAATTCAAAAGCATGCCAAGTTTGTGTGGTCAAATCAGTGTGAGTAGTCTGTTTATGAATTGAAGCAACGTTTATGTTCAGCGCCAGTTTTAGTTCTTCCGTCAGAGGGGTTAGACTTTTCAGTTTTTACTGATGCTTCCGGAGTTGGATTGGGATGTGTCCGGATACAAGAAGATCGTGTTATCGCTTATGGGTCGAGGCAGTTGAAGATTCATGAATGCAACTACTAGAGCTGTCACTTAAAACCGAAAACCGAAAACTGAACCGGAACCGAATTGGAACCACAAAGAACCGGACCGAACCGTTTGCAAATTATTCGGGTTCTGGTTTGAATTTTGGAACCGTTAACAACTTTTGTTCGGGTGTGGTTCTTACATTTTATTATCCGGACCAGAACCGGAACCGGAACCGCAACATACAAGTCTCAAGCGATTTCAAGATTTTTGGAGCCGATCCAAACAGGACCGAAGTAGAACCGAACCGCAACCCGTTTATTATTATTAATTTTATTATAATATTGTTATCATTTTATAATCTATCTATAATATTTATGTTAAAAAAATTAAGGTGCGTCGCTATGCAATTGTATTATCAAAAATTTAGGATAATTACAAAACGCTGAATGTAGCGATGACGGATGAAAGATCATCTTATTTAAAATCTAATAATCTCTATTGGAGTAATATGTAAGATTAACTTTTTTAATTAGTCAAATTAATTTAAGAAGACACAAATAAAATAGAGCTTGAATAAATTGTAATTGAAGTGCCGAAAATTTATACTGTCAGTTGTTCTGAGCTCATACTTCGTGATAGCGGATGTTCACAACAGTTGACATGTATTTTCTTTATGAACTTTGCGGCGCTAGCATATCCCATTAACATACAAAATTATATGTTGTTTAGATTACTACAACAAAAGATAATTACTATAATGTATGCATATAAAATAATCTCTCTACCCGAGTCAGTAATCTATGAATATGCTAATAAAACTCTTGATCAAACATTAATAGTTGCAATTTAATGAATGATAGTATTCAGAGCTTGCACACCCTTAGGAATCTATTACCAAAAACTAAATAACAGTGAACATAATGTCTGGAATTTCAGATCATTGTGATATGTAGTTTTCTGCTACTGTGTTTGTATATCCATATCAATTCAAAGCCTAGATTTTGATCAAAAATTGAAGATGTGTATAGGTATAGGTGTGCATACCTTTTCATGGTCAAAAACCTCCACCAATGAAAAGACGACATATACTAGCCCTCCGATCGTGGAAGAAACCGTCGAGTAGTGTGCAACTTAATGATTTCTATTTTGAAGGTGTTTTGAGTTCTTTGCAGACCGGTTTTATTTCATTCTGTCAAATTTTGTTTTAGTTTTAGTTGGAACCGATTGGAACCGGACCAAGCCGCATAGAACCGGACCAAACCGTTAGTGACCGGTTTGGTTTTGGTTCTCGTTAAACCGGAACCGGAACCGTTGACACGCCGGTTCTAAAAATTATGATGGAATCGGAACCAGAAGCGGAACCGGTCAAACCAAATAAGATTTTGATTCTAGCTTGAAGAACCGTTATCTTAGCGGTTCAGTTCATGGTTTTAGTAGAATCGGAACCGAACCGGAACCGTGACAGCCCTAGCAACTACCTCACTCATGATCTGGAGTTCGCTGCAGTAGTGTTTGCTTTGAAGCTTTGGCGTCATTATCTCTATGGCCTGAAGTGTCACTTCTTCATTGACCATCAGAGTTTGAAATATATTTTTGTCCAAATGGACCTCAATCTTCGTCAAAGGCGTTGGCTTGAATTCATAGCAGATTATGACTTGCAGCTCACGTATATGCCCGATAAAGCCAATTCAGTGACGGATGCTTTGAGTCGTCAGGCTTCTATTACTGCATGTGTACCTATGTCAGCTTCTCTCGCAGCCCTGGTTGATGACCTCGAGCAGATGGACATATCCTTCTCACCTGGAGGTCAAGGGGAAGTCTCTGGTCCGTTATGGGTAGAACAGGTGAAGGACCTGCAACCATCTGATCCCGCACTCCAGCGCATTCGCCGACAGGTTGAACTTGGTACTCTTCCAGATTTCTCTATCTCTGATGATGTTCTGCATTTCCGAGGTCGCCTATGTATTCCCGATGTTTCTGAGTTGCTGGATAGTATTTGTTGAGAAGCTCACGAGTCCCGCACATCTGTCCATCCTGGCATCAACAAGATGTATCATGACCTGAAGCAGATCGTGTGGTGGCCTGGTATGAAGAATTATATTGCACGCTTCATCTTTTAATGTCTGACGTGCCAGAAGGTGAAAGCTGTCAGTGCCCTGGTGGGCTTCTACAGCCTCTACTTATCCCTTAAGCGGGAAGATATCTCTATGGACTTCATCACGGGTTTGCCCCGCACTCCGAGGGGGCATGACGTGATTTGGGTCATAGTAGATCGCATGACTAAAGTGGCCCACTTCATCTCGTACAAGGATGGTCATTCCACCGAGAAGATGACTCGAATCTATGTTACAGAGATTGTTAAACTCCATGGGATCCCTCTGCGAATTGTATCTAATCGTGACTCGAGATTTGTATCGCATTTTTGGAAGGGATTTCAGCAAGCTTTGGGCACTGATCTCAACCTGAGTACCGCTTACCATCTGACGACCGATGGCCAGACCGAGAGAGTTAATCAGATTCTTGAAGACATGCTTCGGTGTTACATTCTGGACTACAAAGGAGCTTGGGATGAGCACCTACCTTTGGTCGAGTTCGCCTACAACAATAGCTATCAAGAGAGCCTTAAGATGGCCCCCTTCAAAGCATTGTACGGGCGTCGTTGTAAGACCCCGCTCTACTGGTCAGAAGTTTTTGAAAAGGTGATTTTGGGGCCCTAGTTACTTCAGGAAATGGAAGAAGCCACCAAGAAGACTCGCGTTCAGCTCAGTTGTGCCATCGAGAGGCAGATGAAGTATGCCAATCAGTGCCGCCGTCTGTTAAAGTTCGTTGTGGGCGATCAAGTGTTCCTGAAGGTTTCTCCTACTCCCATGGTGAAACGGTTCGGTTTCCATCATAAGCTCAGCCCGAGGTTTGTGGGACCGTACGCCATCTCAGAACGTATTGGAGGATCTGTCTACCGTCTGGATCTACCTGCTTCTTTGGCCGGTGTTCATGATGTCTTTCATGTCAGCCAGCTTGGAAAATACATCCACGATCCTAATCGTGTTCTTAAAGAAGTTCCAGTGATTCCTGAAGCCAATCTGTCATATCCAGTTGAGCCCGTGAATATCGTTGAATATCAAGAAATGAAAAAAGCCACCAAGAAGACTCGCGTTCAGCTCAATCGTGTCATCGAGAGGCAGAGGAAGTATCCCAATTAGCGCCGCCGTCCGTTAGAGTTTGTTGTGGGCGATCAAGTGTTCCTGAAGGTTTCTCCTACTCCCGAGGTGAAACGGTTCGGTCGCCATCATAAGCTCAGCCCGAGGTTCGTGGGACCGTACGCCATCTCAGAACGTATTGGAGGATCTGTCTACCATCTGGAGCTACCTGCTTCTTTGGCCGGTGTTCATGATGTCTTTCATGTCAGCCAGCTTCGAAAATACATCCACGATCCTAATTGTATTCTTGAAGAAGTTCCAGTGATTTCTGAAGCCAATCTGTCGTATCCAGTTGAGCCCGCGAATATCGTCGAATATCAAGAAGGCAAGCTTTGCAAGAGAATCATTCCTATGGTGAAGGTACTTTGGGTGCATGGCAAGTCTGAGGAGTACACTTAGGAACTCGAATCTGACATGCACAATAAGTATCTGCAACTCTTATCTTAATCTTGGTACATCTCTGAGTCTGACTTCCTTGTTATTTCAGTATCTTTCATAGTTAGCTTCTATGCTTTATATGACAAACTGTTGTTGAACTGCATGTCGTCTGAATCTTCATTGTTTTGGCCACATTCAGAGAATCCTCAGAAAAGTTTCGGGACGAAACTTCCTAAGTAGGGGAGAATGTAACAACCTCATTTTTTATCATAATAATAGCAATAATAATAATAATATTAATAAAAACAAAACCATATTCTCCTCTTCTCTTATAACCTGAACCCCCCCCCCCCCCCCGGTCCAATCCCGCTCCCGATCCCGCCTCCTGCGCCTCGTGGCGACCCCGATCCAGCCTCCGGCGCCTCCTCCCGCCCCGGATCTCCTCCCCGTGGTCGGCAACCACTCCCTCTAGGGCTAGCGCCCCCTCGTTTTCATTTTCTCCGGCCAGTAGATCGTTGCAGCCCCTTCTTCTTCTCCTCTTTCTTCGGCCAGTGAGGCAGCAAGCGATGTCCTCCTCTAGCAACCCCTCTTTTTCCCTCTCCGTCGACCGATGAGTCTCAAGAGGAACACCTAGGGTTTTCGCCCGAAACTCCTCTACGTGGATCTTTGAGCCTAGATCCGGCTTCCTTGGGTAAGGATCTCCGCTCAACTCATATTTTTCAGATTTTGCCCTAATTTTTGCTGCTATAATTTTTTCTCTAGTCATTGTATTTGCGTCGATTCCCTCTTGCGGTTGTCGTATGTCCGTCTAACATCAATTTGTTTGTTTTTCCGGTGTCACTCATCGGATCTAGGTGGTGGAATCATTCCAAGCCCTTTCCGAATTAGGGCTTATCACATCCAAACACCGCCAAAATCCCCGATCCCTTGCGGTAGCCTCTTCCCCCCTCACTCTCGAGGGAGGTAAATTGCTAACCCCTCATGTTGTGTAGTGCGATTGTCAAACACCTATACAAGCGTAGAAATCTTGTTAATTCAAATTTGAATTACATTTTTGATCTTGAACAGCTTTAGCTAGAGCTTTTAACTTCGCTTGAGCCACTTAGCTATCGCTAGCGTTTTCGACGTCACCTTAAGACAAGTGGAGAACTCCCTCTCACTTGTAAACTTTGGAATTTAACCTTCTTATCTGCTCCCTATGATATTTACTAACGTTAATTTTGGTAAATCTCTGAACCCTCATAATATTGTCATAAATTAATATGATAAATAATCACCTAAGTATGAAACTCGAAAACAAATCTGTAGTTGTAAGCAAATCCTTGAACTGTAGCGTCTAATTGGGCATCCGTCTGTCGTCATAGTCACGGCAAGCAGGATTATTTTTTCGACAAAACTTGCACGCATATCTGATCGTGAACCACGTGCGCCCGCTATAGCACCTACACCCTTCATCGATTACGACTTACAACATATTACATGAATAATTTTAGGTTATACTCTAGAGTAGGCTATCATTTCAGAAATGTCTGTCTGACTTAGTTTTTTTTGGTATGTTTGCTAGTTTTGAATAAGATGTATCAGTACTCAATTATGTCTGTTTGCTTCTGCTCGCAATTTAATTAATTAACTTGCTCATGATTTAATTCCAATGTTCTGTGACATTTTCTTTCTATTTTGGATTTGTCTTAGGGTTCATGACTGCGCCGCCTGCCCCCTGAGCTACTTCTCGTTCAGCTACAGCTTTGCTTGGAGGTTTTTATTTTATAGTTGCTTACATATAGTTTTATGTATTTGCTTCCTTTACTGTCAGTTGTTTTATCATGTACTAGTTATTGTAAGTCATTTTCTCTTGTATTGTGGACAACTCTTAGGATGATTCTGATGTACTGGATTATTTTACTTATGACATATTCATTATTGTTGCTTATTGCATTCACTTCTGTTTCAGCACTGTGCGTAGCATTAAATTTTTCAAGGAAATGCATGTGTATTAAATTCTCACTGTTTTCTTCAAGTGCTTCCGTATATTTATAAACCATAAATTGTTCAATCAAAATAACTATTGCTAAAACTATTTTCAGTATTCTCTGCATCTGCCTTAGTAGACATGGTTTTTTTTCCGCCCATGCCTGTGGCATCACGGCCCGCCCGAAACACACTCTGACTTTCGTCGTGACGGGTCGTGACATTCACTGACTACCATTCACTGCTTTTGTATACTTACAGAAAAAATCCAAAACGAATGCTTATAATAGTCACACATGTCGTTTACTCATATGTTGGGTTCAAAACCTTACCATTCAAGACTACTGGAAATGGTAATGCAATGATTACGAGTGAGGCTTTGATTACTATGACGTATTCACTAATATTTTATTGATATACGGTTAATCAAAGCCCCATTGAGAACTTTGTTAACACTCATAAGAAGGATGGGGTGTTTGTCACTGAGAAAGTTGAAGCATCATATGTAAGTCGAAATATAATTAAAACTTTCGCAAGGTTGATTGATATCATACGCTTATATATCACTATAATTTACAACATGAAATGGAAAGGCTGAGGACAATATCAACAAATTCTGACCGTGAATTCATAATCTCCGAGAAAGAAATTATAAAGAAAGCACTTGGAAATAAGTCTGGTTATGACAAAGGATTATGCTATGGTGTTGTGCCTTCAAAATGAAAGAAGAAGACATTGATAGGGTCCACTCAGTTGAAAGAGAAGTTGAATGTGGCGGAAGAAGAATTACGCAATGCCACCACTCGTATTACATCACAAACAGAGCTTATAGAAAAACAAGAAGCTTTGATTCGAACTCACAATAAAGAGATTGGAGGTTTAAAAGAGGGGCAGAATGAGCTGAAAGCAATGTTGTCTTTTGTTCTACAAAAATTTGGCTCAATTCCTTGACTTTTTGAAGCACACACCATTCACTTTTTAGTGCACTATTTTGTCGTTGAATGGTTGATGACTGTTAATATTTTGGCATAGTGCTTTTGATAAACTATTATCTGACTTGTATGTATTTGCTAGCTACTAAAACTTTGATATAGTAGTATAACTTTGATATAATCTATGCTATTAAGACGTGTGTTATTTCTGTTCAGTATTTTGTTACTATTTTGTTACTTCTGTGCAGTGTCTTGTACTACTAATTTTCATATGATGTTGTAGGTGTTGGTGACCATCTGCTAAGGCCTGCTGAAACATATACTGTATAGCAGGCCACATTTTTCAGTGAACCACTTCAGCAGTTCACTGATTTAGTGAACTGCTGAAGCCTGAAGCAGTTCATTGATTCAGTGAAATGCTTCAGCAGTTCACTGATTCAGTGAACTGCTTCAGCACTTCAATGATTCAGTGAACTAATGATGTATTTCAATGATTATGCATGTATGGATGTGAACATTCTATGCTGTGTGTGTGGATATTTGTGTATAGATGGTGCAAACTGCCGGTTTCAGTGAGCTGCCAAAGCAGTTCAATGACCGGTGAGCTGCTTCAGTAGCTCACTAATTTAGTGAAATGTTGAAGCCTTCAACTGTTTACTTATTCTGTGAACTGCTTCAGCACTTCAATGATTGGAGCTTATGGAAAAATCAAATAGTTATGCAAGATTGGAGCTTATGGAATAATCAAATAGTTATGCAATTGAATGATGGACCCATTGATTTGTTATAGTTCTCTGATTTTGTATTTGTGAAAGGATAATTTCATCGACAGTTGAGAGCAACCAAAGAAGGAGGTGCCATCAGTTTCTGTACAGGTGTAGAAGTATATTTGCTCACATGCTTGCTTTGGGCATTGTTTAGTGATCCTTTAGTTAATGGTGTATAGTTCTTGTAGATGAGTATTGGAATAATATGTAGTTTAGTTCTAGTTTGATTAATTTATTGTTAATGGCATGGTGAAGTGAAGTACTAAAACTCTATTTTACAGTAATAACTGCTCTCTTTTATTTGTAGGTTATGAGAGCTTGTTGTAGGGTATTGGAGCTTGGTCTACAAATACCTTGAATTTTGAAGGTGATAATGAGCCAAGTAACCTTTTAGATGAATAGGTATGTAGTATATACTTTTATATGAACTGATGTTGTAGTTTAATGAATTGTTGTTGCTGTTCAATGAATTGATATTGTAGTTCAATGAATTGTTGTTGTAATTCAATGAATTGTTGATGCAATTTAATGAATTTTTGTTGATGTAGTTCAAGGAACTGGTGCTAGTTTAGTTCAATGAACTACAACCAAGTTGGTCGGATAATGTCCAGTTTTCGTTCTATTTTGTGCATATATAGATGGTATGTGTGCTTGTTTTAATATATATTTGTTTTATGGGGTATGTGTACATGGATTGTGTATGTATGAATGTGAGCGTTCTATGAGGTGTGTGTGTGTATGGATGTTTGTGTATAGATGGTGCGAACTACTGGTTTCGGTGAACTGCTGAAGCAGTACACTGATCAGTGAGCTGCTTCAGCAGTTCACTAATTCAGTGAACCGTTGAAGCCTGAAGAAGTTCACTGATTCAATGAACTACTTCAGCAGTTCACTAATTCAGTGAAATGCTGAAGCCTGAAGTAGTTCACTGATCAGTGAGCTGCTTCAGCGGTTCACTAATTCAGTGAACTGCCGAAGCCTGAAGCAGTTCACTAATTTAGAGATCTACTTCAACGATTCACAGATTCAGTGAAATGTTGAAGCCTGAAGTAGTGCTTACCACCTGACATCTCTTGAGACATTTGAAACCCTTCGATATAAATCACCTCTTCTGCACTGCTTACCGATTGATGTGGGAACAAACAATGAAAAATTGCTTAGTGATGAGTTTTACATAAGTTTGAGGCAAAAGTGTGCCACTGGTCAGGAAGCATTCTAATAATTTTTATTTATTGCTGCCATGAAGTTTCAGCAACGTATTTCTACACTGAGTGGTCATTGAATTTCTGGCATTTGAAAAATTGAAGCATGGGATTTTTATTTTTATTGAATCAGGAGTATGCAGAACTAATAGAAGAGTTTATGAATGTTGGTAAGCAGAGTTATGGATAGAAAGTGCTTATACAGATGGATCTTAATGTTTGATAGATATTGAAAAAAACATACCAACTGTTAGTTTTATCAGTTAAACTTAATCCATCCATTTTAGCTGATTTGTTCGATCGTCCTTTTAGTTTGAAGATTTTGCAAACCATAATGCATTTGATTTTCTTGAAAAGTACAGTAAGACGCTTCTTGTCTTCAATGATGATGTTTAGGTGATGTTTAAAAAAAAGTTTAGCCCATATAAAGTTTTTATCTAAATTTTGAATTTGATTATTCACTCGTGATTTGCAGGAATGACTTCGGTAGTTTAGGTTGGTGATGGATTAGCTCTTACATTTATTTTTATTAACTTAATTTGTGTATTTTAGATGGTATTTGATGGTTTAGCTGTGCTTCCAAGAATGAGTGCATTAATAAACAAATTGTGGGTCTTGGCTGTGTGTATATTTTGATTTTTGTCCCGGTGACTCTGTTTTGGTAAAACCCTCTTTTATATAGAGAATTAATGTTACTATCTATGCACGTTTAACAGATTTAGGAAAGCTACCCGCTTAAACTTTCTTATAATATACGTTATTAATTATATTTGGTTATCAATATACTGCTTTGGGTATTCTTTTTGCGTAGGAACGGTAATGGAATTAAGAACAGAAAAAGGAAACTACGTAATTAATTGCTGGAAGCAATTAATTAATAGATTAAGCACTCAAACATATATTGCTTAAAGCATTCAATTACTTAGGCATCCATAGTGAGAAGTTGTACTTCCCTGTTTACATTTTATTAGAATGTAGACTCAGTTCCATGTAGAAAAAAGCATGCATTTTCCTACTCCATCGAGGAGCCCGTTCACATTTTCAAGTTTAGCTTTATTTATATTCAGTTCCAAGTCTCTTCTTGATGTAAGAGTTTTTTAATAATTTTTTTGCAATTTAAATGCAAAGTTTTAACGATGAATGTAAAAATAGCTAAATAAAAAGTAAATTTTATTACTCCAAAAAAGTAAATAATACAAAAATATGCCCCCTTATATATAGAAGATGGGGAGAGAGAGGAGAATACAACAAGCGATGTAGGACTAATTACAAGCCGCGTGGGCTATGTGGGTTGACTGCATCAAACCACAAGACTATACAATGGAGACTAATAATGCAATTGCAGTCTTGGGATGCCACCGAACCGCTACAGAGGATAGCCGTCAGACCACAACTACAGATTGCCACTAGATCGCAACTGTGGGTAGCCACCAGATCACAGCTTCGAGTTGCTACCAGACCGCAGCTGCGAGTTACCACCAGACCATAGCCGTGGGTTGCCACCAGACCGCAGCTGCAGGTTGCCACCAGACCACAACTGCATGTTTTCACCAGACTGCAACTGCGGGTTGCCATCAGACCGCGGTTGCAGGTTTCCACCAGACCGCAGCTGTGGGTTGCCACTAGACCACATCTGTGTGTTGCCACCAGACCACAACTGCGGGTTGTCATTAGACCGTCATTGTGGGTTGCCACCAGACCGCGGATGCAGGTTGCCACCAGACTGCAGTTATGAGTTTCCATCAGACTGCAGCTGCGGGTTGCCCTTTGGGCTGCAACTCGAGAAGGAATACCTCCTAGAAAGCTCTGCGAGAAGCCGGCCAATAACTGTGGTTTACTAAACCGTCAAGAACTGCTAAACAGTCAGTCCGCCAAGCCAAATCGTCAGGCCTCCAAACCAGCAGACTGTCGAGACTAGTTCGCCAGACCGCCCGGACTCCATATGTTTCAACAATGAACAAAAAAAATTCAATAGAAAAACCACCTGAGATATTATGTTGCAAGAGTTTTTTAATAATTTCTCTTATTCTTCCAGCTTCCTCCTGTATTGCATTAATGATTCGTCCAGCTTCCTCCTGTTCTTCCCAGGTACAATCCAAAAATCCTCCTTAAAAATTCAACTATGCGTGTGCCTAGTTTTCATGTGTTATTTGGGCTTTTGTTGAAGGACTGGTTACCAGCTCCTTCCATTTTCCTCCTAAAAAACTATTGAGAATCGTGGAATAGAACCCAATTAAGCTAGACATTCCAGAGTTGATTCTAATTGGATGCAGTTAGATAAAGAGATGAATTCAAGAGGGGAGTAAGCATTTTGGATGATTAATTCCAGTTTATAAGCATTGTTTTTCAATTTATATGCATGTTATGCATTATGAAGGGAAATCAATTATTTACACTCTATACAATTTATAAGATGTTTTTGTGAACTATTGAAGCAGTTCACTAATCAGTGAGTTGCTTCAGCAGTTCACTTATTCTATGAATTGTTGAAGCCTGAAGCAGTTCACTGATTCAGTGAACTGTTGAAGCATGAAGCAGTTGATTGAATCAAGCAGTTGACTGAATCAGTGAATTGTTTTATCAGTTCACTGATTCACTGAACTGCTGAAGCATGCAGTTCATTGAATTCAGTTATTAGATGTTGGATGGCGTGTGCGCGCGCGCGTTCTATGGGTGTATGTGTGTGGATGTTTGTGTATAGATGGTGTGTGTGCGTGTTTTAATGTATGTTTATATGGTGGGGGGGGGGGGTGCATGGATTGTGTATGTTTAAATGTGTGTGTGTAAGAATGTTTCTGCTCTCGTCTTTTTAAAATATTAACAATTGTTCTCTTTTATTTGTAGGGTGTACGAGTCTTGGTCAAAAGTGACGGAAGATTCATCAGTCGAAAAGTGAAGGAAGATTCATTAGTCGAAAAGTGACGAAAGATTCATTAGTCAAAATGTGTCGAAGTTGATGTCTTATTTGAAACATGTTGAGCAATTTGTTGTTGTATAATATTGTGTCGGAAGATTCATTATTATTGTTATGTAATTTGACTATATGTAATACTTTTATTTGTGAATAAATACATGTTTAAATTTAATATTTTGCTATGATGTCATCCAGGATGGGCATAAAGTCCGATCGGGCCGGCACTGTACCGGGCCCAACGAGCCCGGGTTTTTCTCAACCTGGCCGAGCCCGGGCTTTTCTGAAATCGGGCTCGAGCCCCTGCCCCGGGAAGGGTCCTGATCCGGCCCTTTGGGTCGGGCCGGGCTTCATACTTTAATTTTTTAAAAAATATAATAATTAAATTATTTTTAAAAAAATTAACATGCTAAAAAAATTTAATACACTAAAAAAAATTCGCTCACATGAACAAAAAAAATTCAATTTCATTAATATTAAAAAATATTTATATTTTACAATTTACATTAATTGAAACAAATTAAAAAAATGAAATTTATTATCATTTTAAATTTTAGATAAAAAACCACAATATTACTTTAAAGACAACTACTAGATGTGCGTTTGCTCTTCAATCATCTTGTAAATTCATCGCGTCCATCTTGTCTTTGATCTTCTCTGAGCTATTCTCTAATGTTGTAATGTGTTGCTTCATCTTCATAGCATCAAAGTAGTCCTTGTAGCATATGCACATTTCTAGAAATTCTTCGTTGAGCCGGCTCCTCCGCTCGCTCAAAACTCTGTCACTAAGAGAAAAAGTGGACTCCGAAGCTACCGTACTAGCTCGGATTGTTAGTAAATCACGGGTCATATATGCCAAAATAAGATACGTATTAACTTTACCTTTCCACCATTTTAAGAGATCGAAGTTTTCAATCTCTTCCGTGCTCATAAAATCACGGAATTATGTTTTAGTGTACAATCCTAATTCATCTAAACTACTAGATGTGAGCGCCTTTTTCCTAGCTACTAATTCTAAAATTTTGTTTTTAAAAGTATCCTTTGTTTTGGTTGAGATATTTCTTCCCGGGGCCGGGAGCAGTATAAGTTATCATAATAATTATAACACTCGAAAAAAAGAGAATTAAATTTTATAATACTAGTGTCGTCACAATCATCAAAATTTAAATTTAAATTTAAGTTTGTATTTATTTCTTCTATCAAATTTTCTACGCCTTCTACGTTGAATAACGGATTTAAAGCGGTGGTGCACGAAAACATTGCAGACATTTCTCTATAATATTTTTAAAAAAATTCTTCCATTATTTCAATTAATGGAAGCCATCCATCATCTTGGCTATAATAATTAAATTTTTGTGCGATGTTTACAAAATTTTGAATAATTAGTGGGATAGTACACGCCAGATAAAAAAACCGTCGTCCTATAAAAATATTTTAATAAATCCATGTAATGTCCAATACGTCCCAATTGGCATCGGTTAAATCATGACTATTTACCATATTATAATATTTCATAAGAAGTGATTTTTGTTGAAACGCTCTTTTTAACATTTTATATATTGAGTTCCATCTAATAAGCATATCAAATTGTGGTTTCAAATATTTTTTATCCTATGCGTTTACAAATTTTTTAAAATCCCGCGATCATTGCCTAGAACTATAAATGACTTTAAGCATAAGACGAATTTTTTCAATATACGGTTCCATAGCGACTAAACTATCTTGTACTACTAAATTTAAAACGTGACAAACACAGCGAGTGTGAAAAAACGCACCGTTTAGTATTGGTTTTAAATCACGTTTTAACCAATCAATAACTACGTTATTGTTAGAGGCGTTATCAAAAGAAATACTCATTATTTTATCTTTTAATTTAAATTCGCGCATACATTTCATAATTACATTATATATAGTTTTACCAGTGTATGGATATTCGAAACCTTCAAAATAAATTACGCGCTTATTTAACTCCCATGAGACGGGATCGATCCAATGACACGTGATACATATGTACGATAATCCTACTTTTATGTTATTACTTCAAACATCACTCGTTAAACTTACACGGCCCTCGAAATTTTCAAAAAAATTTATTAACAAATGTTTTGATTCTAAATAAGTTTTAATGACGCCGCGCCTAAGAAAAGCTCTACTTACCTGTTGATATTTGGGCTGAAGGCCTCCATGTATGTACTTCGTCGCATCCTCGTTCTCGTAATGGCTGAATGGCAACCCATGTTTGATGATAGGTTTCATCTGCAGATCTCGTTGGCAAAGTTAATCGTATGTCCAAATTTGTCCTGCTCCTGAAATTTGGGCCTGACTGGACTCGGGAGCTTGTTTCGACACGCAAGACTTAAGGTGTCTTGATAGTGTCGAGTTGTCGGTAAGGGTCAGCAACTTCGAGCATAATTTGCAATGCATCTTAAATTCGGCGCCAACTTGAACCTTATCGAAGTGCTCCCAAACTGTCGTCTTACGATTGTGCTCCACCACTACAAGCGTACTCTGAGTAGACGACCCAGGTGTTGAGGAGGATGATGTCATGCTGTCGTTGAGGGAGTGGGAGCCTTGGAGAGTGAGAGATTGAGTGAGTTGGAGAGAGAAATAGAGAGACAGAGTGAGTGAGAGAGAGAGTGGGAGAGAGAGTGAGAGAGAGAGGGGGGGTGCTCGGGTTGGGGAATGGGAAATGAGAGAGAGAGTGAAAGAGAGGGGGGGGGGGGGGCAGGTGGTGGGGGATTTATAAAAAAAATTAAAAAAAAATTTAAAAATAATGAGCCTAGGGCCTAGGCTGGCCAACCTAGGCCCTAGGCTCTGTACAGCAGTTGTTGTACTACTGTACAACAGCGGCCAGCGGGGCAGCTGGCCGCTGCTAACGAATCTTATTAGAGTCGTTAGCAGCTAACGACTCTAATAAGAGTCGTTATGATCTTCTTTTCCACCAGGCTTTGCCCGGCCTTAGCCCGGGCCAGTCCGAAAATCGGGCTTTGTCCGGCCCGGCCCGGCTCGGGTCGGGTAACGGGCCGGACAGTGGCTCTAAATTCGAGCCCTGTATGGGCTCTGGGCCCGACCTCGACCCGGGTCGGGCCTAGCTGGGCTTTTACCGGGCCGGGCTCGGCCCGACCCATTGGGTCCGGTCCTTTTGTGTACGACTAATGTCATCATAAATATTTATAATAAAAAGAAATAGAATTTGAAAATTATATATATATGAATTTATTTTTAGTGAGGAAAATAAAAAAACAATTGCAACAAATTATTCGCTACTATCTTACAATTTATTGTAACGAAGGAATGTTTGTATCAATTTATTGTAATGAAGTAAATTTATTTTTAGTGAGGGAAAAAATATTTATAACGAAATAGTTTTTATTGTAACTCATTTTTTGTGAGGAAAAAAATCATGTGTAACAAAATTGTAGTTATCATAACTCATCTTTGGTGAGAAAGTAATATTTGTTAGAATTAATTTATTTGTAACGACACACATACATTCGTTACGAAAAATATTCATGTTGGGCTTTAGAGGACGGCCACAACTTCAAGTTTTTTTCGTTATCAAATAGTTTGTGTAAAGATTTTTGGTACTTCTTGTAACGATTTTGGTCTTTACAATAAGTGCAATTTGTTGTAGCTAAAACAACTCTGTCTTGGCTCTCGATAGAAATAGGCACCAAGTCCTCTGATGATTTCTCACAAAAGCAGAATTGGGGACCTTCTGCCTCTCTTAAGAAAAACGGGCACCAAGTACTCCTCCGAGTTCCTCCCTAGGACGGCCCCCGAATCCTCTTGCAACATCTAATAAAGAACATACTCTGAATCCGTCTACATCGCCAAGGACGAGGGGGGGGGGGGCAGATGACCCCACTCATCACTCTTGAGTAACAAGTCCCCGCAGTTAACGCTCAACAACCGTGGCCAGCGATAGCACGCAACGAGCAAGGAACGTGAGATACAAGATACTTATGGACCACCGCAACTCACGAAAGCATGATACAACGCTAAGTCGCACTTGCCGCTACAAGGACAAAAGCAAGGAACAGTTCGACAACTATCAAGATCCCCCTCCTAATGGCGACTGCAGAATTTTCACCATACAAGGCTGATACCCGAGGAAAGTCACAAGCTCAGCGCATCACACCAAAGCTCTCACACCCCAACAAAAGGAAAAAAACAATGGCAGCGCAAACCAAAGGTACAAAGAGCTTGCAGGGCACAAATGCAATCGAGTACTCCCTCGACGTCCGCACCATCCCTCGAGGCATCACCTATTCAAGGGACAGAACACACCCACATCCTTCACACCGCACAGAACCTCTTGCCAAGTGCCAAAAAAAGCACAATGACGAGCTCGTCCTACCATGATAAGCCTACCCTCATAGATGAGCCCACTCAGTCATCCAGCAACGGTTTGCTCCAAGACCCTAGAACTTTCGGTGATTAGCAATCGCAAAAGCTCACACCACTCCGACATCGTAAGGCACAAATGTCATCAACAACCTCTCCCTTAAAAGGTCTCGGCCTCAACCTATCAATAAGAACGGACACTAAGTTTTTCCGAATCTTCTAGTAGGAACGGACCTGATGGCCCCTCTACAACACCGAGACAAGGGGCCGAACATCCCTCCACGACACGTCCGAGAATTCGCCACCAGAACTAGTGCCCAACGAAGACCGCTCAAACTAGAACACAACGACATACTCACGCACTCATGTAAGGAGGAACATGAGAAGCAATACGCTTCCGCACCAACGCAACACGCGAAGCACAAAACAAGAGTGCATCCTTGTGGCGCGTTGCAATGCATCGCATAACAAGCAAAGGCAGTGCATAAGCAATCAACCCGCAAACCATGCAGTCTAGGCATCCACCACAAAGCCTACAAAGCCGACACCAAGTCATGCCAATACGCTGCCACTCCTGCAAAACGCCACAAATAAGGGGCAATATGCTCAACGAAGAATCACAATCCTAAGACAAAGTGACCAAGCTTGGAAATTTTGGAGCTCGTTGTTTCGCGGATCACGACCCCCAAAAATTTGGGGCCATTTGACGGGGGGTTCCCCCTGATTTTTCTAAGTCAATAATGAAATATTTTGACTAAGGGCACAAGGGTAAGCCAACACAACCAAACGAGTCTCACGCTCCAAGCCGCATCCACCTCATAGGTCCGAGAACACCCCAAAATGGGAGCCAACCCAAACATGACACCCGCGCATGCCGTCCCCTGCGTGCGCTGCTTTCCAGATGGACACGCGTGCGCTGCGTGCCCTGGTAGGTGTTGCGTTCCCTGGCAAGCACTGCGTTCCCTAGCAGGCATGTGCTCCTACACATGCCCCTCACACGTGCCCTTTCACATGCGCTAGCAGGCATGCCCCCTTACACACGCACGCTGGCGACGTCCACCTCCTCCGCCCGCCGTCGATCTCCTCCGCCCGCCGCTGATCTCCTCCACTGCCGGGCAACCTATCCGGGCCGCCTTAACCGCCCAGGGGGGCATCATTTCACTAAAATTGGTGATCCAGGTGACCGCAACGGAGCAATGCCATTTGCCAGCGCAAATTCTGCCCTGGTGCAATTACCAGCGTATCTCTCCAGAAAACTATAGATAGATTGGATTGTGAGGCGCCCTTAGAGGGGGGGGGGGGTGAATAAGGGTGCAAAGAAATCAAGAATAATTTTTCATAAACATAAACAAAAATAATTTATTCCAAAAGTGCTAAATCTGAATACAATATATCTTTATAGAGCTAGAGACAAAGGCTTATGAAACATACAGTTTACTTTTGATTTCGCCGGTCCTTCTACCATGAATTGGCAGACTAAAGCGCATCTCTCCGTAGATCTTGCTACTAGCATCCCCTATATCTAACCACGATCTAGACGCTGCACACAAGACAACGATTTCTCCCTAAGTCGCATAATGAATTGGATGCCACACACAAGGAGGCGATTTTCTCCTAAACCACGCAAGGACTTAAACGCCACGCACAAGACGACAATTTTTTCCTAAGTCACGCAAGGACTTAGACGCCACGCACAGGGCGACGATTTTCTCCCTCAATTACAATGGAAATAAAGTACAAAACAAATGAAAACTTCAAAATTAAAAACTCCCCCTAAACGAAGCGCTGAAGATGTCGATGATTCCTTGTCAGGGTTGCTTCGAATGTCGTGTACGAGCTGTCGATCTTTCGCGCTTAAACCTTCTTGGGAGAATGGAGTAATTCTGAATGCTGGAGCTCTCTGGATCAGTTGTACAGGAAGGAATACTCCATATAATTAAATTTGTGATCTCTACAGAAAAATAAGTCATTTTTATATATTGGGGATATTGCCTGGAGATATTGGCTGTCGCCGATTGGCGACATCTTATCCTGCTGACACGTGTCCCATGTATTCGCCATTTTTGCATCCCAGATCGATCACGTCCAATCGTACACTGCCGCGCTGGCGATATCGATGTCGCCAGGCGACAACGATAGTAACTGTACATAGACGTTGAGTGCGTTGAGTTCACTCAACGCCACACTATTTGGTCCACTGTCTCCGGCTGGTGATACTGGATGCCGCCGGGCGACAACCCCTTAGCTCCTTTGTTTTGACCCGAATCAAAGCCCAAATGATATTTGTGTTAGACCTGTGATATCTGCACATCATAAACACTCTATGATCAAATACAACCGAGATTTGTTATTAGCAAACCAAGAAGCGTGGAACGCATGCTCCAACAAAAACAACTCCCGATGCTAAAGAGAGCTCTGACATTTTCTGGTGAGGACGTGGGACTTATATTGTTCCTCCGCTCAAAATTCGCTTCGCTCCATCCTTAGTAAGAAGGCGTCTCAAGGCTTCAAGAACACGACTTACCTTCTTCACATGAGCGCTCTCATTAAAGCTCCGGCTTAGCAGGAGTGCTTCGATCGAGCCTCCAAGGACTTAGCGATTTTCACCACCGGAGCTCTCTCACCCAGCCTCCAAGGACTTGGTTTATTTTCCGTTGTTTTCATAATCTGAACATGTAACGGGGAGGTGACATGTCACCCTCCGAGAAAATCCGTCAACTCTTGTAAACTCAAACAAAATAGTGGATTTTGGCCCCACACCAATCCTGCCACGTGGTTTTTCACCATTTCCGTGTTTTCACGTCAAAAAAAGTCTTTTATCATTTGCTGCTATTTTCACTGACTGTTTGCGCGCCCGGTCCAATTCCGATCTAAGATGGTCCGATTCTCCGGACCAGAGAAAAACAGAGTGACCAACAACAACTGTTTTGCCAAACAACGTAAAAAAATTTCTCTATTCTGAACAACTTTGCAAACAGAATTCATTCAAATATTTGCAATAGCCAGATCCCTACCATTCCATTTGCAATTAACAAATTCTCACAACTCCATTTGCAGTCTCTCTATTTACCACTACTTCTTTCCCTACCGTTGCCGCTCTCTCAAACAAACACCAGCAGGTGCCTCCGGCTGCGGTAGCTGGGCGTAGATCTTATCCTCAACATAAATATCATCCTTCATATATAAAGCATCATTTTCCCGCCATTGGGTTGGTTAAAGATAAACTTTGATGGGTCGGTTCATCCGAACAACATCGCCGGCCTAGGTTGCTCTATCCGTGACTATGATGGGCGCCTCATTTATGCCAAGGGCGTTCGCATCCAAAGCCATTCGGTTAACATGACGGAGGTCAGAAGCGCCCTTCTGGGCATTCATGCAGCAAAGGACTTTTTAAACTCTGCGGTGGGTTTAATCTTGGAAGGAGACTCGGCCTTCGCTTGCGCCACGTTGAACCGCATTCTTTCGGGCTTTTGGGATGGGGAGGTTGAAGAAATGCTAGCACGCTCAATGAAGGAGTGCCCAAGAATTTTAATTTCTCATATTGATCGAAGGGCCAACTCAGCTGCCAACTATGTCGCGAATTCTGCTTGTGTCTTGGATTTCTTGTGGGAAAGGGGAATGGGAAGGGAAAGGGGAATGCCCCTTTCCCAAGCTTTGTCTTTTATCTTGTCTAATGATGACGCCACCATGTAGCTGTTTATTATTTTTGATTATATATATATAGGCTAATGCCAGTTTCATGGAGTAGGGAGTGTCGGCCATTCTTACTGGTGTGACAATAACATCTCGATATGTAAATAAAATATTTTGATGCATCAAAAATAATTTGACTGTGAATAATTAAAAATGACGTGCTATTAACATTTTTATATTTTTCTACTACAAAATAAGGGTGCTGTTAATTACACCCCAAAAATGGATATTTGTAACCCAACGATATTTGAACCCAAATAAGCTATTTGTACCCATTTAGGATATTTGTACCCACAGTACATAACCTAAACCATCTATTAAACGCCTCACATATCTTTACCTTGGCGCATGTACTAACAAACAAAATAATTTAGGACAAAATGATAATATAGTTAATGTTAGTGTTCTTTTACATCAAACATTTGATCAAAATGTCAAAATGTTATATCCTTCTTTGCCTCCCATATCATTCACCTGCAAGAAATAACGGTTCAAATTAAATGTGTAAATGCTAGTCAACAAATTAATAAGTCATTTTTTTACCTTGGTCGGAACAAAATGTAGCGGGCTACTTCAAGTAGTGACAAAACAATTTTCTCGCTGCAAAATACCAAACAATATGTTGGATTAGTTCTCTAAACATTAGGGTTTAGGGTAAATCGAATATTTTAAATTGACATACCTGACTAACTAAATCAAACGTGTAATATATGGAATGTCCCACTCTTCGGCTACTTGTTGATGATACCTTCTCCATACCGGAAATACAGAAGGTGGTGGGCATTCTTCCTTCATCTTCAATAGAACAAAGTGATTATCGTTTATAAATCCCATATGAATTGTGATTCGAACCGCCGGTGGAGCCGAATGAAGAGGTAGAAACGTGAATGATTGGTCCGTAGAAAAATGCACAAGCTGTATGTTGTACCTTGACGCGACAATTAGCCCCATGTCGGGCAATGTCATCCACCTATCAAGCGGGGCTGGCACCACCCAACAATCAAGAGAATGCAGTAATTCTAATCTCCTCGATTCTCCAAAAATTTCTATGTATAACAATTTGTTTTCATGCAGTTCTCCCGCCAAATCATGTCTCACTTGCATCCAATTTTCTCCCATATGTAGAGCGATGCTAATGACTCTATATCCGCAGTGCCCATCGCCTTGTACATCAACAACATCAAGGAGATGTGGTTGCGTCATCAGTGGTAGTTGGTTGCGTACATTTTCTACCAAACCGCCCCTTGTTCTAATTATTTTCCTTGGCAATTTCACTTTCTTAATCTTGAAGACCGCATTTTCTTCCTTAAGAACATGCTCGAAATGTGACGGTTCTCTTCGTGTAGATTTATAATCGTCAATGAACTTTTTCAAACTTCCCCTTGGACGCCCTCTCAATTTATTTGGCAATTTAGGATCCCTTGTTTGGCTAGCGTCCGGGGCGACGATTTCACGCAATTTTCTTTTGATTTCCCTTCTTTGGAGATCACTTATACTACTGTATTTTTTCAATATTTCCTCGACATCGTTCTCTATCTCCACAGACTCATGTTGTTCCTCTTTTATTTCCAAATCCGGTTTCTCATGCAATGTTAGAAGTTTCCATTGAATGTGCACCAACCATAACGGTATAGAACTACAATCTTTCATGTAAGGAACAAGCTCGTGTGCACAAGGCAATCCAAGTGTATACCTGATCTTATGTGTGCACTGCCCTGCTTGAACGACCCCGGACTTGACGGATTCTTCCGTCTTTTTGATTATATCCAAGGCGGCATTAGAGACACTACCCACAAGATTTGCGTACAACACACCTTTGAAACCTGCAAAAACCTGTATTTTACTTTGCCCAAATTGTCGCTTGATTTCTGTATGCTGCAAATTTATCATGTTATCAAATGTTTGCCAAACGGTTGTAAGATTTCCGATAGAAACTTCAAGAAATTTCTTAAGTTGGCTATGCCCGCCCTCTACGCGATTTGTAGAGGTGTTTCCTAAATGTAAAAACTTATCAACCCAAGCTGAAACAAACATTTCCTTATATGGTTCAACCCAAGTATTTTTAACATATTCTACCACTGCGGGATACTTGCTAGAGTACGTGCTCAACAACTGATTAAACTGCTTTTGAAATTCATTTTCTGTACTCGAGTTGACTACAAGTTGCCAAATACCGAGGAAAACATCACATTCTTTGCCATGTGTAAAAAATTTTCTGCAGTTCGCCAAGATATTACGGTGTATATGAACTTGACATAGAAAGTTTTTGGCTTCTGGAAAAACATATTGTATTGCATTCATCAATGCAAGCTCGCGGTCCGTCACAAATAAATTTGGATGCACATTTTTATCAAAAATAAGCTTAAAACATTCAAGTGCCCATTTGTAACATGCTTCATTTTCAGCTGACATAAACGCAAATGAGCAAAAAAAAGACTGGTTGGTTGAAGTTACACCAACTATTGAGAGCAGAGGCAATCGATAACGGTTCGTCTTATATGTGCAGTCCACCATATAAACACTTGAGAACATATTAGCCAAACGAATCGCAGTTGGGTGAGCAAAAAAAATACTTTCTAGTTGTAGCGTGCTCTCATTCACTTGTGTAAAACTGACATAACCGGCTTCATTAATACATTTGAACAGGTACTGAATAGGAGTTCCACCTTCCAATTGTGCTCTTAAAGTTGGGTGAGCAAAAAAAAAGGAAATGATTGATACAGAATTCAGAATTTTAGTACCAAAAAACATTTGGCTAAATATGTTGCATGCTGTAACTACAAACTGAAGTAAAGTCTGATCGTCAAAGAAGTTACCAAAGTTCAATTACCAAGTTAAATTAAAACAAGCCATAAAGATGGTAATATAAAACCAAACTCAGTTTGCAGAAAGGTCCCAAGATCAATATTCGGTTCCGGATCACCAGTTAGACCAACCCAAATTGATTGATACAATTCGGTTCCGGATCAGTTCTCGACTTTCCGATTCTTTTTTGCAAAAAACAAGCTCAAATGTACATTGCACTGATCTTGAGAGGCATCATACAATTTAGTATTAATAGAGCTGGTTTTACTTATGATTGTAAAGAGTAGTGCTAGGTCTATAAAAAAGGCAAATTAAAATAGTGTGCATGGTCGGCAAATGAATAGTGCAGCCCAGCCTCGCACAGTTATAACAGTATAGATTTAGCAATGTACATTTCCATGCCATGCAACAATTAAAGCACAATATGAAAGTAAACTAAACAACCTACTAACATGGCTATAAATTATATTATTTCATTCATAAACAATAAATTTGAGAGCCTTATAATTCTTGCTTTTTTTCAAAAACCAGTGATGCAGGAGTGGATACTGAAAATAAGTATGAGTCCAATTTCTAACCAATCCATAAGCTGCTATTGCATAATGACACTCACAAATCAAGACAGGTAACTCCCAAAAGAAAGAATCCCATCCCACGATGCAAGTCTAATTTCTGGTGAGCAAATGTGCTAGCTGTCAAATGCAGCTAAAAATTAACCTGGACATAAAACAGGCTATAAAATTTACTGCAAGTACGATCACTCTGGAAGGGAGTATCTAATAGGTCACAACTACATAAGCTTTGGCTTAGAGCATTAAAGGTGGTCTGAAATGCTTTATAGAACAAAAAACAACACACATCAAAGAAGAAAATGCAGGAAGCTGATACCATGTGCTCAAAAGGTAGTATGTAAGCACCACATCTGGGTAAGCATGAAAGGCAGCTTCTACCATTAGATAAAGAAGACTAAACCCAGCAGACTAAACCCAGCCATTGTGCCTTATCTTTAGTCATAATCTCACTAATGCCTAAGTACATCATGTCTTTCCTTATAGTTTCATTCCAAGTCTTTATTGGTCTACCCCTCACTCGTTTAACATGCCAAATGTAAAGTAAAAAAAAAAAGTTAAAGCTAGTTTTAATATCGCTGCAAAACTTGATCAGAACAAATCATTATGAAAAAATGTGCAGCAGTGAACAGTGAACAAGAAAAAATGTGCAGCAGTGAAGAAGAAGATTGCACATGTGAAGAAGAAGAAGAAGAAGAAGAAGAAGAAGATACCTGGACGGGAGCAGCGACCGCCGGGACCGCCGGGAGCAGCGCCGAGAGCAGCGCCGGGAGCAGCAGCGACTGCCGGGAGCAGAGCCGAGAGCAGCGCCGGGAGCAGCGACCGCCGGGAGCAGCGCCGGCAAGGGCACGGGCCAGCGACTAGGGCGCGAGGGCTGCGGGCGGCTGCAGGCGAGGGTTTAGGTCGGGTACAAATATCGGGTGTGATGCGGAGGGTTTTTGCTATATTATTGAATTTTTAATGGGTTCAAATATCCTCTTTTGGGGTGTAATTAACAGCACCCCAAAATAATCAGATTTTTATCGTGCTCGGCTGAAGTTCTATCGCAGAGTGAGTTGCTAAAGTGGGTATTGAGAATGGCATTATTATCACTGAGTTCCTTACCCTCTGCAGCTGCCGCCGCCGGCGCATCCTCCGGCGGACATCTTTGTTCTCCGTGTCCTCCGCTGAGCTGCTCCAGTCACCAATTGACTGCCCGCAGATTTGTTCTTGGAGTCTCCAAAACCCTAGACGGCGCCACCGTTTCCTCTTCTTCATCTGGCGTGGTTGCTCCGAGGAGCGGTAACTTTACGAGGCAAGCGGCCATCGCCGAAGTGAAGGGATCTTCGCACCTGGAAGCCTCACTCTCCAGGTAAATTCTGAAATTAGTCTGCCGAACAAAACATCACCTATAATCACATTGATCACATGGTTGGTTTGGTTGCATTGTGTTGGAAAACATGTCTTGAAAAACGTTGAATTTACTAGTTTCTTTCATTTGGTTGATGTAGTTAGAAATCAATATGGATTTTAAATCCTACCAACATCTTTAAATTCCCCCAAAAATGTTGATATCATTTCACATCAGGGCATGTCGGATAATCTAGAATCACTCTCTCAAGCCCATCTACGCGTGCAGTCATTGTCTGAAGCAAGGAGACATGGCGATTCAACGCATCAACCGACTTGTTCTCAACACCCGCTCAGTGTTTGAGAACGTAGTGAAAATCCTGCAGGTACTCGACCCACTTGGCATGCCCGGTGTCCCAACTTGCTCCGCGAATCTAGATATCATAACGCTGGTGATCCGAATAGAGCATAAACTTTCGAGGAAGGAGATAGTGCCTTCATTAGCGTAAAGACTGGACAATCACATAAAATTCCCGATCATAATTCGAGTATTTTTGCTTGGCCTAGTTCAGTTTCTCACTAAAGTAGGAAACTGGATGTCCCTCTTGGCTCAATAAGCCACCAATACCTACACCAGACGCGTCACACGCGACCTCGGACGCACGACTAAAATCAGGAAGTCTCAGGATGGGAGCCGTCGTCAATCTCTCTTTGATCTTTTCAAAAGCTCTAGTGGCTGCGAAATTCTCCCTTCTTAAGGCAGCTCGTGAATAGGGCCACGATCGTACTGAACCCCTGGACAAACCTCTTATAGAAGGTGACAAGTCCGTGGAAGCTGCGAGCCTCATAGATGTTTGCTGGCATAGGCCAGTCGTGAATAGACTTGACCTTTTCAGGGTCAACAGATACTCTAGTAGAAGATACGATGAATTCCAAAAAGTGAACAAACTGAAAAAGGAAGGAGCACTTCTTCAAATTCACGTACAATATCTCCCGGCCGAGGGTGCCAAAGAGAAGCCTCGAATGATCGAGGTGGTCGGTCTGGGTCTGGCTATAGATCAATATATCATCGAAATACACCAACCGGAAACTTACCCATGTAGGGCCGTAACACTTGCATCATGACTCTCATAAATGTGCTCGGGACGTTAAATAGCCCAAATGGCATGACTAACCACTCGTACAAACCGCCCTTGGTCTTAAAGACCGTCTTCTATACACCCCCTCATGAACTCGTATCTGATGGTACCCATTGCGGAGGTCGATCTTGGAAAAGATCTTGACACCGAATATAGTATTCAGTAGGTCATCGAGTCGTGGGATAAGTAAACAATATTTGACCGTTATTTTATTAATGACGCGACTATCAATGCACATATGTCAACTACTGTTCTTTTAGGGGTAAGAAGGGAGGGAACCACACACAGACTCAAGCTCTCTCGAATAAATTATTTTCGAAGAAACTCGTCAACCTGCCTCTTAAGCTTAACATGCTCATCAGGGTGCATACGATAGTGGGGCAGGTTTGGGAGAGAAGCCCCCGTGACTAAGTCAATAACATGCTGAATGTCCCGTGGAGGGGGCGGCTCATCGGGGAGCTCATCAGACATGATATCCGCTAACTCATCCAAAATGGGATGCACCGCCAGGGGGTGGTCGTCAAGGAGTCTCTCAGAAGCCATAGTTGCCGACACAACATAGATGATATCCGACTCAATACTATTTCACACAAACTCTGCTCGCCTCAAGATATGTAGGGGCCTCGAAGCGCTCGTGCTCACGGAAGGCTCAATCTGACCCTTGAATTTTTCCTTGGGTTGGGTAGGCGTCAACATAATCTTCTGCCCCTTGTCATAAAATACATACATGATCGAGCGGCCGAAACATGTGACGTCATGATCAAATAGCCAGGGGAGGTCGAGCAACACATGAGCAACACCCATAGGAATGACATCACACCCGACCTGATCCTGAAATGAGGCGATGCTAATCGGGACGAGGCAACGCCGAGTAACCTGAATCGCTGTCTTGTCAACCCATACGACACAATAAGGGTAGGGGTGAGGCTCTGCCTTCACCTGCATGTGGTTAAGACCCTTTTGAGCTACGATATTCACACAACTTCCACTGTCGATAGCTAGCTTGCTGGGACCGCTTGCACTAGGATAGTATGTGTAGAATATGGTAGTGCGACGACAATCCTCATCTACACGTGGGATATGTAGGAGGCTCCTGATCACTCCCATCTCCACGCTTAGGGACTCTCCCATCCTTTCTCGGCAGTGGTTGCGATCTCCTTAATGACCTCCTCACCTTTTTCTAAACCCTGCTCCTCATTCTCGACTAGCAGGCTTTGCGTGGGGCACTGCGCCGCCACGTGTCCTCTGCAGAACATTTATAACACAGAATACCACCAAATCACTGGCCATCAGTGGCGACGGTCTTGCCCTTCGTGTCCATGAGAACACGTGGGGGCGCATCCGCGATTGTCTGGGGCGGAGCAGGTTTCCTATAAGTCAAGGTAGCAGCCCGAGAGAGGAGCTTCCTCGTGCTTGATGAACGGAGGTACCGCTCATACTCTAGGGCGAGCTAAAAAATCTGATCAACGGTCTCTAGACGATGGGGAATCTGCTCTCTCCGAATCTCAGAACGTAGGCCAACATTGAAACGAGGGATAGTGACAACGAGCTCCTCCGAGATGTCACTCCTAACAACAAGCTCGTGAAAGCGAGCTCTATATTCAGCGACAGTAAGTGTCCCTTGTCATAAGTTCTGTAATTGATCAAGTAACTGGTTTCGGCAGGACGCATGAAGATACTTCTCTTTCAGTCTTTGCTTCATCTCATCCCATCAGGTGATAGGATAATCGCCATCTCGCTCAACAACTCTCTCAATGCTAATCCAAAATACTTTGGCCTGTCCGACCAACTTCATTTCGGCGAAGCGAACGCAATGTTCGTCGTTCATGTCGTACCACTCGAAGTAATGGTCCATGTCGAGGAGCCAATCACTAAGGCCTCGTTCTTTTCGCAGGAATTGAGATGCTGGAATTGGAATTGAAATTCCCTTAGGAATTGGAATTGAAGTCAAGTCCAATTCTGTTGTTCGGCTGAACGCAGGAATTCTATCACAGGAATTAGAATTAGTGATTCCATTGTTCAGCTAATATTGGAATTTTTTGCTCCGAGCACGCATTTTCTCCCTAGCACGCACTTTCCGTCCGGGCGCGCATTTTTCGCCTCAACGTGCATTTTTCGCGCAAATACACATAAATTTAAAACTTTAAATTAAACTAAATTTAAATAGCAGAATGAAAATTCAAATGCAAATAACCAAAACATTTGTTTGTAAATTTAAAACACAAATCCACGACATAAAAAAATTCCGCAAAAAAAAAACATATAAGCCTACGACATAATCAATCGAATAAATGTAGGCGGAGCCAGGTTCTTCTAATTGGCATCGGTAAAGCAATGAACACGCCACTCTTCTTGTCATCAACACTCAGCATATCGATAGCCTGTATGACCTCAGCCTCAGACAGATTTGTAATAGCTGCAATAGCCGTATATATCCTGTCTGCCTTTGAGATCGGCGGCGGCGGCGGTTGCTGAGAAGTCACACTGCTCTCATGGTCCATGTTCCTCGCTATTATAGTAACAACATCCGCAATAATATATACCGCACGATTACAAACAAATGCAGTAGCCAATCCAATAATAATGCCAAATCAAATAATCCAATACAACAAGAGACTCACCTAAGTAGTGGACTGACCGATGCACTGAAGATTTCGGAGCCGGATGTGCAGAACGACGATCGAATGTGGAACAAGTGGCGTGGAAATAATGTAGGTGGCTGTCCTCAACGGTGAAAGGTAGAATCGGGCCAAAAATGGATAGATCCGACCACGTAGGTATAGATCCGGGAAGGGAAGGGTAGATCAGACAATATGAAGTCGGATTCGGGCTGAAAAATTCCAGACGTGGGCTGATCCGGAAGGGAGAAGGTTTTGGAAGGTGGTTCCACGGAGAGAGGGGCTGGCGACATGGGAAATAGGGCTGGAGGAGGGGGCGGGTACTGTGGTTGTAAAAGGGAGAGATGAGGGTGGCTATGGAGGGTGGAGTTTGGCCGGTGGTGAGCTGTAGAGGGATGAGGAGGAGTGACCGTTGATGAGAGGGGTTCTGGAGGGCAGCGGCTAGCAGTTTGCTAGGAGGGAGAGGGGCGGCAGTAGGGGTTGTGTGTGTGGGATTGGTTGGCTGACTGAAGGCTTGATGGAACCGCAACTTCAACGGGCTAATGGGGGGTGTAGGGCGGTGGAAGGGGGATTCAAGGTGGGGAAGAGAGAGCTATGAATGGGTAGTACTTTGGGGGGAAAGATTGAACGCCTAGGAGTCGTCACCTAGTGTTCCACGGAGTCTGCACCATGGGGTGATCACGGGATTCTGGGATAGAACTCCACAATCTGCAATGACCTAAAACCAGCCCACTACAAGCCTATTTATAATGAAATAAAAGCTAGGGCATCCCACCTTCAATGACTATGATTGGCCGGAGGTGGAGCGACTCAAAATACACTAAAATAAACCAAAAAACATAAAGTAACATATGATTTTGACTTGCAACGCGGATCCGAACATATCCGCGGAGTCGGATCGGCGATCCGATCATGCCTTCCTGCGCAAATACACGATCATGAGTCCCGCCTTATGGCAAACCCCTCCTGGTGCACGATCTGATGGATCCCCATCACCGTCCTTGTCAGAATAGAGGGAGTGAAGTTCCTCCCATATAGCTTTGGCTGTCTCATGATACATGGACATCCGATATGACTTGGTGTCCATGGAATTAAGGATCCATGATTGGACACGACCGTCATCACAGATCCACTCCTCCGTGGGTGTGGTAGGAGGTGCCCTTGTCAGATGATGAAAAAGACCTTTGGTCTGCAGAACACAGTGAACTGAGTGCACCCACTCAACAATGTTCTGCTTCCCACTGAGAGAGATGGTGGTGATCCGAAGCTCATCACGAATTTGAGTAAGAGGAGCAACAACACGGGCAGGAAATAAGGAAGTAGCGGTAGAATCCATGAAACCAATAATAACAACAAGGAGAGGGCGGAAAGACAACAAAACAAGCCGGGGCGGAAAGGGAGCGCTTCTACAGATTCAAGGTGCATCCTGAGAGGAAGAAAAGCACGACCAGCAGACGCAAGGTGCAATCTGAGAGGAAAGAAGCATGACCAACAAACGCAAGGCAAGGTGCGGCTAGCAGAGGCATGAGGTAAGAAGCGCGGCTACAAAAGTAGCAAGTGGCTAGCAGGTGCGACTGGCAAGCGACAAGAAGCGCGACCAAAAGGAAATGCACGGTTTGCGCCTAGGCCAACTACGGCAAGCAAGCGGCGAGGATTCAGTGACCCGAGACGCGCGACCAGAGAAGTGTAGCTAGGAAGAGAGCAGCAGCTAGACCAGGGGGAACTTGCGGTTAATAGATGTCTATCCGCTCAGAGAGCAAGGGAGAAGAGAAACTGCGACCTTGAGAACCTGCGGACAAGAAGTGGCGGCTTGGAGAAGCTGCGGCTGCGGACTGAAGAAGCTGCAGACTGGATAACTGCGGCTTGGAGAATAGAAACTGCGGCCTGGAGGAGTTGCATACAGGAGAAGAGCTGCGGCCTGGAGGAGAGCCTTGGCGGACTGGAGACAGGCGACAAGGCGAGCACTGCGCGCGGGCAGATGGGCAACACCAAGAAGACCAACAACCCAGGGCCACGCGAGCAGGGACGCAAAATCAGAAGCCACACAAACCACGGCAAGGGGAAGAAGTGGAGGGAACACGACAGAGGTGGGGCCCAACTGTGACAGGGGACAAAATCTATAAAAGGGAGGAAGAAGAGACGGGGGTAGGGCAAAAGCAAAAAGCTAGGAGGCCTGCGGTTTGACAAAACCTAGCCGCAAAAAACTAGAAGTGCGGTTAGAAGATTCTAACCACCGGGGGAGCAAGGGAGAGCACGACGTGGGGATTGCAGATCGTTGCCTCTGATATCCTGTAGAAATCCGCAGGAGAGAAAAATAAAATGAATTTATTAATTTTCTCAAAATGTTCACATTATAATACATGTATGTGTACATATATATTGGAAGAGAGAGAGGAGAGGATTCCCAGTCCTAAGATGTGGGACTAAACTAGATTACAAGTGGGCTCCTATTTGGGCCTTAGCAATGGGCCTTTTTTCCATATTCTTCCTTAACAATTTCTATAGATAGATTCTTGGTTATGATTGAGTTGTTTAACTTAATAACTAAAATTTGCCCCCATGCGACCCTTGAAACATTTGTATAGATTTGTTTGTGTTTTTAATATGATTTGGGTGTTTGTGTTTTTAATATGATTTGGGTTTTAACTTATAGCTCGAACTTTTGTACCACACCATGTTAATTTCACCTTTGCTTTCACAATTTGAGCCGTACACCCTTGTTCTTTGATTTACTAGCACTTTCAACTTCACCAAAGCCCAAATAACCATCACATCTGCACATTTAACCGTTGAGTTCCATTTTAATATGCTATGTGATTGGTTATTTTTCTTGTGAAGAGAAGTGGAGAACAAATATTAAGAGATGATAGTATAAGATTCATCATCTCTAATTGTGGTATTTGAAGAAAAGCATGTGCAAGAAAAGAAATTGTATGCTACAAGTAAAAAATGAAGAAAAAGAATAAACTTGCATGTTGGTGTAGCTCTATTATTGAAGTGATCTCGTATGCTAAAAAATAAGTTTGGGAGAGATCTACTTCATGTCATTTCTATTGATGAATTATCTTCATTGGACTTAACAATCTACGCTTATGTGTGAAATAACCCTTCATATTTATCTTTGCCCATCAAACCTTAAGCCTATACCTCACATTTTGTCGTAGTAAAAGTATTATTTATTTCTAGCATAATTCTATCATTTGTGTAGTGGAGAGGGTGTAGAAGGGCAAGCCTATGTTTATTAATGATGATGGATTTCATTGCAGACCTCCTTAAAGTAATTTAGTTAAGAATCCCAGCCATTTAACTTTCTCAATGCTCATCTCTTTGAAGTGACTTGTCTTTGCCTGCTTCAACTTGTAGAAATCCACTTTTCTTATTCATAAAGAACTAGTATACTCATTTCCTTAAGTTTCACTGGCCTTATACAATTCTTTCACTACTTCGATTGCAGAGAATTAGTTTCCTACCTCTACATGATGCTATTTCTTCTACTTGAACTCTTTTATCCCTGAGTGGTGAGTTTGGTTTGCTTGGGACAAGCAAACATTCAAGTTTGGGGGTATTTGATGAGTATATTCTATATAAATATTTTAAATTATTATTTGCCCATATAGCTACCCCACTATAGTGGGATAAAGGCTTGAATGTTGTTGTTGTATTTGCCCAGTTTTACCGTTTTATTCCCCTATTTTATGATTTTATCAAAGTATACTACATGTTTTAGTCAATTCCCGACACAGGGAACCAGTTGGAGCAAGTAACATGTTTCTGGGCTGTAGTGGAAGTGATTGAGACCAGTTTAAGAATTCTGCATAAGGGGCATGATCATGTAGTTGATGTGCACGGTTGTGCACCCAGGTTTCCCCTTCCTCTTTCTATTTTAGAACTTTCTTGTTACCACACATGACCGTGGGTTACCTTGCGCAGGCTCGTTCGCTTCTGCCAGTCGATGAACACTGATTCACGTGCCGACTGGCCGAGTGCACGGCTGTGCACGACCGTTTCTCAAATCCATCTAAAAACCCAATTCTGTCTTTTATTTGTGTTTCTCTTCATGCACGACTGTGCGCCTGTGCACAAGTAGATCACATGCACCCTTTCTTAAAAATGCGCACGACTGTGCGCCATCTACGCACGATCGTGTACCAAATCTAAAATCAGTCTAGAAATCTGACTTTCGTTTTCTGTCTGTGCGCTTCTTCACACATGACCGTGTGCCAGCGCACCGACGGGTTGCTGTTTACAATTTCTAATGGTCAGGGTGGTGTGCATATAGTGGCACGACCATGCGTCTTAGGGCGCGCGATTGCACTTTTCAGTCTAATACCCCGTTGTCTTACTTTTTGGAGGTTCATATTTTCCTGCCAAAATCCTTACTGACCCCGCATGATCGGACGCCCGACTGTGCGCTCGATCATGCACGACCATTTGCTAATGAGTATAAATAGATTTTTTCCGTGTTTTAATGATGTTTTATATTTTCTTTAAGGCTGTTCTTTTCAGCATGATGGGCCTTCTCGTCAACCACATCAGGGCTTCGCATAAGGGATCCCAGGAGGCAAGAGCTCAAGGAAGCTAAAAGGCATAACGAACAGGACGTGGAGGCGAGAGCACATGGAGAGAAGATGAGTAATTTAGGAGGTGGGTGTTAGCTCCTCCCTGACCTCGGATAGTATCCGGGGCTTACATGAGATGCTAGATTGATAACCCACAATTCGTCTTTCATACCCGAAGAATACATTCTCTTCTCCCTCCGTATTTTCATCCTCCCTTCAACCAACCTTGGATGCCCGAGGTTTTCCTAATCTTATGGTTGTAAGTTTATTTGCCAATTTTAAGACTGTATTAATCATCCATCTGCATGCTTGTGATGTTAATGAAGATTTATGTGTTTTTACTTTGAGTGAATGTTGTGGATGGGTGTACTTCCCTTTTTCGTTTCTAGGCTTGATTGTTTTCTAGGAATAGTTTAGAGAGATCTCTTAAAACCGAAGTTCAATTCGCTTATCTCACAGTTAACGTCGAAGTTTTGTGTCTCTTCGCTTTGTACTCCCTACTCCCTAACGGTTCGATAACTCACTCACACACTTTTGTTACTTCGACGGGTACACTGCTATTGCACTCCCTTCAGGATTCACACTGTGCGATCCACGTGCAGTTAGCCTTGTCATTCAGATCAACAACACCCCACATTGACGGTTGAGCCACAAAAGAACTCCTTCCAAACCAATGTAGGGACAAATATTGAATCTTTGGATAAAGATCCAGTCTCAGATAGTGTGTCTGACAGTAGCTTAGAATCTTCATCACCAAGGAAAACTCGAGCCTTCAGGAAATTTACCGGAGACTCCATTTGCCAACTTTTGTTCCACACCATTTACTTATGAAGCAACTAAGCAACATGCAAAATGGAAGAAAGTAATGAACATAGAAATGGTAATGATACTGAAAAACAACACTTGGAGTCTTGTTGAAAAGCCTCTCAATAAATCTATTGTGGGACTTAAATGGCTTCATCGATTTAAATGTGATGAGCATGGAGCCATTAGTAAATATAAAGATCGCCTAGTAGCTATGAGATATGCCCAAATCCATGGTCAAGATTATAATTAAACCTTTGCACCCATTGTGTGATTGGATATCATACAACTCATTATTATTTTTGCAGCCCAAAACGACCATCCAATATTTTATATGGATGTTAAGTCAATCTTTCTTAATGGAGAAATTGATGAAGAAATACATGTAGAACAACCTGAAGGGTATATTAGAAAAGGAATATAAAGTGTGTCGACTCAGAAAAGCCTTATATAGGCTAAAACAGGCATCCCGTGCCTGGAATGAGCATATTGATAGTTTTCTGATGCAACAATGATTCAAACACTGTTCTAGCGAACCATCCCTGTATACCAAATGAATCTCACATCAGCATTTTATTGTATGCCTCTATGTTGATGGTTTACTCATTACAGGAAATTTAGTGACTCTAATACATGCATTCAAGGAACACATGAAAACCAAATACAAAATTACAAATTTGGGTTTCATGCAATTCTTACTAGGTATGCCAGTAAAACAAAGCTAAATGCACATTTATATCAAGGGGGTTGCGGGTTCGAGACCCGGCCTCAACAACGCGCCGCGGCCGAGAAATAGGCGCGGAGAGGCTTTGGGGTGCTTGGGCTGCAGCTCGGATGATCTCAACGCACTTCGCCCATGAGGGGCCGGGCCTGGATCGTTACACATGACACTATGGAATTCTGTGTCAGAAAGAAGTTAATCCCGTGTTTAATGGGTTTTCAGGTGCATATTGGGGAGCCTGTCTTGGTGACATGAGTAATACAGGGTTCACTGTTCATCTTAGAACAAATTTGATAGCCTACTCTTCCCGCAAACAACCATTGCCTTGTCGAATACAGATGCAAAATACATGGCATTATCAAATGTAAAGGGATATGAAAAAGAGATTATTGATAGAAATTAAAGGTAAAGAAGAAGAAAAACCCATCCTAATCCTATGTGAAAACTCTCCACATTCAACTTGCAAGAAACCCAATTACGCAACACATATTCAAACACAGATCTCTGCTTTTATCAGAGAACAAGTTGTGATGGGAAGCATTTGAGTAGAACATTGCAAAAGCGAACAAACTATCACAGATTAGATGACGGAGCCGTTGCTTGGAGTAAAATTCTTGGAACTCCGTGATGCCCCATGTCTGTACAAAAGCCTTCTTTAAGAGGGGGGGGGGGGGTGTTGAAGTCAACTAAACCGTCACATGGAGAGATGTATGAATAAGACAAATCAGCAGTGGGAACTATGCAATAAGTTAAATAGCTGAGTGAAAATAAGATAAGGATATAGCTGACTTGCACCTGTCATGCATGAATTAATGGATTAGTCGTAACCTGTGATGTCAGGAGGCTATAAGGAGTTTATACATAGCACTTGTGTTGCAATGATTTTATGTTGATGTCGTATGTTATAATGCAAAAACATTACACTTCATTTGCATCTAATAACTGATCCTTTAGCTACATTCTAAACAATGTAAGCCTTAGGTGCCGGGCCGGAGAAAACAAATCTAATGACCTAGAAGAATATATTCAAGCAAGATTAAATCCGACCATGTCTTGCAATTAATATTGAAGGTATGAAATGCTAGCAATTAACCCTAGCTATTCACAAAGACTTGTAAGAGCAAACAAGTTCGACTCACCTCCAATTGAAGTGTCGTAATTAAATGCGCAATAAGAAAGAGTCCTGTAAATCACAACCAGTCACATAAGCAAATACACTAGAATCGATACACATTCATAAAAATATAAATAGCATGATCAGTACAATAGTAATGAAAACAAAGCAACCAAACTAGAATTCACAAGTATCGAGGTCATTGACAAATGAGACAAATTTGGTGGTTGTGGAAATGTATGGTGGCTGGACAGTGGGAGAATATGGCCGTGGGATGTAAGGGGCTAATTAGGGCAGTCTGGGTAGGATTGGGGAGGGTTTATACGCGGAGGGCTGGTGGCGGGTTTTTGCGAGGTAGGGAGATAGGGAGGGGTTCAACCATACTAAGACTTGAGGGAAGGGTTCAATCAGACCAAGACTTGGCCTGGGAAGCTTGGCCAGACCTGAAGTTGGCTTGGATCTTGTCGTCCAGGTGTTAGGAGGGCTTCCAGAAGGTCGGGTGGGGAGATCAGGGGGTTGGGAGGGCTGGCTGGGTGTTTTGCGACTTGTGAAGCATGGCTAAAGGCTAAGGAAGGCTATATAAGGCCTATGTTGCACTGGGATGAAAACGAGATACGAAATATGATTCGGATACGAGATTTGTAATTAAAAAAAGGATACAAGATACATTTTGATTTTTTTAATTATTTAAATGTAAATACAAATTAATATGAAAATATGTGTGACATTCATGTTATTTTTATTTTTTAAATCATTATATCTTTCCTAACATATATGATAATATTTATGTGTGTCACAAAAATCATATCATAGATAAAAATCGTGAATAAAAGTGTGTAATCTTTAAACTCTAATCACTTATCATCCAACAGTTTCTCTTTCATTTGTTTTTCTCGATATCATCACATTATACACAAATTTTGAGCATTTTCATGCATGCTCGAGCATTTTCATGCATGCTCGGGCAAGGTAAGTGCATGCTTAGGCATATTAGGGGAACCTTGGCCCACCGGTTGAGGTGTTGTCATGTGACCTTGAGGTCACGGGTTCAAGTCCTAGAAGCAACTTCTTGCAAAAATGCAAGGTAAGGTTTGCCTACATTTCACCCTTGTGGTGAGACCCTTCCCCGGATCCTCGCTCCGCGGGGATGCCTTGTGCACTGGGCTGTCTTTTTTTTATAAAAAAATTTAAAGAAAAAATGTCCGAGAGTTTTTGGGGATGGGTTTTCGAGAGTTTCCTGACTCGGAAATGTTTCAGATACGGTATATAAAGTTGTTGCAAGTATTTGTGCCGGTAGCTGGTGGTTGATTTGGAGGAGGAAGTGAAAGGAAGCTAGGTGTTTGGTGGTGGGGCTGTGGTTGGCTGAACTCGAGAGGGGAATATGAGTCTTGGTTAGGGTTAACTGCTGGAAAATAGGTGGCTAGCTGCTAACAACAGAGTTGAGAATGGTTGGATGTATGTGAAATACAAAGGAAAACACTGGGATAATACTTAGGAGTCGGCACCGAAGAAGACCGTCGAATTTTGGGAAGAGCTTTCCAAACTTTGCGATCCAAGCCTAAAACAACCTTTACAACACTCCTAAGGAAACCATCTTGAACGGCTTAGATTGTGCGCTCTCGATAGTTGTCCTATCTCTCAAAATAAAAATACAAAAATAAAGAAAAAATACATTAAAATATGTAAACGTCATTTTGAACATGACCACAAACTCAGTTCTTCCATATGGCGATGCCAAATATGACATGACAAGCCAACTTCAAAGGGTTCCGAAACTCGTGCTCCAAAGGTATCTCCGATCCCCATGACTAATTATCAAATGATACATATTTCTTAATTCATTATGCGCATGCAAAGTAAAACATGGAATGTGGAGGAGAACACGAGCAAAAAATTATAAAGCTTATGCTTAGTTTTGTTTTCATTTGTGCATTCACTGGGGAAAAAAACTTTCCTTCATTTTTCACTCGTGGTATCACGATCACGTATATTGCAACTTTTTTTGTTTGGAACAGAGATTACATGAGAAGAATCTTTGACACAATGTGGAGTAACGCTCCCGCAACTTTAGATAGAAAATCCTCTAGATAGACTGTTTCTCGTGCCATGGAGGCTTAATAATAAAATCACAAAAATAGATGTCTTGATCCTTTGTATCATGGAAGTTACAAGAAATAAGTTTACAGTCATCTTCCGGTAAGCTTGTCGTGCGGACAACAAATTTAGCTTTTTCTTACACCTCCACAACTAAATACCATTACAATCTAGTAGTTTGTTTCAACAAAGGGCTGAGGCACAACAGTTTACTTTTTTACTTTTTGAAGACACCAAATTACCGCTAACAAACATAGAGTAACCATTAGTAGATCTTGTAGATGCACAACAAACCCAATTTGCACATAAGATCCAGCACGTAAGATCCCACCAGTAGGCCTGGTTACCAAAATCCTTAAATGTAGTAAATTGAACGCATATCCTTAATTTCAAAAGTTGAAGTCACGTCTTTCTTCACAACGACAATATATTATTCTGTATTCACATTGATAATAATGTCACCCACATGGACAACCAAAATAATGAAATTCATTGTCTCATGGATGAAAACATAATGATCATAATTTCTTCTAGAAACTATCGAGATTATAAGGAAGAAGAAATCAAGTGATACTCAACATAATAATCAATGAGGTGCCTAGTATTTCGGAATAAAGTGCCTAATACAAACATTATGATGTAGAAAGGGTATAGGCCCAAGCTCAAGCTGAGATTCAAGCTCTTAAGTTAAACTTAGAACTATCCACACACTAGATTTCCTTCTTTGATAGACCATCTCTTTCCATCTCTGACGGGCTTGTATCTCTTTATTACTTTTCCTCCTGATGGTACAATACTTTTTGTCATTTGACCAGTATCATCAGTATAAGGGGATTATCTAAAACCATCTCAATATAATATTCTCCAATCTAATGTATATATCTTGTATGCACGTGGAGAATAATATTTGACCTAAAGCTCTTGGCACAACGAGCAGATGTCCGCGTGTATGGTAGCTATCTCAGGCGGGGGAATCTGGCAGTGAGTGATGCCTATTGTGGTGAACTTCGTGGTTGTGTTGGTCAAAATCCGGGGACTGAAGGAATTCGTGGGAGGGAATGACAAGTTCGATCAATTGATTCAAATTAGATGAGAAATACACCCTAGAAGCACAAAGATGAAGGATTACATTGCAAACTCGATATACATGCTCCGGCCAAAATACATTCAAGGGCCAATTCACTCGTTCAACACAAGGTCGACTCCAAACTTCTACATTAAGTAAGACAAAAGAGACTATATATATATTAAATTGTGAAATAAATATAAGTGACGACTCTGATTTTTCTCATGACATTGGCAGAGGTCTACTTGAGGCCTAAGCACATCACATTTAGGTTCTTTTTCATCATTCTTATAAACGTGACAACAGGTGAATCAAAAACTAGAACATGCATAATCTTTAGCGAACTCTATGGCTATTTTTGATGAGGTCCTATCTCCATGTGTTGAATGCTCGATAAAATAATGGGCCAAAGCTCCAGTACTGAGGATCTCCTGAACAGTCAAAAGTTGATCGGTGTCAAATAGAGGGGCAGCAAGTTCTCTAATACTATGTTCAAAACAGAGAGGTTCTGAGAAGAATATGGGGCAATATGTAGATGCAGCGCTTATACTTTGGATAGCCTGCCACTCCTACTATGGCTCTGAAATTGAATCACAAAAATATTTATTTCTCTATCTTTGTAACATAAACCTTTTATTAGAGATAGGTTATGGTGACCTGCCCGTTAGCTTACCAGGGAAGACATCAGTTTTAGCTTGGGTTTTAAAATAGTTAACATTTTTTAAAAAGTATACTAAATTTATGCTTTATTTTGATTCTTGGATCTGCTCTTCATCCCAATTTTGTTTTCCTTGCTAGGGATTTGTATGTTTAATTCAAGAAATTTCAAATTTCGTTTGCTATATATATGCAGGGCGAAGGGAACATTGAGAACTCAGGATTTAAACATCATTTTACGATATTTTGGGGAGTCACGGAGGTGGAGAGAAGTAACTCAGGTTGGTAACGCTAGAGAATATAAAGTGACTTATTCAAAATTATAACTGGCAAGCTCGCTCAGGCATTCATGTTTAATTATATGTTTAGATTTTTCTTGCACCACCTCCATGTTACTTGTAATGCTTCATAAAAAAAAAAATCAATCTTTCAATTTTTTGGTATCCATTCCATTGTGCTACGTGGGTCAAATATTTGTTTGTGGTTAGCAAATGGATAGAGAACTTCTCTAAGGATTAACCTGAATTGTAAGATGGGTGTGGCATTCTGTAGATGTACAAGAAATACAAAACAAGGGAGAGAAGTAGAGTGATTAACTGAACAAAACATTTACAATACCATAATTCATAACCTACATTACTTTATCTCAGGGAACATACATAGACACCAGGCTCACGGTTACAAGGCTTAGGAGGGAATAGTTAACACATAACTGACAAACAACTGAAATTACTGCAGGTTAGCAGACAACTGCATGTTCGTAACTGCTATTGCTGCGCCGCACACAATTCAAAATCATCATACAAGAATATATGTATCAGTCTCTTGCAAGGTCGATGCTGATCCCGGCTCCATGCCATGCCATGTTCCTATATGCGAGCAGTGATTCTGTGTTTTTGTTGGACGGATCCTTGGCCCACCCCTTCTCCATGATCTTGCTTCGACGCATTTCTGCCCCTTCTTCGACGCGATCCTGCTTCGACACGATCCTTCTTCGGCTTCCCCTTCTTTGGTTGCCTCTTCTTCGACGTGATCCTTTTCAGTCCAAGCCATAACAACTACCTCTTTGACATTTGTTCTTGCTTCAACGTGTTCTCTTCTTCGACGTTACCTCTCCGCATTATGTACCAGCTGTTAGATACCACAAACATCGTCTTCTGTAGAGGTGCAAACAAGTCGAATTCGAGCCGAGCTTGACAAAATTTTCAAGCTCGAGCTCAATCTAACCATTTTGAGTTTGAGCTTGAGCTCAACTAGCTCATTTTGATTGTCTCAAGCTTGAGCTTAAGGCCTACTTAATGAGATTGAGTTCACGAGCTTTCCAGCTCATGAGCCTTATTTTATTCATTTTTTTAAAACGCACATATAAAAAGCTCCCGAGCCTTCTCCCAAGCTGATGAACAACAAACAATGTGTGAGCTGGAGCTCCACTCGTAATTGAGCTTAAGCTCGTCGAACTCGAGCTCTACAGTATCATGCTCGTGTCGATCTTTTTTCGAGTCGGCTCAACTCAACTAGCACCCCGAAGCCTCCTCCATCTGTTTTCCTTCATGCCCACAACACGCTCCATGACCCTATGATTCGATGAAGATGCCTATGCTTCAACCTCCAATGATTCCGCCCTATTGGATCGACTTAATGCTCGACTAGAAGTTCTTATTCTTATCCTCCACAAGTTCACCTCCATCGCTGGAAGCTGTCAACCGACAACCTACAAATCCACTTTTGACTACATGGGGTTCCTACACCCCCTAGGGACTTTCATTGCCTCCCATCTTCGCCTATTGAGATCCTAGTATTCGACGACACTGACCCCCTAGGTTGGATCATCTGCATCAAATAATTCCCTGATCTCTAGTTCACCCTTGCCAATTGGAAGGTTCCCTTGACAACCGTCTACATAGAAGAAACCGTGCTCCACTGAACAACGCACAAAAATATTCCAATTCTATCTTGACCCAAACTTAAGGAGGAACTCCTTTGCCACTACGACACACTACTGGGCATTGCATACAAGCACATAATTTTTGTTTGTTAGTCAGCACTGTCATGATCTACATAAATGAGTTCATTAAGGTTGTCAAACATGTCACATGAACATCCCTGGATCATTTCCTGGGGCAGGCACTTCATCATGACTCATCCCCCACATCCGTAGGCACCTTCATGTCCACAACCCATCCACCACCCTCTCCCGATTTATGGAGCAAGCTCGTTGCCTCGACGGGGAATTCTACGTGGCCCAGCCACCCTTCTTTACCCAATGACCCCACTAACTTTTGCCACCTCCCAAACCTTAGCTACCACTCTACTGACAGGATCTCTCACCTTCAGTTGGATCTTTTGATTTGTCCGTCACCACCTACCCATGTTTTGCCATCAATGATACCTCCACCACCCCAACACTTATCTCACCAGGAGTATCTGGACCTCCGTTACCATGGCCTCTAGCTTCCTATGTTGTTAAAGGCACGCCTCAGGCACGTCTAAGACTCAAGGCTCACCATACTTATATGTTTGCGCCTTCGTGTGCATTTTTTGACCATTTGGACTATAAAAGGCGCGCCTGAGTACGACTTCTGTTGTAATTTTTTTTCAAAATAAAGAAAGAAATAATGTAAGAACTCAATAATTTTTGCACGATTTAGTGTTTGTTAAACATAATCGAGTGTTGAGACTAAGAAATGATGAAAGAGACCACATAGATTGTATTTTTCAAGAGATATACATGATAGTAATAAACGATTAATGAGTAGAATAGATGAAAGAATCTGATCAAGAAAATGAAGTGATGTTTGGTGTTGATTATTTAAAATAAATGTGATTGCATCTTGCCCTCGTTAGGCGCGCGTCTGCATCTTGAACCATGCGCCCAAGCTCCAAGATCCCTTTGCACCTTGAGTAGAATAGATGAAAGAATCTATTCAAGAAGGTGAAGTGATGTTTGATGTTGATTATTTAAAATGAGTGATTGTGTCTTTCCCTCGTTAGGCGCACGCCTGCGCCTTGAGCTTTGCGCCTAGGTTCTAAGATCCCTTTGCGCCTTGGTGAATCTTTAATAACTAATTGGTCTGCAAGAATCTGTACTAGAGAAGACAAAACCTTTTTTAAGGAATTACGCTTGCTGATCGTTGTTGAAGATGATAACTCTGATTTCGTACACTTGGATCCCCTTGCGCTCACAGATGACCCCTTTTGATGTGAACCGAGGTGAGGGTGTAGTTTTGACAGCTAATAAAAATGAAAACTTTTTAAAATAATTGTGGCGCGAGAGAATTTCGCGGGCTATTTTAAATCGACAAAAACGGTCAAGGCGTCGCTCGCGAACGCAAGACTGTCGCATAAACGTTGTAACATCACAAAACATAATTCCACGAGCATAACAATCGAGTGGTGGCAAGTACGTGCTAGAAATAAACAGTAATGAGAAGATAAATTCAATTCGGGCAAGCTCTAACAATTAATCTTCCATTTAAATATTAAAGCACAATAAAGACTGTGGGAGAGCAAGGAGGTAGGGAGGTATACCAAGGGTAGGGGTGTAGCGGTGGCTGTGCATCTAATTTCCAAGAAGGGATGGCTGTGGAGCAAAGGGGAGGTGCTGTGTAACATCATAAATCTGACGCAAAATTTATTTAAATTATAGGGTCGAGTCGCGACGAATTTTGATCGAGGCAGTGCGTCGTCCAGGTATAATGTTACTATTCCTAATGATCGCGTCTGTTAGTCTTTGAAGTGTGTTAACCATAGTGTGTAACGCATTTTATATTAGAAGTGATGCGCGCCGCGAAATTGGTTTATAATCTAAGGAGTTGGAATGGGGTGCCAATAGCAATTTCCACCCCTCTCCTCATGCGGTTACAATTAAAACCGCATACCCGCACGAAATAAACCCGTACTCCCTCTTTCTCTCGGGAAATAGCCGCAACCCGCGTCTCCTGTTCTGCAGCCCGACGTCCGATTTCCGCCGAGCCGACGACGCCTCCGCTGCCCTAGCCGCCACCCAATCCTCCTCCAGGAGCCTTCGCCGACTCCTCCTCCCTCCTCTGCAGGCATCGGTGAGCCTTCCTCTTCCTTCCTTGGCCGTGGGAGAAACGAGTTTAACCCTTACCGGTGGAGACTGAGTTTCGTTTTGGTTCCGGTGAGTTCGATTCCTCCCTTATCTCGATTTATTTTTGGATATCCTTCGAGTTGGAGGTTAGGCTAAACTAATTTGCATTCCTATTGCCCTATTTAGGTTTTGGTGTTCGTGGTCCACCGCGGAATTTGTGTAGGACGCATTGAGAGCCTCAATTACTCCACGTAAAGGTAATATATGTAGTTTAACATTTGTATTTTGTAACCCTAGTTGTATGGAAATGTTCCACGGGAAACCCTAAGGGGAGAAATATGAAATTAGGGTTTGCTTTGGACTGTAGGATTTTGATAGCCTCGGGGCAACATTCTGAAAGTCCCAAACAGTAGGATTTCCTTCGGAAGAACAAATGTCGCCGCACCGAGTCTACGAGCGCCGCAACATCACGGTAAGGAAACTTAATTTCTGCTAATTAGACATAGCAATAAATATATATTTTTGTATAAGCATGGGTAGGCTTTGTACAACTATCATGACCATGCATAGAAAGGTGTGGTGATAGGAAAACGGTCGCGGAAAATGTGTAGGATGACACCCTTCTCCAAGACCCAGGTAGTCAGATCAGAAATGGTAACGTTAGGTACGAAATCTGTACCCGTGTACGTAAGTTTGGAATTTGTCCAACCAAGGGCGTGAATGTCCCTTCTAGTCGACCACGAGAAAGTCAAGGGTCGCTCAGTAGTACACCAAAAAAGATATCCCAAGCAGAGTAGCATCAGACCGAAAGGTCAATGAGCGCACAAGTTTTTTAGTGCTCGGTGGAGGCGCACTACCTTTCTCATAAGACATATGGTATCTTATGAGCAGTTTAGTCTTGGGAGTTTACGTCCCTTTGAGATAGTTAGTAGATTCGAGACCGTGTCCGCGCGACACTAGAACATTTGAGTTCGTAAGATGGTCTCGGGTCGTCAGTTTCAGATGCGCGTTAGGAGCTACTCTGCCTAGAGCCTTCTAAGTAGATGTGCAGGTTAGAAGCCACGTAGAACTCAGTATAGACCTGACGTGAGACAGTACACTAGATAATGAACGCCAGGACTTGGGTTTGTGAACTAAAAGTCACGTACATAGACAAATAGATGTTTTGACCAGGAAGTAGTGCGAAGGCATGCATAACATATAACATAAAATGTTTTTAATGCACAAAACTGTTTTCTAAAGGCATGCATTCATCATATGAAAACTATTTTTAGTGTCACTAGGAGTTATTTTTCTTTACTCTGACCCCTCGTGGGCAATGTTTTTCAGGTGACCCAGGTGAGAAACTACGCCTAGGATGAGCATTAAGTGGAGTCAGTTAGTAATTACTTCCACTTTCAGTTTACTCTATTTCAGCATGTACTTGTAGATGTGGACGATGTACCTGGTTAATGTTTTATATAATTTGTATCAGATTATTAATGTTATACAGATTTTTAGTTATTTCGATTCCATTCATGTGTAGTGGCTCTTTGAATCCAGATATGAGGTATGTGTTTACCCTTAGCTTATTTTCCTAGCTTCCGTTGTAAGTTGTAAATCTTTAGTAGATGTTTCTTTTTACCTGCTGCATACTAGTTTTAATACTGTTTCCTAGTTTTCTTTATATCGCTGATCTGGCCGGACGACTGATTTCTGAAATACTTGGAAGGAGTGTTACATGCTGAAGGGCTGGCCAAGTGTTGGAGGTCTTTTGGATTGCTCTGGAAATGAAGGAGGTCGGCACTGGAAGGAGGGAGCTCACCGGGGCTTCACTGGGAGTGCGGAGGACGGCGAAGGAGGGGGCCGCCGGAGTCTAGGAAGGCCCAAACATGCAGATCAGCGGCCGACTGAGCTTCACCGAGAGCTTCTGTCAATCATGGCGCATAGGAAAAGCCGCGTTTGGAAGCGAAGGACTTGCAGACGGGTCGCTGGAGGGCTCCGACGTCAATCGATGTAGGCAAGGCGCGGACAGGGGGATTCAGCGGCCGACGGAGCTCTGTCGACGGAAGGGGAATGAGGAGCTGGAGTTGCGTCGATCCAGGATGTGTGGCTGGAGAAGAAACCGAGCGAGAGCAAAAGTCTCGTTCAGTTTCTAATTTTCCAAGCCGCCTGTAAAGGAAGAGGTACATTTGTTTTTATAGAAGGGGATTAGGGTTTTGTTTTTTTTGTTCATTTTGATATTGGCAGATTTTTAGAAATAATGGAGTGGGCTTGTGGAGAGGGCTAGATGATAAATGGGCTTTTGAAAATTAAACTCACCACAATGCAATTTGATAACTCATAAAATTACAGTTAATTACTTGAGCCTGCCCTAATTAACCTATCTCCTAAAATACTGGACCTATGCATTTAGGGTCTTTGTGGCCGGTCACACCAACGAGTCAAACAAAAATTGCGCGATATAAAATTAACATCCAAGTGCTCATAACATGCACTATACAACTCACGCTACACCATAATCCAAAAATGCACAAAAAGCGTGCGCTAAAAAAACAAATAACATGTGCGATAATAATAATAAAAAAATGAAGCGACGCGGGCTATGAGTTTGTCCATACATGACTTGGTTCGTATTTCCCACGGTGACGGAGAGGGCGGCGACAGTGGCTATGAGTTCGTCCATACGTTTACCCATGTCTCCTAAACTTCCCTTTATGTGTCCGACTCTCGAATCCATGAATAATTTTGAAAACTCTTTAAAAAAAAAATTTATAAACGACCGCCGCTCGGCTATTCCACGATAGGAGTGAGATATCCCAGCAGCCACACCAAACTGATGTGAACCGAGGCAGGGGTGTAGTTTTGACAGCTAATAAAAATGAGACCTTTTTAAAATAATTGTGGCGCGAGAGAATTTCACGGGCTATTTTAAACCGACAAAAACGGTCAAGGCGTCGCTCGCGGACGCAAGACTACCGCACAAACGTTGTAACGTCACAAAACATAATTCCACAGGCATAACAATCAAGTGGTGGCAAGTACGTGCTAGAAATAAACAGTAATGAGGAGGTACTATCAATTTGGGAAAGCTCTAACAATTAACCTTCCATTTAAATATTAAAGCACAAAATAAAGACTGTGGGAGAGCAAGGAGGTAGGGAGGTATACCAAGGGTAGGGGTGTAGCAGTGGCTGTGCATCCAATTTCCAAGAAGGGATGACTGTGGAGCAAAGGGGAGGTGCTGAAGGGCTGGCCAGGTGTTGGAGGTCTTTTGGATTGCTCGGGAAATGAAGGAGGTTGGCACTGGAAGGAGGGAGCTCACCGGGGCTTCACTGGGAGTGCGGAGGACGGTGAAGGAGGGGGCCGCCAGAGTCTAGGAAGGCCCAAACATGCAGATCAGCGGCCGACTGAGCTTCACCTGGAGCTTCTGTCAACCATGGCGCACAGGAAAAGCCGCGACTGGAAGCGAAGGACTTGCAGACGGGTCGCTTGAGGGCTCCGACGTCAATCTATGTAGGCAAGGCACGGGCAGGGGGATTCAGCGGCCGACGGAGCTCTGTCGTCGGAAGGGTAAGGAGGAGCTGGAGTTGCGTCGATTCGGGATGTGCGGCTGGAGAAGAAACCGAGCGAGAGCAAAAGTATCGTTCAGTTTCTAATTTTCCAAGCCGCCTGTAAAGGAAGAGGTACATTTGTTTTTATGGAAGGGGATTAGAGTTTTGTTTTTTTTTGTTCATTTTGATATTGACAGATTTTTAGAAATAATGGAGTGGGCTTGTGGAGAGGGCTAGATGATAAATGGGCTTATGAAAATTAAACTCACCACAATGCAATTTGATAACTCATAAAATTACAGTTAATTACTTGAGCCTGCCCTAATTAACCCATCTCCTAAAATACCAAACCTATGCATTTAGGGTCTCTTTGTCCGGTCACACCAACGAGCCAAACAAAATTTGCGCGATATAAAATTAACATCCAAGCGCTCATAACATGCGCAATACAACTCATGCTGCACCATAATCCAAAAATGCGCAAAAGCGTGCGCTACAAAAAAACAAATAACCTTTGCGATAATAATAATAAAAAAACAAAGCGACGCGGGTTGCATCACCTTTAGGCCTTAAACTTGAGAACAATGTTGATCTTCACGACAAGAGTATTAATATGAATATGACTTCCCTAGTCCATCCACATGTACTTCTATTTACCTATGCAGTCATAGTGACATTTTCGTAATATTGTTGTACCCCCTCTCGCCTATATAAGGTAGTGGAGGAGTCTTTTTTTCATTATCTCTGAGTCTTCTAGGATTGTCTCTCATTTGGAGAGGGGCTTTAAGAGAGAACCAACCCTTTGAAGCTAGACATGAGCATACTTCACGAGTTGTATCCCTGCATCATTTTGTTGCGGATCCACGTTGGGGCACCACATAGCAGCGTCGTGCGAAGATGGGCAATGATTAATTCAACATTGCTCTTTTTTATATCATATCTTTTATATAGTCACATTACTTTTACCTCACAGATATTTAGCCCAGTGATAAGACACTTTTGGAACCCTTTTTTATGCATTTGGCCCACTCAAATACATGTGGGGTGCAGGGGACAATGAAGGCAAAAAAATTTTAATCAAAAATTTCCTTTCTCTCTCCATTTCTCCCATCCATCAACTCTAGCCGCTCGCCCCTCTTTCTCGCCGGTTTTCACGACTTCCCCACTCTACTCGCCAATCCCAAGACCGCCCCCCCTCAAATCTCGAGTCATCCCCGTCGCCGTCATAAGTTTGCGAGTCTCTCTACAAATGGAATTTCCATCCTCACTCTGATACCAAGTTGATTTGGACCCCTGATTGAGATCTAGTTCCAAGTTGTTATGGGCATAGATATAAGGGAGTCGAGCTCAATCTACGGATAAAGCGAGGAGGAAGAAGGGGGAGTTTTGCTCAACTCTAATCCTAGAATGAGAATGAAGAGGAAAGAATTAGAGAGAGATGAAAAGAAACTAGAGAGAGGAAGAGAAATTATAGAGAGGAGACTTGGTACCTAATCTTATTCATGACCTCAAGGGCCTATATATAACATTACATAGTGACATAAGATGTAATAAGTCCAAACATTTGGATTTATCATTAAATACCAAAAATACCTAATAATAAATTAATCGCACACGATAATTAAAAGACGTGAGCATAAATTGAAATATGCATTGAAACCTAAAAGGTGTGAACAAAAATAATTAAACTGGATAGCGGGTCGTGAAGGACCATAAGATCCCGCCCATTCTTCAAATCGAGTTTTTCCTTAAGCTCTAACAAGGCTTGCACGGCGTGATCATTTGACTCCTTAATTTCCCGCCTAAACAACTCCTTGTAGCGTCTCGCTATTGCAGAAGCTGCATTGAGCGGTAAATTTTCATCATGCTCCCAGATGTCTTGCAGGATTGTAAGGGTCTGAGGTGGCAGAGGCGCCTGCTGAGGGGAACTTGCCATACATAATATTTGGATTCGGGGCAAGTGCGCTCGGTGGGCAGTCGAGGGCAATGGAAAATTCTGCTGGTTGGGACCGCAGTGATTGAAAGTGGCGGTGTCGATTAAGGGGTGGCCGTTAGAAAGAATGGTTCTAGAGGGGCTGACAGAGCAGGTGATTGGGGCGGAGACTGCAGGATGGAGACCACAAGAATTGATGACGACATCACCGCTGGGCCTGGAAGTGATGATGTCGACTGTTTTTTTTGTAACGGCCTCCCGAACACACAACTCGCAAGGACGACCGCCGACACCCCCATCATCCAGCTCGAAAGGGTTCAGACTCAACAGATCTGCATACCATGCACCCAAACCCCTCTCCATGCCCACCGATGGGTTGTTTGCGGTCGTAACCTCTCTTCGATGAGGGAAACTCAAGTTAAGTGGGCAGTACGAGGACTTCCCAGGAGGTCACCTATCCCATAACTACTCCAGCCCGAGCACGCTTGATTATGGAATTTCTCCACTCATCACCAATTAAGCTGTGAACTGCGGGGAATGAGCAACTTAGAGGAGATCGTAGAGCAGCAACAAGCGCAGAGATCGGTGGAGCTTCTTCAGGCACTGGTGGGATCAATGACTGTTGTAGCGGGATTAGTGGTTGCTCCGGTGGGATCGTGCCCCCGAAGTGTCAGTCAATGATGGAAGTGAATTGCGAAATCACGATTTGTTGTGATGCCGACATTTCTAATAACTTCTAGAACAACGAACAGAGGATAATTTGCTCATCGGAGTTCATCGCCATGTCAATTAATTTAATCATTTAGTCAATCCAATGGGTGAATTTGTTAATTATAGGGAGCTAGGGGCCGTGGTCCCAACAAAATTGATGGACGGGTCCAAATGAGGCATGTGGAGCCTCTGGTGGACTTGTTGAAAAAACACTCCTCCTGAGGGGACACCGCCACGACGGCTTTTTGGACCCTTCAACATGCATTGGTGACCGCACCTGTGCTTCGTCTGCCCAATTTCACCCAAGAGTTACATGTCGAGTGCGATGTCTCTGGGCAGGGGTGTGGAGTCGTGCTGCAACAGGTCATATGATTGCCTATTTCAGTAGTGTTGCGACCAAGTCAACGCTCCTGGTAGACCGGACTAAACTAGGCCGCCTTAGCCCGTAGAGCGGTCAAACGCGATAATAGTCAAAGAATAAATAAGGAAGCACACATGACGATTTTAACGTGGAAAAATTCCTCAATTGGGTAAAAAACCACGTGACCGGTTCGGTGCCGGTCAAACTTCACTATCAGCAACAGTTTATAAATTGTCGGTGGAATCGAGCACGATATACCGCTCCTCGTTATAGCTTGAATATGAGAGAAATTACAGGCGTGCTCGGTGGGCGATAGACCGCCTCACACGAAGCTCAATTTATATAACTTTCTGGCGGTGGCGGACGCACTTGGATGCTGTGCAGATGTCGAACACTGCTGCGGGGCATGTAGAGAGGCGTTGGAGGGCGCTTGCAGAATGTTGCGCGCGTAGGAAACTCCTTGGAATGGCTGACGAAACGTCTTCTTCCCTGGAGCATTATGGACTTTGATAAATTCTTGGGTGGCTCGACGGGAGAAGGTGGCTCGTCGGAGGATTTCGGCAGAGCTCCGACCTGAGGAAGAAGAAAGCTGAGAGTAGAAAAAATTTGAAATGAGAGTGGTCTGGGGGCATTTTTATAGGCCCCAAGTGGTGGTTATGGTAGTTACGCGGCTATCCGCACACCTTAACCATCCAAATTACTGGGTGCAGACCATATTTAATATAGTTTTCAACAAATATTAATTAGTATATTTTGTATACGTACATCATAGTTTATTTATTAAATATTTTCCCTACTAAACATGGTGGTTACGTGGGTAGTTACCCACGAAACGGACGCCGACGATCGTGTCGGGATGATCGGACGACAGAGAGGGTCCCCTTCGACGAGCGACCATCTTGACGGCGGACGACCGTTGGAGGAGCCGCGACTGGCGGGATGTCCCACTGTGACAAGCAAGGAGGGCAGCCGGCCCTAGTGCCGGCCACCCCTCGCGGCCACGGGCTCGCGGCTGCGGGACGCGGACGTGGGGCGCGACCGTGGGGGGCGGCCCCGAGGTGCGGCCTTAACCTTGCGGCCATTCGCAAGGGGAGGCCGCGGGGCTCGACCTCAGGAGGCGGTCGCGGGGTTCGGCCTCGGGAGGCGGCCGCGACCTCGCGTCGGGGAGCGGAGGCGGCCGGTCGTTTCGGCCGGCCACGAGCGATTTGTACGCGCAGTGGGATCCTGTGCGGATCGCGCCCACTGATTGCACACGCGGTGGTTATTTTTATGATCCCTACTATGCTAGTAGGGATTATGGGTGACCGGCTAATTGCACACTATTTTCTCTATAAATTTAACTTGACCTCATCATTTGCCTCCCAAAATTCTCGGTGTTCAGAGCCGAAGCGTGAGAAGAATGAGGATTTTGCATGAGACTATTTCTGAGTTGATCATGGTGCTGATGAAGGGATGCTGAAGAAAGAAGACGGTAGCGCTTGCGCCAAGGTATGTTGTCAAGGGGTAGAGAGATTGAGCGGGAAAGAGGTGCGCCCTTGCGGGGTTCACCCGCGCGCATGGGCGCGGGGTTCACCCGCGCGCATGGGCGCGGGGTTCACCCGCGCGCATGGGCGCGGGGTTCACCCGCGCGCATGGGCGCGGGGTTCACCCGCGCGCATGGGCGCGGGGTTCACCCGCGCGCATGGGCGCGGGGTTCACCCGCGCGCATGGGCGCGGGGTTCACCCGCGCGCATGGGCGCGGGGTTCACCCGCGCGCATGGGCGCCGGGTTCACCCGCGCGCATGGGCGCCGGGTTCACCCGCGCGCATGGGCGCCGGGTTCACCCGCGCGCATGGGCGCCGGGTTCACCCGCGCGCATGGGCGCCGGGTTCACCCGCGGCGCGCGCACGCACACGCGGTGAAGGGTGCGTGCGCTCCCCCGAGTACACCCGCGCGCGTCGCTGCGCGTGCGCCCGGGCCTGCGCGTGCGTGCTTGCGCATCTGTGTGCGGGATCATGTGTTTTTTTGCCCGTACTCGCAGGCAGGGTTGCACGTGCGCGCAGGAAGGGCTGTGCGTGCCCTACGTACCCTTGCACGTGCTTGTGCGTGCTCGCGTGCTCCTGCACGTTCGCGATGGGGTTGTAGGTGCTATACTCGTGCACGAGGGCTCTTTTGAGCGCCTGAGGTGTGATGGCCATGTTTACGAAACGACATTCCTTAGCCGCGCGCGACCGTTTTTTGGTGTTCTTTTTTTATGATTTTGTCTTGTCTTACTTTCCAGGCTTCAAAGTGTAACACACAATGTCGTCCAATGCAGTTGTGCTCCACGCTTACCACCAAGCAAATTGCGGGTTGGAGAAAAAGATACGAGATACTTGCTGATCTTGAAGTGAAGATACCCCATGTTGAAGAGAGAGTTCATCATCCGCCGAAGGGTTGACTGATGGTGTGTGAGACGATACTGCGACCCGGATTCCGACTTCTGCCATGCAAGGAAGTGGTTGATATTTTGAAGTTCTGCGACATCCCTGTATCCCAATTTACTCCTCTTGGGATGAGTCGTATTATGAGGCTTGTTGCATCAAGGAGCATTACTCGATATTTTCCTTAGACTTGTTAAGAGATTGGTGCGAGGTCTATATTGATGATGGCGGCCGTGTTGAGACTTATAATAACAAAAGTTGGCTTAACTTTGAGAATCAGACCGATCGTCGTTATGAGAACACCTTATTTGGCTATTTACGAAATTCCTGGGACCTGCCAGAACTTTGGAATTCACTTCCTGACCGTTGTCGTTGTCAGAAGGAGCGAAAGCGGGAATTTACTCCCATATTGGGATTACAGAGCCACGAGAGCTGTCAAACTGTTTATTCAACATTTTTTTATTCGTGGTGGAGAAATGTGTTACGAGCCTATTTTGGTGGGTTGTCGAAGAGCGGCGGGTGGAGGATACAAGGGAATTAAATCCCTAGAAATGGAGGAAGAGGAGAAGTTGGAAGAAGAATTTGAGGAAGGAGATGAGAGGGAAAACCCTAGAGGAGAAGAAGAGGGTTAGAGAGAGAGAGAGGAAGTTAGAGAGAGAGAAAGAGAAACTTGATTATTTTATTGCCTCCTTACGTGACCCCATGAGTTCCCTTAAATAAGACTCATAATGACATAATCGTAAATACAACCATAGACACATGAATATAAAAATACTACGACACTAAAACTACGACTCAATAATAACGACTCAACATCGTAATAATAATAACACGCGATTACTGACGGTGGATCCGTAACACTCCATCCGTCCTTGACATCGAGCTTGTCTCCAAGCTCGAACACCATGTGGATGGTCGGCTCCTCGGGCAGCTTGATCTCCCGCCAGAACAATGTCTGAGCGGGTGTAGCAGCAACGGCGGAGTCAGTGAGTAACGGTGGCGCCGTCGAAATGAGGAGTGGCGAAGGTAATGGCTTCTGCGAGGTTGGTGGAGCGGTGTGGAGGAGCAGCAGTACGGAGGTCGGAGAAGCGATGGTCGGTGGCAGGAACGGGTCCGTTAGGGTCGGTGGAGTATGGGCCGGCAGAAGAAGCGGCGATCTGGCCTGAGGAAGCGGCAAGTCAGGGGCCGGCAGGGCAACATTCGGGAGATGAGGCGGTGAGATGGCCGGAGGAGGCGGCGATGTCGGGGCCGGCATAGGAAGAGCTGGTGGAGGAGGCGGAAGTGGTGGAAGAACGAACACCGTGGAGAAATGTGGTATATCATCGGCCGGTGGGAACGACGGCGGCGGCGACGGTGGCGATGGCGGCTGCGGCGGTGGCGGAGGCGGCGGTGAATGCATGAGTCAAATCGGTGGTGACGGCAATGGCGGCGGCGCATCTTGAACGACGGAGGATGGTGGCGGCACCATCATTGGAGGATGCGGCGAGTCCAGCTCCGGTGATGGTGGTGACAAAAAAACCACTAACGAGTCGCGAGAGATGCAGAGTGCGTCGAGCTTGAGTCGAGCTAAGCATTGACGTGGCCGAGTTGAGCCGCTCGTAGAGTAATGTGGCGATCCAGCTCGGCGAGCTGGGCAAGCAGCGCGGTGCGGTCGGCGGCACTAAGGCACATGATGAAAATATTAAATAATTGATTAGTATTTAATTAAATAATAACTGAAAATAAGTTATTACTTGATTAACACGTTAATTAATTAGTTAGGTATTGTGCGCTGGAAGAGGGGAGAGGTAGATGTCTTCGTTGTGGAGAAGAAAAATATATTTTGAAAAAAAGGAATGATGCTGATGTGATGCGGGTGGTCATGAAAAATTTAGATAAAAAAGATGATAGGGAGTGAAGTAGACAATTAATAAAGGAATAAAATTAAAAAGATGAGAGACAGGTGGATTTGGAATTAAATAAAAACAAAAGGTCCAGAAGAAAAGGAAGGGAAATAAAGAGGGAATGACCGGTGGGGTCCATGGGAAAAAAATTGAAAAGGTGCGCTGGAGGTTTCGTGCTGGGGAAGGCGGAAGGCGTGTCGCTCGAGGTGGGATTTGCGAAAAAGGCTGCTGCCCGACAACGGAGACTGGCGGAGGCAGAGCAGCGTGTTGGTGGCCAGCAGTTTGCTGATGGGGACGATGGAGAGAGTGGACGCCTGCACAGCGACGATGACACTGCTGGGTTGATGTCGGGCTTGAAGGACAGAGAAGACAATGAAGAAGGTGCGTCCACAATCGAGGAAGAGCAGCGGGAGAGTGAAGTCGAGGAAGAATATTAGTCGTGGAAGAGGGGGCTGGATGCACCAACAGAGCGTGCGGGGGCGGGAGGGAGGCATCGGTTGCTGGATGCGGTGAAAAGAGGCGGGAAAGGCGACCGTAGGGGAGGAAAGTTCTCTGATACCAAGTTGTTACGACCCTATTTTGATGGGTTGTTGGAGAGCGGCGGGTGGAGGATACAAGGGAATTAAATCCCTATAAATGGTGGAGGAAGAGGGAAAGTTAGAAGAACTTGAGGAAGGAGATGCGAGGGAAAACCTTAGAGGAGAAGAAGAGGGTTAGAGAGAGAGGAAGTTAGAGAGAGAAAGAGAAACTTGATTCTATTTTCTTGCCTCCTTACATGACCCCATGAGTTCCCTTAAATAGGACTCATAATGGTATAATCGTAAATACAACCATAGACGCGTGAATATAAAAATACTACGACGCTAAAACTACGACTCGATACAACATGACTTAACATTGTAATAATAATAATAATTGTAAAGAGAGGCCTCAAACCTTGTATATACTTCTTGAATGAATAATTACAAGTATAAATAGATTTATATAGGAAAAGAGGAAGGAGAGAAATCACAATCCAAGATGTGGGACTAATACAAAGAGAGAGAAAAGAGAGAAAAATGCCTCTAGATGGGCTCTTAATTAGGCGTTTCTAACACTCCCCCACAAGCTGGAGCGTACAAGTCGTAGGCACCAAGCTTGGCTAAAAACTGGTAGTATAGCGGCCGAGAGAGAGTTTTAGTCAGGATGTCAGCAACTTGGTTTGTAGCTGGAACATGCTCCAAATCTATCTTCTTTGACTGTACCTTTTTCCGGATAAAGTGACAGCCAACTTCAATATGCTTTGTGCGTTCGTGAAAGACCGGATTCTTGACAATATGTATTGCTGCTTGACTGTCACAAAATAGAGTCGCCGGTGATGAGAGACGAACACCCAAGTCTCCCAGAAGGCTCTCAAGCTAGGTTAACTCGGAAGCAACAACAACCATAGCCCGGTACTCGGCTTCAGCAGAAGTGCGAGCAACCACAGTCTGTTTCTTGTTACGCCAGGTTATGAGATATCCACCGAAGTAGGTACAGAAACTAGTTGTGGAATTCCTATCATCAATGGATCCTGCATAGTCAGCGTCAGAGTACGCGACAAGAGATAGATGTGGATGGCTTGTACACAAGCCCTTGTCCTGAAGCGATCTTGAGATATCGAAGAATGCGTTCGACAGCTTGAAGATGAGATGTCCGAGGAGCATGCATAAAACGACTCACGACTCCCACGACAAAAGAGATGTCTGGTTGAGTAACCGTAAGATAGATCAGCTTCCCAACCAAGCGTCTATAGTATTCCGGATTTATCAGCAGCTTGTCGGAGTCAGAGCTGTGGGCCGAGTGCTTGTGATTGACGTCCATAGGAGTATCCGCAGGTTTGCATCCAGAATAGCCGGTATCATGAAGGAGGTCCATACAATACTTCTTTTGGGATAACACAAGACCATCAGGGCGTCGTGCAACCTCAAGCCCAAGAAAATACCGAAGGTTGCCAAGAACTTTGGTTTGAAAGGCGGAGTTTAACTGTTGCTTGATATGTTGTATCCCTGTAGTATCGTCGCCAGTAATGAGGATATCATCAACATAGACAAGTAGGATCACAGTTCCAGTTGACCGGTATCGGGTGAAGAGAGAAAAGTCAGCCGAGCTCCGAATGAAGCCAATATCACAGACAACCTTGCTGAATTTTTCAAACCAAGCGCGCGGGGACTGTTTGAGACCATAAATAGATTTCCCAAGATGACAGACCCGAGACTCCCCCGTGGTCTCAAACCCGGGAGGTTGGTGTATATTAACAGTCTCCTGTAGATCACTGTTGAAGAAGACGTTCTTAATATCCAGCTGATAAAGAGGCCGATGACGATGAACAACCAAGGAGAGAAGAACGCGAACCGTGTTCAATTCGGCCATCGGAGAGAAGGTTTCCTCATAATCAAGGCCATGTTGCTGAGTAAATCCCCGGGCCACGAGGCGGGCCTTTAGACGCTCAACGGTGCCATCCGCCGCATGTTTAATAACAAAGACCCACTTGCAGCTAACACATGATTGGACTGCAGGAAGAGGAACCAGATACCAAGTTCGGTTAGCCCAGAGAGCCCGCATTTCATCGTCCATGGCCGCCCGCCATCCCGGGTGTTTAAGCGCCTCCTGCACAGTGTTAGGAATAGAAATAAAGGAAAGGGAGGTGACAAAGGCGTAGAGAGGTGGAGTCAGCCGATGGAGAGAAACGTAGTTTTCTAAGAGATGAGCTGTAGAGGCGGGAGCTGGATCAGCCGTTGCCGGGGTGTCGCTGGGAGCAGGGAACCATCCTTGGAGTGACGACGAGTGTAGACACGGAGAAGCGGCGGAGGAACCCGAGGGGGGGGGCAGGGAGAGAGGAGGAAGGAGATGACAGAGAAGAGGGCGTGACAAGTACGCAGGCCGGGGAAGAGGAGGAGAGGAAGACGGGGTGGGGGAAGGTAAGTGAAAGGGCTGGTCTTCATAGAAGGTGACATCCGCCGAGACGGCCAGCTTGCCTTCAGAAGGAGAGTAACAAACATACCCCTTTTGAGTACGGGAGTAGCCAACAAACATATATTTGGCCGCCTGAGGAGCAAGTTTGTCGGAAGGGGGGCCAAGAAGATGAACATAACAAACACACCCGAAGGCCCGCGGGGTGAGAGAGGTGGGGTTGGTGAAAGGATAGAGGAGTTGGATAGGTGAGGCAAAGTCAAGAACAGACGACAGTAGGCGGTTGATGAGATGACAGGCAGTGGAGACGGCAAAATTCCAATATTCGATCAGAACCTGCATTTGAAACATGAGGGACCGAGCAACATCGAGAAGATGACGATTCTTCCGTTCGGCTACCCCGTTTTGCTGAGGGGTATACACACACGAAGTTTGATGGATGACGCCAAATTCGGTGCAGAGATTGGAGAAGGTGCGACCAGTATACTTGCGAGCATTATCAGTGCGGATGACTTTGAGGGGAGTGGTGAACTGCGTACGCATCTCAGTTAAAAAATCACGAAACACAGAGGTAAGTTCAGTACGATCATGCAGTAAATATAGCCACGTAATACGCGAGTAATCATCAATAAAGGTGATAAAATAGCGAAATCCAAAGATACTGGGGACTTTATAAGGACCCCATACATCAGAATGAACTAAAGATAAAGGAGTACTACTCCTGGTACAGGCAGGGGGGAAGGAAGAACGATGCTGTTTGCCGTAGATACAAGATTCACAAGAGAACTCCCGTAAAGGAACATCAGGAAAAACCCGCTTGAGAATCGGTAGGGGAGCATGCCCAAGGCGGCGATGCCAATCGACAGTGGTGATGACAGAGAGAAGGGTGGGTGGGATATCCAAGATGTACAACCCATTCAACAACTGCCCCTTACCAATGATACTCCGGGTGCGGCGATCTTACATAAGAAAAGAAGAAGGAGAAAAGGTTATGCAACAATCAAGGTCATGCGTCAGGCAACTAACAGAAAGTAAATTGAAAGGAGACCCCGGAACATGAAGAACCGAGGAAAGAGAAAGGGCCGGGTAAGCTGGAGAGCATCGACGCCAGAGACCGGTAGGGTGTCACCATTGGCCACAGTGATACACGGAGGATGAGCCGTCTAGAGATACTGAGGGGCTTCTGGGAGGTAATATGGTGAGTAGCGCCGGAATCGACGATCCAGCGGGGGCTATGAGAGAGACAGGTTATACCTTCCGCAAAGAAAGACGCAACCGAGTCGGAGGAGCGGCCGAGGGCACCCTGTAGCTGGTGCAGTTGGGTGTGGAGCTCATCTATATCTTGGTGGGTAGTGGACACCGAATCCTGGGAAGAAGCCCCAGTGGGAGCAAAAGCAACAAAGGAAGTAGCAGCAAGGTGGGGAGGTAAATCATGCTTGCGGTAACAGGTAGCCTCAAGATGACCATCTCGGCCACAATATGTGCATTTCATAGAAGAACAACCACCACGTCCTCGTCCTCGAGACGGAGGTCGGCCCCCTCAGGTGGAAGATCCACGAGCAGGAGAAGGGGTCGGAAGGAGAGGCTGTTGAAGAAGAGCCGGTTCAAATCCAGGAGGAGGCTCAGTAGGAGGCGTAACTTTAAGCAGCATTGAGCAGACATCAAACAACGAAGGAGTCGTCATGGAAGAGAGGATCTGGGCCCGAACACTATGCATGTGGGAAGGAACACGGGACATCATCATCGCGATGGTGACAACCTCTTTCTGGGCCAATTGAGTAGCTAGATCAGTAGTTGGAGGCTGATGTTGAATCCAAGCGTCGGCCAGGGTCTTGTCCTGGACAACGAAAGATATCATATCGCCGGGAGCACCAGGAGCACCAGGAGCAAGGTTCTGAAGGTCGGAGAGAATATCATATAAGTGCTGAAGACTGTTGTGCCCAGAGTAAAAGGAGTGGAGCTTCTCCCACATGGCCATCCTGTAGGGCTCGGTGTCCATAGAGTTGAGGAGCCAGGACTGGACCCGACCATCATCGCGAAGCCAGTCATCGGAGGGAGCATCGGGGGTAGCTCGGGTCAAGTGGTGAAAAAGACCCTTTGTCTGCAGAGAACGACGAACAGAGTGAACCCATTCAACGAAATTCCGTTTCCCTGTAAGAGAAATGGTAGTAATCCGTAGCTCATCACGAAGTTCGGGAGCTGCAGCAGGCGCGCGAGCAGGAGGAGGAAAGGTAGCAGCGGAATGTTCGGAAGCCATGCAGCTAGCAAAAGAGGCCGGGCGTCTAGCGAAGGAAGCCGGGCGGTTAAGCAGAGAGAGAGGCCGGGCGGCTAGCTAAGCAGAGGAGGCCGGGCGGTTAGAGAGGAAGACCGGGCGACTAGGCAGAGAGAGTAGGCGCACGGTCTCGGCGGACACACCGACGACCAAGAAATGTCACGACCAAGATGCGACTAAGAAAGGGGGAAGCAACACGGCTAGATAGAAGGCGAAGCCAGCAGCGGAGAGAAGGAAACCGCACGATCACGGTGGGGCACACCAGCGACAAGAGAGGTCGCGACCAAAGATGCGGAGCCCGAAGAGAGGAAAGAGGTCGCGACGATCACAAAGGCAGACCGCGCGACTAGCAAGCCGCAGTTAAGGAAACAAACCGGGCGGGAAAGGACAAACCACGACAAGTAAGGCCGCAGTTTAGGAGAGCAGGCCGCACAAACCGCAGTGAGCAGAACCAAATCGGGGCCCACGGTGGCGAGAGGGGAAGGCTATAAAAGGAGAGGAGAAGGAGGTGAGGAGGGTAGAGCCACGTAGCGAGATGCTGGTCGGGAGAGAGAGACTGCGGAAAGGCCGCGAGTAGGACGGGATATCGCCAGAGGGGAGCTCGGGGCGGTTAGAAAACAAAGACCGCGGAGAGGCCGCGAACTGAAAACCGGGTATACCCAAGGAGAAGACCAGTGCCTCTGATACCATGTAAAGAGAGGCCTCAAACCTTGTATATACTTCTTGAATGAATAGTTACAAGTATGAATACATTTATATAGGAAAAGTGGAAGGAGAGAAATCCCAATCCAAGATGTGAGACTAATACAAAGAGAGAGAAAAGAGAGAGAATGGGCCCCTAGATGAGCTCTTAATTAGGCTTTTTTAACAATAATAACACACGATAACTGACGGTGGATTCGTAACAAAACGCCCGCTGCTATGCGGGCTTTCTGCTGATCCTGAGCGTGTAGCTACGACGCCACTGGTTCACGATCGGAAGTGGAAGCTTGTGTTGAGAAGTAGCAGTGAAGCGGATGCAGATTCCCGATCTTCTTCAAAGCAGAGAGGTTGTCAGATTGAGGAGGTCCCTTTCAGTTCCTGAGATGAGATTACTTCGGATGATCTTGATCTTGAGATGCTGGGGTGTTCTTCCCCCCCGAGTTCCCCATTTGGAGGTCCCTGCCCCCCGTATGTCTTCTTATTTGAAGGTGATGAGCGATGTGGTGAGTAAAATCTCTTTTTCAATCTACGATTTGTTATTTTGTGCGAATCTGACCTCTTTATTTTTGTTGCAGATTGAAGCTCAGACTCATATAGCGTTCACGTGGAATGATGATTATGTGAGTTTGAAGTATGACTATTTGACTTTTCAGGAGAGGCTCTGGGAAGCGAAGGATTCACTTGCTGTCTTGAGAGAGAAGCAGGATTGAGATAAAGTAGGAGCATGAGGAGTCTCGGGCGGCGTTGCATGCAGAGAAATTGCTGGTAGAGAAGACTGCGCAGTTGTTGAAGAATGTTCAAGAAGAGACTTCTCGTTTGGAGGCCGAGCTGGGGGCTTCGAAGACTGAGGTAGAGCGACTCTCGTCGCAAGAGAGGACTGCGAAGCTGAAGGCGGCCGGACTTGCCGAGTACATGGACTCTCTGGATTATGTCCGTGATCGTTGCTTGATTGTTGAGGAGGTTCAGGAGGATGTCTGGACTAGAGAGGTGGAGCCGCAGATTGAGGATGTGCGAGAGGTCGATCTCTAGCGTGGGGCGTCGAAGCTCTCCAGATGGTTGCCCAGAGGCTTGGATGCGACGTTTCCGGTCTTGGCTTCAACGATCTTTTTGATGACGACGACTCGGGCTCTGATTCCGATGTGGATGTAGTTGGCGAGTAGTGATTTTATCTTTGTATGTTTGTGTATGCTTGCTTTGTTTAGTTGAGTTTGTATGATCTCATCGCCTTGTGACGAATTTTGTATCTGTTTTTGAGTTTCTGTGTTTGTACTTTGTAGCAGCTTTTAATGATATGCATGATGATCTAAACGCCCATTTGAATTACTTTTGCAATTTTTCCCAGCGTTGAGCCTTATTCTAAACTTGATTGAGCTTGTGTGGTATTATACCGTTGCTTTGAGCGTGCTTGTGATCCTCTCTTCTTGAATACTGGAAACTAAAGGACGAGACCTAGACAATGTCGTAACTTCCTATCAGGGTGTGGGGCGAATCCCACTAACCATGCAGTAAGAAGTCAGAGCGTTGGTCTGGGGGAGGTTGCTGAACGGTTGATTGTTGAAGGACGAGACCCGACGACGTCTCAATCTACTATCAAGCGAAGGGCGAGCCTCTCGGACCTTGCAATGATTAAGATATCTGAACCGGGTGGTGTCTCTAATTGTGACGGTGAAGTATCAACCTTCGAACTAAGGCAACCACGAGGGGAGCAGTCCTTGATGATGTCGTGACCTACCGCGGGGAAAAAGGGCTTACCTTTGATCCAGGGCAGTGAGAGGTCACTTGGAGACGGCGAGGGGAAGGACCTACGAGCTGTTTGGCGTACGCGAGTGGGGCTTGACCTGGCGTTACTGTGAACTACCGCGGGGGAGAAGGGAGTACCCTCGATCCGGTGCAGTGAGAGGTCACTAGGGCATGACTGGCAGCGTGTCCTTACCGCGGGGGAGAAGGGCTTAGCTTCGATCCAGGGCAAATAAGGACTACCGTGCTATTGACTGTTAGCGGTTGGACGGACGAGCTTCTAGCGTTCCTATGACAACAATGTTAGAAGAAAACAAAAAACATTATATTAAACAAAATATAGTGTACGCGCACAAACATATAGTAGTATTTTAGTTCTTGTCCGCCATGGTGGATAATAGATAATTAAGGATAGTCGGACTATAGTAAGGTATTTCCACTCGATTCCTGACTTTTTTCAGACTCTTCTTAATCGTCGGGTGCTCCTGGACGCGCGACTGCTCCTTGTACGGACTGTATCTGTTGCAAGTAGCATGTGCGTGCGGCCTCCTGATTTCCCCTTTCGACTCCGATTCCTGTAGGTGTAACGAACTTCATTACTAAATGAGCGATGCATGATATTGCCTTGAAAATCGTCTGAAGGGGTCGACCGAAGATTGCATTATAAGGAGTTTCATATTGGACTCCCACAAACTAGACGCTGTGAGTGGATCGCTTCAGGAATTCTCCCAAGGTGACTGAGAGCTCAATGGTGCCTTTGACTGGAACGAGTCAGCCGTCAAATTCATAGATAGGCCCGGATGCCGGCTGGAGTTTATCTTCCGAGATTTTCATACTACGAAGTGCAGACATAAATATTACGTTTACTAAGTTGCCGTTATCAACCAGGATTTGCTTGATACGAAAACAGGGATCTCCGATCTCTGCATTGATTACAAGTGTGTCCTGATGTGGTGTGAGTAGTCCTTTTAGATCCTCATCTCCAAAACTTATCGCTTCATTTGTCCAAGTTTTTTGCCTTCTAGCGGTTGAGTGATAGAGTTGTTGGTGGACAGGGGGGTCCCAGAGATAGTCTTTACTATTCCTACGACTTATCTGCTCCCTCTGGCTCCTACCGGGGCTGTTGCTGTTCTCTCCTGGGCTGCGCTTGGAAGTTGCGATCCTGATCTTGGAGGAATCTTCCCAGGATTCCTTGGCGAATCAGGCGCTCGATTTCGTCTTTCAACTGAACATATTCTTCGGTTGTGTGCCCGATTCCCATGTGGAACTCGCAATACTTTGTTCGATCTCCTCTCCCTTCTGGGATTTTCCGGGGCCTTCACAGTGCTGGATCGTCCTGGATAACATATAATACATTTGTACGTGTGGTATTAAGTGGTGTATACTCTGGATAGGCTTTGGGAGGGCGGTCCCCGCGGCGCCCTTGCGGCCGCGCATTGTTCTGGTGCCATTCCTGTCACCGCGGGGTTGGCTCTTCTCGCTTCCTCTTTACTCCTCCCTCAATCTGTTGGCAATGGGCATCTATGGCCTCATTTGCTGCAATTTGAGCATCTATTCTTTGTACTATATAAGGATTGATATCGACCGTTTCCTTCATTAATACTGAATAAAACCCACTAGGGCGGAGCCCATCTAAAAAGACTCCCCGTAAAAGCTCGGGGCCACTCCCGGTATCTATCTTGCCTTAGATGTAAACTGGCGAAAGAACTTTTTAAGGGTCTCCGATTTGTTTTGACAGATGCCTGACAGGTGGGAAAGGTCCTTCAAAATCTTTCGATTAGCCACGAACTGGTCTAGGAATTGCTGAGTTAATTCTGCGAAGCCTCAGATCGTTCCTTCCCTAAGGGAGTGAAACCATGTTCGGGCCTGGCCTTTTTGCGCGACCGAGAAAACTTGGCAAAGGAGCTTGTTGGAGCCAAAATTGACCTCAACGAATGTTCAAAACAGGGGTGCAGCCAACACCTACTTCTCTCAAGCCCTGCCCCTCGACTGGTAGCTAATGACCTAGGACTGACCCAAAGCCTCAGCAGGGAGGTCCCACCTCACACCCGAAAGATCTCTGAGAGCTTCCCCTCCAAAGCCAAAAGCTGGGCTAGGAGCTCCTCAGAAAGCACTAGAAATTCAGAGAAAAATGAGAGTCCGCTTTCTAAGGAGTCCTTATGGGTCTATTTATAACCTTTTGCTGACCTGAAGTTACTGAAATACCCCTGACTGGTCTGCCAATAGCCAAATCCCGCTGTTTGAGAAGTGTTAAATGCAGCTTCTGGGGGTATAAGGGTAATTTTACCCGAGGGCAATTAAGTAACCTTACCCTGAACCCTGGGCCCCACTCGGCGAGAGCTCCATGCCGAGAACCCTCTTGCCTTCATTTGGCGGGAGCTAAAAAGGAGTGTCGAAAATCTCGAGCCGAGCCAGCCCCCGCCTTCCGCGAGGCGCAAACCTTCTCGCCGACTCCGCCGGAAGCGGGTCTCGGGTGACCGATGGTGAACGTTCTCGCCTGCCTCTAGGAGGGAGCTGCTCTAATCTTGACGCTGTCGCTGGACGCGGTGTTGAGTGAGTAGAGCCCACTCAACGCCCTTGCTGCTGGACGCGGCGTTGAGTGAGTGGAGCTCACTCAACGCCCTTGCTGCTGACCCCGGCGTTGAGTGAGTGCAACTCACTCAACGCCCTTGCTGCTGACCCCGGCGTTGAGTGAGTGGAGCTCACTCAACGCCCTTGCTGCTGACCACGGCGTTGAGTGAGTGGAGCTCACTCAACGCCCTTGCTGCTGACCACGGCGTTGAGTGAGTGGAGCTCACTCAACGCCTCTGCGGCTGATCACAGAGCTCACTCAACGTGGCGTTGAGACCACTCAACACCTTCTCGCCCGCCTCTGGTCGCGGGCGGGATCTCGCCTGCTCCTAGGCGGGAGCTCCTCCGGCGCGAGAGCTCTTCTGGTCTCCAGGCCTAAGCTAGCCCGAGGCTGGTCCACCCCCGACCGTTGTGCCTCTGGGTCCCACCCAGCGAATATGGGATTGTACACAATCCCCGCTCTTTTTGAGCTAGCCCTGCGCTCGAAAAGACACGTCTAACCCAGCAATATTCGCTGGGCACGTGTCATTTCAAAAGGAGAATCTTTTGGTGGGCCATACCACGGGTATATATATATGTGCGGATAGGCGGTCGTAAATCTGCTCCTGAGTCGCCGCTCCCCGCCTGAGCTCTCGCGAGATCTCGTCATGCGTTCCAAACGTGTTGACAAGCCGCTCCCGCAAGACCTTCAAGACCGCATCAACGCGGTCCAGGCGCGAGCCCTGGCGAACAGCGCTGCGGTTGCCCCTTGGCTGGCGAGAAAGTCGCCAGCCGCTAATCCTCCCCCGCTAAGGAAGAAGAAAGAGAAGAAGAAAAAGAAGGCAAAGGTGGTCCAGCGAGACCCTTCCCGCGAGAACAGGGACTCGCTTACCCCGACTCCCGATCGTGCGGGTGATGCTTCCCCTCCGCAGAAGGTATGCCTCTCTGATTTGCTGATCCCTAAGATTGCGAGCCGATTACGATCTGTTTATGCGTAAGGATTGATAACTGTTGGAATATCGTTTGCAGGAAGCGGCCCGAGGTGACGACACCGGGTCACCGCTGGTGCCTCCGGACCCGTCGCTTCACCCTCCCGAGGATAGACCACGGGTCGCGGGGGTCACTCCTCCGGCTGCCTCTCCGAGAACCGCGGGTATGCTTTTTTTGTTTTCTTTTCGTTATCCCCTTATGACCATTTCATTTGTAGCGTCTCCTATGATCGAGCTGACTCCCCGCATCCTCAGCTCCCGCCGACCCGGGTCTCGCCACTCGGGAGGGCGAGGTAATGGCTTCTAACCTGCTCGGCCAAGCGGCTAATCTCGCTGCACTGCCGGGAGGGGTGTTTATCGACCCCTCCATTGCCCAGAAGGAGGTCAGCCATCCCGCGAGAGAGGACGACTTCCCCCATGCTTCCGGTCAGGCCGGGACCACTGTGTGCGAGAATTTTTGCCCGGGACGCGGAAAGCCACTCCACCTCCTCTATGGGACTGAGGGGGGGCCCGGGCCTTCTCGCCAGCCGCCGGCCAGTGGTTCTCGTCATGCTGCGGGTAAGCGAAGCATTATCGTAGCTCTTATTCAGCCCTCGCCGTAACCACCATTGTTTTTTATTTTTCAGAGGATCCGGACTCGCGAACGGGGGCCGATGAAGATGAATACGATGATGAAGACGGAGAGGAAGAGGATGGCGAGAGTTCCCTCCTTCCTTCATCTGGCGGGATGGAGGACATTGCGAACGACGTCGGGAGCACAAAAGAACGAGGGAAGAAGATTGTTGTCCTCCTGTCGAAGCTTGTACGGCGGGAGCGGGCCCGCGCCACTGCGGAAAAAGAATTCCGCGAGATGGTGGAGCAGAGGTTGGAGGCCCTCGAGCGTGACTATTTTTTCGGCGAGACGGGGCGGCCTGGTGGGCCTTCCATCGAGTCTTCTCCTGGGAGATGCATCGCGCAGATCCGAGACCAAGCCCGTCGGATCAACCTAGGGTGCACCACCCTGTCTTCCTACTACAACCCGTCAGTGCCCCCGAGGACCAGACGGCGGGAGCGAGGACGATGGCGCTGGGAACCGTATTGACTTGAAGAAATCTCGCCCCTTCTCGCCTCTCGGCCTTCCCTTCTCGCAATGTACCCTGTTTTTCTTTTATATATTTCGAACAGCTCATTTGTGATTTTATTATTTTTGTCCCTTTTAGCTCTCGCCCGGCGAGAGCGATCCCTGCTTTGGTTTTCCTTTACGCTCCACATGGCTGTTTCGAAATGTCTTGCACGAGTCTGAACCCTGGGTCAGTCGCTGTCATCCCGAACCGGAACCCGGGGCGTCGCCGACCTGGGGCCTGTACTACCGCCGCTATTTTTATTTCTCTTTTTTAGAAAAGACATCATTACCTTGATTTCCTATAAATAGAGAAGTCACCAAACGCATTTATTTCTCCGATCCGGAACCTTCTTTCCTCTCCTCGTTGCTTTCGCGGCTTGCCGAGAACTCCCCCCTTGCTTCCGCCTTCTTCTCTTGTTCTCGCCTATTCCTTTCATCTTCAATCCTCCCCACAGAATGCCCGGCGAGAACGAGGGACGTTCCCATTGCGCGGAAGCCTTCCGAAAACATCAATTCCCCACTTGTCGCCTAACCCCTGAAGAGTACCAACGGATGACTTTTCAGTACGTTCCCGCCGGCTTCACCGCGAGAGCTCCCGGCAACCGAGACAGGGTAAACAGCGCGAGAGAGGGGGAGCTCGCCATCCCCCTCGAACACTTCGAGGTGGGCTTTCGCCTTCCCCTCTGGCCAGAGATGCGCCAGGCACTCCGTTACTACGGTGTTGTTCCTGCCCAGCTGAACCCAAACTCGGTCGCCATCCTTGTAGCGTTCATCTGCTACATGTGATCGGAGAAGATCGAGTTCAGCCTCTCGATCTTTCAAAAGCTATTCACCTTCCGCGCGAAGGGAGGGGTAGTATTCTTCTCTGGGCAGCTGCTCAAGACAACCGGTCTCGCCAACAAGCATCATCATTGGGGCGAGAAGTTTATCTTCGTTTCTGGCGATTTCGGCAGCGTTCCTCTTGCGCACGATCAATATGAGGACGCCGCCTACAAGCCGCCTACCCTGGGATCGCGCGAGAGCGCCATTCTAGAGTTCTTCGGGACGAAGGAGTTTGATGTACAATTCCTCCGCCGGGACGTCGACTCTCTCCCTCCCGTGCCTCCCGGTGAAGGTATGGTCTCGTCTTCAACCTGATACTCCCGTCCTAAACTTCAACATATTCTGTTGCTGCCCTTACAGGAGAGCGAGAAGTTCCTCTGCGCCAACCCTTTGACGAGACTCAGTGTACCGAGGGCCAGGCTGCGAGAGATTCGCAGGCCTTCGCGCAGTCTGCGACCCAGGCTTGCCGGGACGAGCTTGTCCCGTCTCCTTCGACCAGCGCCGGGAAGCGAAAGCCCGACTCCTTTTCGTCACAGCCGCTGAAAAGACCAAAGCCAACTGCCGCCGACAAAGGGAAATCTGTGACGATTATTCCCGCCCGACTTCTCGCACCAGGCCGGTCCTTCGAAGAGGTTCTGCAGGTGGCCAGCGAGATGACACTTGCTGCCAGGAATAGCGGCGGGGCTCCTGCCGAGAACCCTCCAGCCGCAAGCGGGGCTGGTGGCGAGGGGGCGGCTGCCGAGACCTCCACTCGGTCTCCGTCCAAGGTGGTGCCACAGGGGCACAGGAATTTTGGTCTCGGCGTGAAGTGCCTTGATGCGGAAGGGAACCCCCTGCTACAATGGGACCCGGAGGCCAACCGAGTGTCCCTCTCGACGCTGCTCCCAAGCTGGGCAGAGCGTGACGAGGTCACCGGCGAGGCCTTCGTGCTGGGCTACGGCCTTTACAGCCGGGAGTACGCCGGCCTTTATGATCAGCTACCCACACGGCTTCTGGCCTTTGACTCCGTCCGGGCCTTGATGCGTGGGTTCGAGCTTGCGCACATGTGCGCACGCCGGAGCATCACCATTGACTGTAACTTCGGCGAGATGCTGAAGGCGCGGGCCTGGGCGGTGGCCCAGGCGGCGGTTCTGAAGGCACAACTGGCGGACGCTATGGAACGCCTTTCCTTGCGCCCAACGGAGGAGGTAAGTGAGATCTTTTCAAGCACTCGCTCTCGCCTCTGTAATCCACGGGTCGTCTCAGTGTTGATTTGTTTCTCCCTTCTGCAGGATTCCGCTCAGAATGCGGCTCTTCGCGCGGAGCTGACCGAGCTAAGATACGAGAACGTCCTGCTAAAGGACCAGCTCCGACTCGCGGAAACGGCTGTGGTTCCTCCTCCCCCCACACTGGACGAGAGGCTGAGGAGCCGTCACTTCTTGGAATACGATATTGACAAGCTCCTGCAGGCCAACGCCCAAGCAACGGTCAAGCTAACCCTGGAGATGTTGCGAGATGTGGATGCTTGAACGAGGGTGGCAAGATCGTCACCGCTCCCAAGCTTGTTCCCTGGCTGTTCGAGCCCATTCCGAAGCCCCCAGGCGCACCCGACTCCCCGCCCTCAGATGTCCCGCAACCTACTGCTGCCGGCGAGGCTGCTGGCGAGACACCCGGGGAGGATTCTGGCGAGAGCTCCCGCGAGAGCTCAAGCGGGAGCTCGAGTGGGTATAACGCGTCTCCTTGATGGGTCCTTTTCTTCCTCTTTTTTTTTTCTTTTTTTCGTTTGTAATGAGCGAGAGGCTCCCATTTTTGTAATATTGTGAGCAGTTTATAATGTAAATGTTGGAACTTTGCTCCCCTCTCTTTTTTCTAACTGTTAAAAACGAATGCTGTTCAAGAATGTTTCCGCCCGGGGCCCCTGGCCCCCTCTAGGATAGTCTCTCTTAGCGGCCGATAGGTGAGAATCTGCCGAGAGCTCAAGGCTCAAACACGTCGTTCCCGCGTTTTGCCGAGAACCATTTGTCGAGAGCGTTGCCCCTGACCCCCCTTTTTTAAGGGAAGACCCCCTTTCTTATCTTGCGCGGTCGGTCGGGACTTCGCGCCTAGACCCTCTCCTTGTCCGACCAAGGATCCACTACCAAAGTCTCCCTGCCGGGAACTTCTTTTGTCGAGATCCCCTTACCCGATACCTCTCGGCCGAGATTTCTCCAGGCCGAGACCCCTCCTGATCAAGGAGATCCTCAATCCTCCTGTTCTGCCTTCTGGGTGCGTCTTTGGTTCAAGCCTAGAACATTCGTGTCAAAATATTTGAAAATACAGAACCTATCCCCCTCAGGCGAGCCTTCGGACCCGCCAGCTAGATAAGAGCCTGCGCAGCGGGTCTACCTGGGTCCGAGCCGAGCTCGGGGTGTCGATGAAGTCCTCAAAACCAAACCTCTCCCCCACAGGCGAGCCTTCAGACCTGCCAGCTAGATGAGAGCCTACGCAGCGGGTCTACCTGGGGCCGAGTCGAGCTCGGGGTGTCGATGAAGTCCTCAAAACCAAACCTCTCCCCCACAGGCGAGCCTTCGGACCTTTCAGCTAGATGGGAGCCTGCGCAGCGGGTCTACCTGGGGCCGAGCCGAGCTCGGGGTGTCGATGAAGTTCTCAAAACATAAGACCTCTCCCCCACAGGCGAGCCTTCGGACCTGCCAGCTAGATGGGAGCCTGCGCAGCGGGTCTACCTGGGGCCGAGCCGAGCTCGGGGTGTCGATGAAGTCCTCAAAACCAAACCTCTCCCCCACAGGCGAGCCTTCGGACCTGTCAGCTAGATGAGAGCCTGCGCAGCGGGTCTACCTGGGGTCGAGCCGAGCTCGGGGTGTCGATGAAGTCCTCAAAACCAAACCTCTCCCCCACAGGCGAGCCTTCAGACCTGCCAGCTAGATGGGAGCCTGCGCAGCGGGTCTACCTGGGGCCGAGCCGAGCTCGGGGTGTCGATGAAGTCCTCAAAACCAAACCTCTCCCACACAGGCGAGCCTTCGGACCTGCCAGCTAGATGGGAGCCTGCGCAGCGGGTCTACCTGGGGCCGAGCCGAGCTCAGGGTGTCGATGAAGTCCTCAAAACCAAACCTCTCCCCCACAGGCGAGCCTTCGGACCTGCCAGCTAGATGAGAGCCTGCGCAGCGGGTTTACCTGGGGCCGAGCCGAGCTCGGGGTGTCGATGAAGTTCTCAAAACATAAGACCTCTCCCCCACAGGCGAGCCTTCAGACCTGCCAGCTAGATGGGAGCCTGCGCAGCGGGTCTACCTGGGGTCGAGCCGAGCTCGGGGTGTCGATGAAGTCCTCAAAACCAAACCTCTCCCCCACAGGCGAGCCTTCAAACCTGCCAGCTTGATGGGAGCCTGCGCAGCGGGTCTACCTGGGGCCGAGCCGAGCTCGGGGTGTTGATGAAGATTTCATATCCAACCTCTCCCCCACAGGCGAGCCTTCGGACCTGCCAGCTAGATGGGAGTCTGCGCAGCGGGTCTACCTGGGGCCGAGCCGAGCTCGGGGTATCGATGAAGTCCTCAAAACCAAACCTCTCCCCCACAGGCGAGCCTTCAGACCTGCCAGCTAGATGAGAGCCTGGGCAGCGGGTCTACCTGGGGCCGAGCCGAGCTCGGGGTGTCGATGAAGTCCTCAAAACCAAACCTCTCCCCCACAGGCGAGCCTTCAGACCTGTCAGCTAGATGAGAGCCTGCGCAGCGGGTCTACCTGGGGCCGAGCCGAGCTCGGGGTGTCGATGAAGTCCTCAAAACCAAACCTCTCCCCTACAGGCGAGCCTTCGGACCTGCCAGCTAGATGGGAGCCTGCGCAGCGGGTCTACCTGGGGCCGAGCCGAGCTCGGGGTGTCGATGAAGTTCTCAAAACATAAGACCTCTCCCCCACAGGCGAGCCTTCAGACCTGCCAGCTAGATGGGAGCCTGCGCAGCGAGTCTACCTGGGGCCGAGCCGAGCTCGGGGTGTCGATGAAGTCCTCAAAACCAAACCTCTCCCCCACAGGCGAGCCTTCAGACCTGCCAGCTAGATGAGAGCCTGCGCAGCGGGTCTACCTGGGGCCGAGCCGAGCTCGGGGTATCGATGAAGTTCTCAAAACCAAACCTCTCCCCCACAGGCGAGCCTTCGGACCTGCCAGCTAGATGGGAGCCTGCGCAGCGGGCCTACCTGGGGCCGAGCCGAGCTCGGGGTGTCGATGAAATTCTCAAAACATAAGACCTCTCCCCCACAGGCGAGCCTTCGGACCGGCCAGCTAGATGGGAGCCTGCGCAGCGGGTCTACCTGGGGCCGAGCCAAGCTCGGGGTGTCGATGAAGTCCTCAAAACCAAACCTCTCCCCCACAGGCGAGCCTTCGGACCTGCCAGCTAGATGGGAGCCTGCGCAGCGGGTCTACCTGGGGCTGAGCCGAGCTCGGGGTGTCGATGAAGTCCTCAAAACCAAACCTCTCTCCCACAGGCGAGCCTTCGGACTTGCCAACTAGATGAGAGCCTGCGCAGCGGGTCTACCTGGGGCCGAGCCGAGCTCGGGGTTTACCAGGGGCCGAGCCGAGCCTGGGGCAGAGCTGATCAGGAGAATTGTAAATCCGTAAAACTGTGGTGAAGTGGTTGATGTGTTCTAATGGGTCGTCAGTCCCGTCGTTGGACTCAATGTTTGGCAGTTTGAAACCAGCCGGGACGGGATGCGTCAAAATCTCGGGTACCAGCAGGGACCCGGTCCGAATAGGGCGATGCAAATATGCGGCCCTCTGGCCGATCTGACCACTTTGTTTTGTCTCATTTAGGGAAGGGATCCTCTTCACCTACTCACTTATGAAGGTGGCTCACTGGCTTAGCTAGCTCAGCAGATTGGACAGGAACTTGCAATCTCGCGATTAGATTCCCAGTCTCGCCCGAGAGTGCCTTCTTCAAGAACAGACACGCATGGAGGTTGCTTACAACCCGGGCCACCGATAGTTGTTCTGCGCACCAGGGGAGTGAGTGTGGTTGAAACATAGACCATACCACCAGATATCTGTGACCAAGAGCCCCTACCACCAATTGGGCCCAAATTTTTATAGAACATTTGAGGTTTTGCAATGAATTGGAGACATGGCGCCTGAGTCCCGAATTCACAACATTTTTCATGTATCTCAGTTGAATCCATTCATTAGAGCACCTCCACCAACACCCTTGGTCCAACTACCACCACAGTTGGATGACAAGCTTGATCTCGACGAGGAAGGAGATGTTGCAGATCTATGTTGGGGCGCCACATATCAGGGTTGTGCGAAGCCATAGAAAGATTAATTCAGTGTTGGTCTTCGTATCTTTTATATAGTCACATTACTTTTACCTCAAAAATATTAAGTCTAGTGAGTGGACATTTTTGAAACTTTTTTTATGCACCTACGCTACCTGAATATATTCGGGCTGCAAGGGACAATAAAAACATTGAAGTTTTAATCTAAAATTCTCTCTCTCTCTCTCCTTTTCTCCCGTCCAACAATCCTAGTCGCTCGCCCCTCTCGTTTGCGCTTTCACACGACTCCCCAACTCTTCTCGCTTGTCCCAAGACTGGCTTCCCCTCCAACCTCTGACCATCCCCGTCACCGCTATAGGTTCCTGAAGCTCCAAGAAGGGAAAGTCCTACCTCCTCCGAAATTTCTACCTCTCTCTGCCACGAACTAGATCACAATCAGGGGTCTGTATGACAATCTTTTTAATGAAATCTTGATTTGATAGTAAGGGATATCATTTTTTTTCATATTATATTTATTTGACAGCCTTTTCCTCTAAAAGGGGGTTGCTATCTATAAAGCACAAATACTTAAAAATGACTTGCGTATTGGCTCGACGTGCATCCGATACGGGAAACACGTTTCCGAAACACCCGGAAATGCGTTTCCGAAACATGAAAAACACAATATTTAAATAAAATAATAATAATAAGGAATCGTGTATCCCGCTTATGGGATACACGATTCCCACGTCGATATGTCACGGAGGGGCCGTCTGTCACTCGGGATACACTCATTTAGGTTACTAATCCTTTTTTTTTCTTTTCGTGTGTCGTCAAAAGTGTTTTCCCCTGAAACCCTTTCCTCTCCGCCGAAAGCTACCCAATCTGGTCGAAAGCCCCCGAAGCCCTCTCCGCTTAAAGCCCTCGAATCCCTCTCTGCCGAAAGCTCTCCTCTCTCTCTTGCTGCTCTTCATGCGCTCGTCGAAGCTCTCTCCTCCGCTGAAACCCTCTTTTTTGGATCTTAACATCCGCTGAAGCCCTCTGAGTTCTCTGAATTTTAACATCTGCCAACTATTTCTGCCTTTCCAGTAAGTTTGTGTTGTTTTTTCCTTATCTTTTCCCTTTGCATTAAATACTTCAACCTAGCTTGTGTTGTTTTTTTTCCTCTTCTCCAAAAGCTTTGGTGGTTGGTGCTTAAGAATAGCATTGTATCTTTTCAGGGTCCAAAAGCCCTCTCTGCATATACTTTTTAACCTTATGCACGTTTTTTTCTTGTGACTGAAAAGCAGAATGGCTCTTAATTAGCATAAACATAGCAGACAGTGTATCCAGAAAACGAATACCTTGCCTATCTGATAATACAAGCTCGACTATGTTACAATACAAAATAAACATGGCTATTAAACAACACATATTTGATAATTGACCTAATGACAAATGAATCAACTTTTCAGTCTCTTAACTACAGTGGCAAAAAATGTCATCATGTTTTTGATTTCTTGCATAGACTTATTTTCATCATGGTTCTAACACCAACGTAACTTATTTGCAAATGCCCTCTAAGTATCTGGAGGAATGGGAAGTTCAACAGGGGATTTTGTTATATAATTCATGGTTGAATTAGTGAGATTAAAAAAAGAAAACTTCAAGTGGAATACAGAGCTCGCATAGGATTTACAATTAGTTGCTCATAATAACCTATTACCTAAAGTTCAGTTATTAACTTGATTATGTTTTCATTATTTTATTTTTGTAGATTTTCTTACTGTGAGTGCTTCAATATTTAACACGATAAAAAAGACTAATGGTATAATAAGACCAATTTATTGTAACATAGTCTCTTTACCATGTCTATCTTGTATTGTAACATAGCAACACGGTCAAGCTTGTATTATATCTTCAAATCTTTAATTGTATATTTTTAATTAGTTAATTAGTTTTCGTAATATTTTTTGACTTGAAGCACAAAATTTTTATTTTATTTGTTGTTTAAATTTGGTTTTATCTTGCGTATCATGGATTCAAGTATAGGTGTTACTGAAAATGACTGTTAAACTAAAAATAGAATCATTATAATTGAATAATAGAAGTCGCTCTACTTATAGTAGAGCGTATTACAAAATACAACGACTAATTAATTCCAACAATCCCCCTCAAGTTGGACATGTAATGTTTTTCATACCCAACTCGCTAATAATAGTCAATTGTTTTTTCACTCAATGTCTTAGTGAGGAAATCCCTTTCATAATGTTTTTTTATTGAAGTGTCTTTCAACTTCAACGTGTTTGGTGCTGTCATGCTCATTTGGTGCTTTTTATGTCATTTATTATCGTCAACGCCTCTTTATTATGTAATTTATAAACATACACTATATGTATATATATTTATTGTGTAATTTATGAACATACATTATGTGTGCAATTACACATATTTACAAAAAATGTGTATACATATGAATAAATTTATTTAAAAATCTGAAATTGTAATATATCTCCGATATATCCCACGCAATCCGACATCCGATATTTCAAACTCAACCCGACATGAACCCGATATCTGACATATGCAACCTTGATCTCAGAATTCTATGCACGACATTAAGATGTCTGACCTTAGGAGAATACATGTATTGACTTACCACTCCCACTACATATGAAATCATGACAAGTATGAGATAGGTAGATCAGTTTTCCTACTAGCTTATGATAGCTTGAAATATTTTTCACTTGACTCCCCATCATCACGTTCAAGTTTGTGGTTGACTTCAATAAGGGTATCATCAGTCTTGCAACAACTCATTCTCGTCTATTCTAATAAATCAAGGACATACTTCCCTTGTGAAATATTAATCCCATATTTTGATCTTGCCACCTCAATTCCTAGGAAATATCTCAACTTACCCAAAATTTTCACTTCAAATTTACTTGAAAGTTTTAGTTTCAGAGCACAAATCTCATCAATGTCATTACTTGTAATAACCATATCATCCATATACATAACCGGGAGAGTCACCTTCATCTCTTTTTGTCTGGTAAATAAAGTGTGATCAACATGACTTTGGGTATAGCCTAACGAGATCATGATTTTATGAAGTCTCCCAAATCAAGCTCTCAGAGATTGTTTTAATCCATAGAGAGCTTTCTTCAATTTGTAAACCTTCCCTTCTGATACGATACGATAAGGACATGACCATGAGGCATTGCCATATAGACTTCCTCTTCTAACTCACAGTGAAGAAAATCATTCTTTACATTCAAATTTTAAAGCTCCCACCCTTTACAAGCAGCACAGGATGATAAAACCCGAATTAAATTTATTTTTTCCACCGAATGAAATGTATCTTGGTAGTCAATACAATGAGTTTGGATGTAGCCTCTTGCCACCAACCGTTCCTTGAATATATCCATAATACCTTTCGAGTTCCGCTTTACTGTAAAATGCATTGACATCCAACTATCTTCTTTCCAGGAGGGAGATTGACCAGGTCTCATGTATGGTTCATTTCTAGAACCTGCATTTCCTCTATCATCGCCTTTGACCATTTTGGGTGGCCAAGTGCCTCCCGCCATGTACCAGGAACAGACACCAAAGATAGAGAAGCGACAAAGGCTTTATTGGAAGAGGATAAATAGGCACGCAAAGTATAGTTAGACAAAGAATGTTGAGTGAATGAGCGATTACCTTTTCGGAGAGCAATATGTAACTCAAGGGGCGCTGAGACGAATAAGGTAGTGGCTTTGGTATAATAGAATGTGACGTGAGTGTTAGATCCTTTGCTTTTCATCTTGTACACTTACAACTCCATTTTTTTCTGAATATCCACACTCTCCCCCCGAGTGGTGATGTATGAGGAGGAATAGGTTGAATAATAGTTGGAGCACTAATTTGCAAGTGTGGAGACTCCCCTTGAAGTGCCTTGAAGTGATGACTCACAATATGTAGTTTCATGAAAAGTGATATCCATAGAAACAAGGACTTTCCATCTAGTAGGATGATAACATCTGTACCATTTCTCTGTATGAAAGTAACCAATGAACAAACTGCGAAGGGCACAAAAATCAAGTTTTGTTCTAGTAATGTTATGAATGTGAACAAAATATAAACATCCAAACATACAGGGTAAAATAGTAGTAGGAGGGATACCTAAACTATGAAGAGGAATGCGATTGCCTAGATGACAGCAAGGGATACAATTTATGAGGTAAGTTGCAGTAAGAAGGACATCACCCCAATAGTATTTCGGAAGAGATATCATAAATAACAAACATCGTGTCACTTCAAGAAGATGACGATTTTTACGTTCAACAACTCCATTTTGTGCAGGATAATGTACATAAGTGATTTGATGAACGATGGCATGATCATTCAAATAACTTTCAAAATTTGAATCCATATAATCACAACCATTATCACTGCGAAGAGTTTTAATGGTTGTACCAAATTGAGTAGAAATCATTTTATGAAATTTTTGAAAAAGAGGGAACACTTCACTTTTACTACGCATCAAATAAACCCATGTAGTACGAGAAAATCAATCAATGAATCTAATAAACCAATGATAATCAAAGTTAAAAGCAACTAGGCAAGGTCCCCATACATTAGAAGTGCAACTCAGATCGGTTCTGTTCCACTTAGAACCAACATGTGGCCCGTATACGTTCTATCCCAAATTATTGGAACCGAAACCGAGCCACAGTCCTAAAATAGAAAACCGGAACCGAACCGGAAATGTCTGTTAGGTTCTCGGTTCTTTGCAAAATGTAAATCCTTACCAAAATACTTGCAAAATGCAACTACATAACATTCTTTTTTACTGTATGTGTCTTCTAACACAACTTTATTTGCAAGAATATATACATCCTAGAAGAAATGTGCAAAGATTGACTGAATGAATCAATACAATGAAAACAATATCAAGCTAAGGTTTGGAACTAACAGAAAAATGGAGGACTGAAAGGTGAAGTAAGATGGTGATCTAGAATGGAAGCAGCACACCAAGATGCTGAAATAAATAAATATGCTTAAATAAATAGGTGAAATCTGAGTGGATGGTATACCTTGATACAAATCAAAGTACTGAATTCAAATTCCAAGTTTGTGATCTGAGTGGAAGGAAAAGAACTGAAACCTTCATTTAGACTGAAGGAGAGAGTATATGTGACCGGCTGCAGATCTCTTCTAAAAAAACCTGAGTACTTCTCCTTGGAGTAATCTGGTGTAAGCTTTCACTTCCAGCGTTAAGCAAGGATGCATTGGGCCATTGGTTCCATGTAGAGGGGTTGCCTTCTCCGTTGCCGGCATATTTCTCTTTGTGCATTGCTACTGTGCTCGTCAACAACGATTGGAGAAATAGCTTGTAGAATTGGTGCGCGAAGGGAAGGAAGCCATGTATGAGTAGTGAGAACGGGGGGAGGCGCGTATGTTATGAAGGCTAGCCCTAGTTTTTAGAGGCCCTGTAAAGAGCGATGTGACGATTCTAACTTTTCCTGCGAGTGTAAACTCATACGGGTTCTGATAAGGGTTGGCCTGCCCGTGAACTATGATCCCTATCATGTAGGTTACCTTTTGGCAGATCGTGTCCTACAGGCCCATCATTGGTAAATAAGGGGATAAGGATTCTAAGAAATATGAACTCTTTGGTTTTCATGTTTTGCCAAGACATTTTCTTATTTGTAAATTGTAATAGAAGTTAGATGGATTGATATAAGACTAACGTTTCTCCCCCTACTATTTTTCTACATTATATTTGCTTGCCTGTATTTTCCTCTTGGTTTTCCCATGAGCTGAGGTTGATACAAGAGCCTAGTGCTCCCAAGTAGTTCTCTAGAAGAACTCTAAGAATAATCGGGATTCAACAGGGATTGCATGTAACTCTTTGATGCTAACATCTTTTTTTATGTAGCTCAACAGTGATATCACATACCTTGTTAATATTTTGAGATGAAACACACCAAGTGAGGGAAAGGAGCAATATGTTACAACCCACAATCTTTGGCTCGCCCATGACTTTGCTTGTGCCGAGATGATTCTAGAGAAATTTGGAGTCTTGGAGATCCTCGTACATAGAAGACGCACAAAGAGTCTAGAGTATTCTAAGATGGTCTCATAGGAACATTCTAGAGTAACCTAAGGAATTCATGAATATTGTAAATTCAAGAAATGTATATAATAATCTAGAATATAAGTCATTCTTGATCCTTCCATACTTTAGAGGTAAAACTCATTTAGGCCTATAAAATCGGAAGACACATCATTTGTAACCATTAGTTTTGGACAAGTAATTGAGTTATCTACTTGTGAGCATTCTCTTGAGTTGTTTCTTCACTGTACTCTATTTCACCAATAAATTCTTGCAGAAGTCTGACTTAGCTAGGCTATGCGGAGTGGAAAAGATGAGGTAAGGTCTCATAGGTGCTTACGAGGAGATAAGCCTATGACAGTTGGTATTAGAGCCATATTTGTTCAAGTTCGTGGTTAGTGCTACAAAAAATCTTAAATGATAGTTGAAATGAGCTACTCACGCATGGAGGATCGTGGTAGGGAGGCCCTGCAACAAGTTGAGAAGAAGAAACGAGGGCAAAGCAAAAGTCATGAGGAAGGCCACTAGAATCTTGCCTTGTTGGACTGGGACAAGCACATGATGAAGGTGGAGCAGGACCACCATTATGCTTGTTGAGAATTGGAGTTTGTCAAACAAGTGCTACTGACTTTAGGAGTGATGGAACTCTTAAGTATGAAGGTACAAGCTTGCCTTGATGCTTATGCAGAGTTAAAAGAAAAGTGCGATCAACTGGAAGAGAATTATAAGGATCGAATCATTGCATTTGAAGATGAATTTCCATATGCAAGAATACCATTTCTAGCAGAGGAACTAGCGGGGATCTGACTAATCCAAGGGTAGATGTGCCCAAGTAAAAACCCTTCACTGAAAAAGGGATGCTAAGGAAGTTAAGCATTTCAATGTCAAGATCTACTTCGAAAAATGCAACATCATGATGAAGCCCTCAAGGTATAGACTACTAGCTACTATCTTTTATATATTGCATTTTTTTGGTGACAATAGAATCTTGCATATTTAAGCGAGGGTATATGCAACCTGAACACATGGGCGGAGTCCAATATTGAACTCAAGAGACACTTTTACCTCAAAAATGTGGTAAATGAGGTAAGGAAGAAGTTGAAAGAGCTTAAACAAATAGGCTCAATCATTGAGTATGTGACGGAGCTCCGAACTGTGATGCATAGGTGCGATGTGCAAATGTTGGATGAAGCCATCGCCGCAATTGAATCCATGACTTAGTTCCACCGAAAACTTGATGGCCCTACTACACGGAAGATCCGTAAGGGTGGCCACATCAAAGGTATGGGAGAAAGAAAGATCACAGAGATCCTATATAGTAGATCAAAACCCTACCCGCAATGGTAAGGAGAGACGAAAACAAGAACTATATGCCAAAAAAGAAAGATCACTTGTGTGACTTGGTGTGGGAGAAAGATCACTTGTGTGACTTGGTATGGATCGTTTGACTGGTTAGTGATGTCGTTTGGCTTAACCTATGCATCAACAACCTTTTGCACATTAATAAACTAGATCTCTCACTACTTAGACAAATTTGTGGTAATTTACTTGAAGAAATTGTTGTCCATAACAACATAATAGAGGAGCATGCCTTACATCTTCACATGGTATTCCAAGTATTGCAGGAGATTGCACTCTATGTCAAGAGGTCAAATGGATCTTTTGGCCAAGAAGAGGTGCATTTCCTTGGGCATGTCACTGGATATGACTAACTGCGGATGGACATGGAGAAAGTGCAAAAGATTATCGAGTGGGAACCAGTTACAAATGTGATAGAGTTGCGACCATTCCTTGGCTTGGTGAGTTACTGCATGTAATTCATTATGGGATATTCAAAGAGAGCCATGCCTATTAGAGATATACTCAAGAAACACAAAGTTTGAGCATGGAAGGAGGAGTGCCAACAAGCTTTTGAAGACTTAAAGACATCAGTGTGCATGGAGGCAGTGCTTGCACTAGTGAATTTCATCAAGTTTGAGCTATATACATGTCTTTTGCTTCATGTTTGGAGGACTGTTGATGCAAGGCACCTCTAGTATTCTAGAGCAATAAGTTGAAAGAGACAGAGCGACGTTACATAATACAATGGATGGGGATGATCATGTTAAGTGCTTGAGAGGGGGATTCTTCATATGAGAGAAGAAGATGAAACCTGCAGAGGGTGGAGGAAGGGGAGAAGAAACCCTAAGGGGGAGAGGGCTTAGAGAGATATGAAGGAAGCTTGAGATAGAAAGAGTACTTTGATTTAATTCTTGCATCCCCGTACATGACCCCAAGAGCTATATATATATATATATATAGGCTCCAATGACATAATCATAAATACCCAACATATATTAAATATTAAAAACACTTAAACGCTACGACCCACTCATACAACTTGGCTCAATACAATGAATTAACCTCTTATAATAATAGATAACTAGATAACTGATAGATGGACCCATAACAACTCAATCCATCCTTGATATCGAGATTGCCATCAAGCTCGAGCTTCAGTCAGATGATCGGTTTCTTTGGCTCCTTGATTTCACGTCAAAACAACGCCTGGTAGTGCATCACATCAATGATGGCTTCCACGAGGAGCTGCGACGCCGTTAGAGCGGCAGGGATGTCGGAGCAACATGCAATGGACTCAATGTGTCTGGTGGGGCTGGCGGAGCAGCGGTGAGCTGCAAGAGCAAGGGTGTCATAGGAATGACGGTTGACGGTAGGAATGGATCCCTCGGGGTCGGCGGAGCACGGGCCAGTAGAAGAGGCGGCGATGTGGCCTGCGGAAGCGGTAAGACAGGGGCCGACAGAGCAAGAGCCAGTAGAGGAGGCGGTAACGACAAAATCGATGGGGGAGGGGGCGACCGCTAGGTGCTCGGAGCAATCGGTGGTTGCGGCATAAACGGTCACGACGTTCTTTCCAATTGAGTAATTTTGGTGTTGAGCATGCGGTTGGACCGAGCCTCAAAATGGTCAAACCGATCGAGCAGTTGTGCGAAGAGGTCGTTATCGACAACATTGAGTGGAACAGACATCTTAATTTATTACCTAATTAATTTACTATAAAAATTAAATTAAATAATCAATAATTTAGAAAAGGCCTAGACGGTGAATAGGATTTCTGCGGTTCGGGGATCAAAAAGAGAAACGACGTGGGCAATGTTGGCCTCGATGAAAAGGAATGACGTGCGCTCAAGGTGGAAGCAGATGGGACCGCTGTCATGACAATGAAATGTCTGGGTCATTAAAAGTACTTGTCTCATGTTTTACGTTAAATTCTAGGTTTGTAGTGCGACACTTTCCTAAAGTAGATGTTACCGATTCACTGTCACCGTTGGCCATAATATCTGTGCGGTTATCCCCTACGAAAAAGTTGGTTACATCTATGTTGACATAAAATGCTTGGTTTGATATGAATATTGAAATGCATGGAAAAGATTATTAATGAAATGCAGTGTAACACAAAGGGTAATGTTATGTTTTTTTAGTGTATAATATAGTTATATTTTACAATTTAGACATGCACACGTTGTGTGAGTGTTTGTGAGAAGTTGACATTGATATGGTCGAGATATTAATATAAAATTATACTATTACTTATTCAAGCTATTTTTAATATTTTGCATATTTATTACTTACTATTGATCATATTACTATATAGTGTACTATTCTGATACTTTACAACTCGACAATTGATTCCACCCTCCTTTGAGCATGTTAGGGCTCAGGGGGAGTGGGAGTCACTTAGTCATTTTCGACTAATCCATCAATTTCACCATTCCAGGAGATGCGGTAGGATGAGCTGTTCAATGCACTCATTGAGGATATTACCATTGTGTGCAATACTATTAGGGCCCATTCATTAGGTTGGAATTTGAGCATTGGAATTTAAATGCAATTGCAAATTCCAATTCCGCCGTTCGGCAACCCAAAAATTGCGTGTTGAAATTCGTTGCAATTCCTATAGAAATTGAATATAGAGGAAAACACCTCACCCCAGTTCCAGCCTCCTGAGGTCAGTATTCTCGATTCTGAGGCGTCTCGACTCTTCTCCCGCGAGCACTTGTTCTTCTCCCTCGATCGACCTCGACGAACGACTTTAACGAGCGACCTCGACATCTCTTCTCCTACGAACTCCGACGATCTACCTCCTCCATCCTTCACCGTCTTCTCAGGCGGCGACATATGATTCTCTTCTCCCTAACCTGCTCAAGGTGTGATTTTTTCTAGATTTCTTCCCATTACTTTCCAAATTTATCTCCTTCTATTGTCGATTTCTTCCCATTTTTTCAGTTTCATTCCTGTGTCATTTTTAAGGAGGTAATATGGTTGCTGTGTGATTTTTAGGGCATTTGTGTAGGATTTGAATTTTTGTTTTTTTTTCTAGGGTGTAGAGATTATGTTTGTATTTTTTGGTGTTTTTTCATAGTGATTTTCATGTATTGTGTATCTTGATGTATATTTAGATATTCAAAGTGTTTTATGTGGATAAAAATTTTTCTGTGTGGATGAAAGTCTCGTTGTGTTTAGATATTCAAAGTGTTTTATGTGGATGAAATTGTGGTTGTGTAGTTGTATGTGTGTGTATTTGTTTGTGTATGTGCATGTGTATGTGTGTGTGGTTCAATGTGTTTAAGTGTGTGTATGTGTGTGTGGTTTTATGTGTATGTGTGTGTGTGTATGCGTGTGTATGTGTTTGTGTGTGTGATTTATGTGTGTGCGGTTGAATGTGTATGAAAATGTGTGTGGATGCTTGTGCGGTTGTGTATGTAAGTTTGTGTGGTTATGTGTGTATGTATGTGTATGAAAAATGTGTGTATTTATCCACGTTTTGAAAACTGGACCGGACCGGCCGGTCGAACCGGTCTGACCGTGACTCGGTATAATGGGCGGTCCGGTCAACTCTTTAAAACCGCACCAGCCACGGACCAGGCTGAAAACCGGGAACCGGGCGGTTAAACCCGCAACCCGAAAACCGGCCCGGGTTTACAGCAACCGGCCGGTCCAGTGAACGCGGCAAAAATTACCAGTGATGGAATTCGAACAATGCACCGTGGATTGAAATACTAGGCACTTAACCACCTGAGCAAGTGATCTTTGATGTTAGTTACTTTTTATTATTTTCTTATTTGGATATTCAAATGTTAAGATAAAAAAATACCTATTATAAATAAACTAAGTATATATACATATATTAATAAAAATGTTATTATATATATTATTATAAATGTTATTTATTATTATATATATATATAAATGAAATATCAGTTACGTATACGTATTTTATTAGAAATGTTATTAAATATCTATATTAAAAATGATATTATATATATTATTATAAAATGTTATTATTATTATAAATATTATATATATATATCATATTTATTAAGTTATAACGGTTCAACCTCGGTTGGACCGATTCAACCTTGAACCTTTCCATCCACCGGTTCAATATCCGGTCTGGTTTTCAAAACGTTGGTATTTATGTTTATATTGGCCCTGTCGCTTTTTTGTAGGTGTTTAAGTGTGTTTATGTTTTATATGTAGATGGACGAAATATTGAAGCGTCGTGATTATGTGTCCGAATATTTCAATTATGTCACTGTTTTAATTTTTTAATATCAATTCCACCGACTGAATTCTAACATGCAACCGTACAACATAATTACTAATTTCAATTACTATGACAATTTTTTTGCATTCAGTCGAACAACAAAATTGAAATTGACTTTATAATTCCAATTCTTGAAGGACTTGGAATTGGGCCAATTCCAATTCAGATGAGGCTTGACTTTACTATATGCACTCTGTGTTGTGAGGCTTTCAAGCTCGTATACTTTCCTGCGTTCTGCACTCAACTTCTAGTCTGATACTCTGTAACTCATCAATTGGTTTTGATTTATTATATGTACGTTTACTGACTTCCACTATTTATACTCTCCCGCTATGCATGAGATGTGAAATGAATCAAGTGAGAGAAAAGTAAAATTCCATTCATCCACAAAGGGGAAATAAGTATATATAGATACAAGAGGCACATATAGAATAACACGTCAATAATAAATAACACGCCAATACTTCCCCTCAAGCTGGCGCGAAAAGGTCAAGCAAGCCCAGCTTGCCACATGTAGAGAGAAGTCTGGAAGGCCCAACCGCCTTGGTGAAGGCATCGACAATCTGTTCTGTGGAGGGAACATAGGTCGCTTCAAGTGTCCCTGAACGGATGTGCTCCCTGAGAAAGTGAATATCAACCTCAATATGCTTAGTCCGCTCGTGCAGAACTGAGTCGGAGGAAAGTATGAGAGCGGACTGGTTGTCGCACGTGAAAGAGAAGGGATAGATACTACTCTAGAGGGGGGGGGGTGAATAGAGTAATCAAAAATTGCACTAGCAAAGTTGACTTTCTACTCAACTCCCTTGGAGTTAAATGCAGAATGAAGGTTATAGATATTTGAGATTAAACCTTAGAGCCTAACACAAGTGTTGTGCACAAAAAGGCAGCCAACTGTAATTACAGTTAAGGCTTGGAAACCTAAACAGCAACTAACAAATCTAGTTAAGATCTAATCACAGCCACAATGCAAGTAATTAAATAAAACAATCCAGACGACACAAGGAATTTATAGTGGTTCCCCAAACAACTTGGGTACGTCCACTCTTCTACCAACAAGGTAGGAATCCACTCAGGTTTTTGATCAGGTGCCCTGCCACCAACAAGATCTGCTTCAGGTAGATCAAGAAACCCTTTAGACTTTTGATCAGGTGTCTAAAAACCAACACAGGTTTTTGATCAGGTGCCCTGCCACCAAGGGATACTTTTGAAGGGAGTAATAACCCTTTACAGGAGGGGGAAAGGAGGTTAAGGTGTCTTCTCTATTTTACAATAGATTAGAGAAGCACAATAACTTGCACTGAGCTAGAAAGCTCTAAGAGAATCAAGGCTCCCCCTGGCTCAAAGAACGTCCAGGTGAAATCTTGCTTCAGTGCAGAAACACTTCAGAAATTACTGAAGGAAAAAGCTACAAGAAGATAAATAATATTAAATCAAATTTCTTCTTTAAGCAGCTATCTTCTTCTTCTTCTTCAAAAGTCTCTGAGTGAAGATCTTCCTGTAAGCAGGAGAACTCAGGTTGAAGAAGAGTGAAGAACTAAAACTTCTTCTCAGTTAGATGTGAATGTGCTGAGAGCAGTTGGAAACTGTAAGTTCTTAAGTTTGAATGCTGCTGATTGCTTTTTGGTATATGAGAGCTAGTTGATTTCTTTCTTCAAAGAAGTCTTTATATAACAGCAGCAACAACGGCTCTAACTGAGTTTGAATCTTGTCTTCTTCTGAACTCTGCAAGCTGGGCTGCAAAAAGCATAAAGCAAAACAAAATATTGCAGGCAGATATCCTATAACAGGATAAAGCTTTCTAAGAAGCTGCAAATACTTCTGATGAAATAATATAAGAGAAAGTCACATAAGAAAAGATTCTTTACAGCCAAGGAAGACTTTTTGAGTCTAACGGCTATAAAGGACAGCCTGACAGAAATCATATCTCAGCTATAAGACAAACAACTTTGTCAGAAAAGATTAGCTCATGCATAAAGAATAGAATAGATATTGCATAGAAATGTTATCACAATTTATTCAGATAATCTTTTATAAAATGTGCCAAAATAAATATGAAATTAGTCACATCACAGAAGACGACAAAACTATTTAAAACATACAGCAAAACGTCGAACGACCCTCGGAGATCGTCGACCGACGCACGGAGATCGTCGACCTATCAGACAGATAGTCGAACGATCCAGATAGTCGAACTATCAAAGAAGATAGTCGAACTACCTCGGCAGATAGTCGAACTACCTCGGCAGATAGTCGAGCTATCAGATAGTCGATCTATCCGGACAGATAGTCGAACTACCAAAACAAAACAGATAGTCGACCTATTAAGCAGATAGTCGACCTATCACAGAAAACAGATAGTCGACCTATCAACAGATAGTCGACCTATTAAAACAAAACAGATAGTCGACCTATCAACAGATAGTCGAACTATCAACAGATAGTCGAACTATCAGATAGTTGAACTATCCAAGCAGATAGTCGAACTATCAAAGCAACACAGATAGTCGACCTATCAACAGATAGTCAAACTATCAAAGCGGACAGATAGTCGACCTATCAACAGATAGTCGAGCTATCAGATAGTTGAACTATACAAGCAGATAGTCGAACTATCAAAGACAACAGATAGTCGACCTATCAACAGATAGTCGAGCTATCAGATAGTTGAACTATCAGGACAGATAGTCGAACTACCAAAGCAAACTGATAGTCGACCTATCAACAGATAGTCGAGCTATCAACGCAGACAGAACGTCGACCAACTGATAGACGATCGTCGATCAGCCGATAGACGATAGTCGAGCGACGTTCGACTATAGTCGAACGAAAAACTACTTAACCAAATATTCATCTGGAAAAGCGATTCTACACAACTAGAGAATCTAAACTATCAACTAACCTTTGACCATAGATAAATCTTGGGTCAAGAGACAGAAAGAGAAGACTGAACTCAAATCAAAACCTAGGGTTCCAACAATCTCCCCCTATTTGAGTTAAGTCTCTCAACAATTAAAACATACAAAACTAATTACTGAAAGTAAAATAAAATGTATAAAGGGAAATAACTAAGCAGATATCATCAATCAATCAGATAAGAAATTAACTGTCAATCAATGAATAATTAAGGTGCTTCAGAGTTATGCTTAGGATCAGAAGAGCTAGAAACAAAAGTAATCTTTCTTGAGGGATCTAGAGCTTCTTTTTTCGATAGCTTCAAGTCTTGCTCTCCAATAATTTTCAATTCTGTTGTCCTTGGGACCACTGTCTCAGGATGCTTTTCCATATACTTTGAAGGATCAAACATCTCAGGTCTGACCTGGAATTTTTCGAGCTCCTTCTTTCTGAATTTAGACATTGTGGTTAATCCTGCAGTGTCCTTTCCTTCTGCTTTTGCTTTCCTAATTTGCGCTGCTCCAACCAGTTCAAGAAAACGAGCCATCCTAAAGTTAGGATCAAGCTCTGGGCTTTCATAAACAATCTCAGAAGAAGTGTCAACTGGTTCTTTATCCTGATTAACTAGATAACACGAGAGAGCAGACTTAGCAAAGTTCTTGCTAGAATTTTCAGTTAAAAATAAATTGCTTACCTTTTGGAGCATCCTTCACAGAGTGAACTGGCTTAGGAGAGGTAGACCTTTTGATTTCTTTAGACTGAGGAGGAGAGAAGGTTGGTCTTTGATATACTACCTCCTTAACTTGTTCTTTAACAGTATCAGGTCTTTGATAGCCAGTTTGACTTTTACCTTGGAATCCTTGCGAACTTCTCCTTTGAGCAGACTGAGATGGATTTGATCTTTCAGACTGAGCAGCAGGTTTAGAAGATAAATTTCCTGAGGCTCCTGCACCGGGAGGTGGAGGAGGAGGACCTCTAGGATTCCATCTAGGAACAGGAGAGTCATACCTCTTAGACTTTTTCCTTTGCTTTTGCTGGTTCTTAGAAAACAACATCCAATGCTGGAAGTCTTTTGACTTTGGATCAATTCCTTTCAGTATATAATACGGTGTATCATTATCTGGGTTAGCAGGAGGAGGAGGAGCAGCTTTTCTTTTCTTTTTAGCAATCCTTTTTCTTTTAGTCTCAGCAGACTCATCAGAATCGATTTCATCTTCAGAATTTGAAGAGATGGGTAGATCATATGGGTCAATAGCATCTTTTATAGCTCTTTCTTTTTCCTTTCGAGCAGCTCTTTCTCGTTCTTCTTCTATGGCATTCTGTGCCAATAGAGTATCTAAATCCAAGCCTGGGGAATCATCCCATACAGTAGATTTTTCAATCTGGGCATCTGCAGCTGATTCTTGAATCTCAGAAACTGTCATAGTGACCAGTTCTGCTTGCACTTCAGGCTGAGCAACTTCAGAAATTTGAGCCTCTGGTTCTGGTTGAACTTCTGGAGCAGGTGGGATAACAGACTCTTGAACTTCTAGAGTTTCTTCCAATTTATCTGTAGTTTTATGAATAAAATTGTTCTAAATGACATCTAATCATGCCTTCCAGATATTCCCAAACTAGCATATCAGTTAACAAGTCTAAAAAGTAAGTAAAGGGAATACCTTCAGAATCGACCACAGCATGTCCTAACTCCCACAATTCATCTAGAAAGGAGGTGATGATTCCTTCTAGGTACAGGGCAACCAAGGGAGTAGAACTTTCTTCTAAACAAGCTTTAACAATAAATTCAGATTTTAATACTGCATCAGAAATTTCCTTTTCAGATAGAGGAGGAGGAGCTGAATCTTCTGTTGCTTTCTCTACTACTGCAAGATGAACTGTTGGAGGAGAGGCCAAAGGCTGCTCTGAGACATCTTCATCAAGCATCTCCCCCTGCCTGATTTCAGTAGAGACTGAAACCAGGCCCCTAGAAGAAGAGGGCTCAGCAGAGTTTGAGAGTTTCAGAATAGCAGCAGTTAGAGAGGATATAGAAGAAGCAAGGGGAGCAATTGCCTCTTCAATCATAGTTCTGATTGAGGGGGTAATTAACTCCACAATGCTAGAAATAAAAGCTGGAGTTATTTCAAAAGAAGATGATGATGATGGTGGAATTTCAGAAGATGGAAGATCAGTAGGGATGGTATATGCAAGATGAGCTGGAGATGGAACTGGAGATGTATGAGTGGATGCAGGGTGATCAATGTGATCAGGAGAGGGAATTTGAGAATGAACTGGAGAAGAAATTTCAGATACCAACAAATCAAAACTAGGATGAGAAATCCCAGCAAGATGAGTCGGGAGAGGAGATGCAGGAGGAGAAGCAGAATGTCGTACTTCAATTGAAGTTGAAGGAACTTCAACTGAAGTAGACAGCAAAACTGATGAAGAAGATGGAAGAGATAAATTTGCTGAGCCAGCTGCTAGAAGGGGGGGAGTGACTGCGACAGTCCTAGTGCTCTCAGAAGTAACTGGAGCAACCCCTGCGGGAGCGGGCTTCAGGAAGGTCCTTTTCCATTTGGCGAATAGCGATGGATCCATCTTCTTGCTTGCGTTGATGGAGGTGGCGACTGATACTAGCAGATGGGGGAATTTCTCCTTCAGAAAAATTCCAACTACCCTTCCTAGGGTAACTTCTTTCTTTCCATTCTTTTTCCTGATTAAATCAAACATAATGCCTGCCCAATTGATCTGCTTCTTATTCACTATTGCACACATTAGTGCAAATTGCTGCCTTGTAATATTATCGTGGGCGGAGTGCTTTCCCAGTAGCACTTTTCCAACAATTTCCGCAAGAAACTTAATCTTAAACGGGAAATTCACTTTGAGCAGCTTGGAGGGAATGCCTTCGGCATGTCCCAGCTCAGTTAACATCCTTCCGAACTCAGGAGTATCTTGCTCATACTCTTCTTCGCCATTAATCAATCCAAAAATTTCAGTCAGAATAGCGGGAGTCAATATTACCTCTTCTCCGCTAATTGTTCCAGTCATCGAGTCATCAGTTGAAGATGAAGTGAAGGCACACTCTTTGATCTCTTGAGTGTTTATCTTTATTCTGTAGGACATGAGTTTCTCTAACCCTTGATCTTTGCACAGATTCAGAATCTCCACTATTCCTGGTTCGCAGCAGTTGAAGGCGTCGAAATCTACGCTGAAACCGGCGTCAAACTTCACTACTGCAAGAAGCGCTGGAGCAATCGCCATCGAAAAAGCTGGAGAAGACGAAAAAGAGACGGCGAGAACGAAGCGGCAGAAAACGCAAGACAAAGAGCAAGCGGGAAGACGGAATGCGAAAAGACGCTCTCCGTCGACGATAAGAGCAACTATCTTTTAACCTAGGTCGACCATCGGCTTTATATTAAAACAGCGATTGTCGATCTATTTAAAAGATACTGGAGACGATGGTCGAACGGTCGTTCGACGATCGGTCCTGAAGCAGAGTAGTCGATCAATCGTTCGACTATTTCTGTCTTCACAAACAGCAAGCTGTCGTCAACCATAGATCGATGATAGGCTCGACCTGTTCGACTATCTTCGAACGCCGGTCGACGATCTTCAAGCAGATAAGCTATCTTCAACCATAGGTCGACGATAGGCTTGATCCGTTCGACTATCGTCGAACTTCGTTCGACTATCTTCGAACAAGTTTCAACAAGACAGACGTCACACTTAGTCTCTTCCATTAATCATGCCTAGTTGAACTAAAAAGAACATCCTGTCTTAACTGATGTCTTGTTTGAACACCAGCTGATATGTCTCCTATCACTTGAGATGTATGGTGATCTCTAAGTGTGACAACATCAGCAGGTGGGATGTGATCTTCAACAATAGTTGGGATTAATTCCTCAGGAGGAATTTGATCTACTATTGGCGGTACAGCAACAACTTCTGCAATGTCTTCATCACTGTCTGATTCAGTGATATGAAGAGTTGAAAGATGGAGGATTTCTTGAGTGACATCTTTGGAAGATTCTTGTACCTGTAATGAACTTGAGGAAAGGGAAGTTTCCTTCTCCTTGTAAAACATTTGGGATTCATCAAAGGACACATGAACAGACTCTTCAATTTTAGAAGATGATTTATTAAATACCCTATAAGCTTTGCTTACTTGGGAATATCCAAGAAAAATTCCCATTGAAGCCTTTGCTTCAAATTTTCTAAGGTATTCTTTATTGTTATTATGAATATAAACAACACAGCCAAACACTCTAAAATAATTTATTTTAGGTTTCTTTCCTTTAAGTAACTCATAAGGAGTTTTACACTTAAGTTTGTGTATCAGACTTCTATTCAAGACATAGTTGACTGTACTAACAACTTCTGCCCAATAGGAAAAAGACATATTAGCATCTGCCAACAATGTGCCAGCAGCTTCAATTAGTGTTCTGTTCTTCCTTTCAACTACCCCATTTTGTTGGGGAGTTCTAGGAGCTGAGAAGTTATGTTTGATACCTTCTCTCTCACAGAATTCTTGCATGAGAAGAGAGTCAAACTCAGTAGCATGATCACTTCTGATCAAGGCCACATGAGTAGAGTACTCAGTCTGCACACATAATAGAAAGTCTGTAAGGGCTTTGAAGTTATCAGCCTTAGTTCTCAAAAAGAACACCCAAGTGAACCTAGAGAAGTCATCTATAATGACTAGGGTGTAATACTTCCCTCCTAAACTCTGTACATTTATTGGGCCAAATAGGTCCAAATGTAATAAATACAGGATTCTAGGAGAATCACTTTTATTTACTGATTTAAATGAGTTCTTGGTTTGCTTGCCTAGTTGACAAACCTTGCATATGCTCTCCTTCTTGTAGGGGCAAGAAGGTAAACCTCTAACAAGGTTGTGTTTAGATAACCTAGATATATTCTTGAGGTTAACATGGCTAAGCCTTTTATGGCATAGAGTATTGTTATTGGTTACTTCATTAAACAAGCAGATTTCAGAGTGAGTTGAATTAAAATCTACTAAATAAATGTTACCTTCTCTAATGCCTACTAATACAACATTATTATTTAAAGTAATATTACAAAGAGAGTTAGAGAATGATATCTGGTATCCAGCATCACATAACTGACTTACTGAAATTAGATTATGCTTCAGTCCAGTTACATAGGCAACTCTCTTGAATGTTACAGCTCCAATTGTCATCCTGCCATAGCCTTCAGTTTGACCACAGCTTGAATCTCCAAAGATTACCTTTGGGCCAAGCTTTGCCTTGAACTTTGACAGATGTTCTTTATTTCCTGTCATGTGCTTGGAACAACCACTATCCAAATACCACTTATTTTGAGTGATAGGATAGGTCTTCACCTGCAAATAAATCAATTTAAACATTGTGGACCCAGGTAACCTTGGGTCCCTTGTTTTTCACATAAGAAAAACTGGAAATAAATGAATAAGCAGGCTGAGGGTGATAACCTAATGGGTAAGATCTCCTAGGTGGGATTCTCCATGCAGATGATGGGTCAATAAACCTAGGGTTTCTATTCATATTCGGGTTTCTAAAGTTCTGGTTGGAATTTTGAAATTCTTGTTGAAAGCGTTGATCGGTGTTCGACGATTGGTACCCAGATCGTCGATCTTCGTTCGACCATTGGGCCTGCGATCGTCGAGCAGCGTTCGACGCCCTTTGTAATTCCTTAAATTTCTGTTTTCTTTTCTCTCTTTTAGCTTTATTTAAAGCTCTATTTACTTGATTGACTTGCTCAGTGTTTTTTATTCCACTAGATGAAATAAAATTCACTGGAGTTGACAGTTGGTTTTTAAGAATGATTGGGGGCAGACTAGAAGATGCTCCTAAGCCTAATTTGTTATTGCCTGACCTAGTGTTAGACATGCTGGTTATTTCAAGCAACTTAAGGCTTCTACCATTCAGAGACTCTTCTAACCTTTTGGACTTAGCTAATTCATTCTTAAGAAATTTAATTTCTTCACTAGAATTAGTGAGATCTTCCTTTAACTTAATGTTTTCAATAGATATGATTTCTGATTCAGCTAGCCTATGTCTAAGTTCTTTAATCTCTTTTTCAGAACTAATTAAATCTAAACATAAAGATTTAAATTCTAATCTAAATTCTGCAGATGTAAAGTCATAAGAAGACAATACCTCATCTTCAGTTGACATTTCTTCATCAGAATCTGAATTCTCTGCAGCTGAGTGATTGCTGCAGGCATCAATTGCCATCAGGCAAACTTACTTTGCCTTCTTTTCTTCCTCATCCTCACTGGAGCTTGAGGAGGAAGATTCCTCATCAGAATCACTCCAGGTTTCAGCAACAAAACATCTCTCCTTCTTTTTGTTCTTGTAGGAGGATGGCTTGGAATGCTTCCTGTGCTGATCCTTGTCTTTTCTTTTATCTTTGTTCTTTTCCTCTGGACAATCTGGAAGAATATGTCCAGGCTTCCTGCAAGCATAACAGATTATTTCTTTAGAAGGGGTACGATCATACCTTGGTTTATCTTCATACTTTGAAGATTTCTTTCTGAATTCCTTTCTTCCCATCTTGAGAAACCTTTTGGCAAATAATGCCATCAGTTCCTCATTGGACTGGCTTCCTTCAGAAGCTTCAGCAGCTTTAAGAGCAAGGGTTTGCTCTTTTCTTGTAGGAGTTGGGGTCTTTGCTTCAGCTTCAGCTTCCCTGGACTTCAACACTCGCTCAAAAAACTTGAGCTTGCCGAGAAGGGCTTCTGTTGAGATTTCATTTGTGCTTCTGACCTCCTTGATAGGCCAGATCCTCAGATTCCATGTGCTAGGGAAGCACATAAGAATCTTATCATTGACCTCTGTCAATGAAATATCCTTGTCAAGAGTTCTCAGCTCATTGATGATTGAGCTGAGCCTTGTGTACATAGCTTCAACTGATTCAGCATCAGTTTTCTTGAAATTCTCATATTGTGAGATAAGGTTGGACCTCCTATCCTTCCTTTCATCAGCTGAACCAGCTACAATCTGGTTCAGTGTATCCCACATAGCTTTTGCTGAGGAGCAGTCAGCAACCTTCTGGAATACTTCATCAGACATTGTCTGAGCCAGAATGTTCATTGCTTTGGCATCTGCTATCTTTGCCTTTTTGTATTCATCATTGTAGTCTGGAGGAGGCACTGCACTCATATCAGATGATGATGAGGCAGTAGCTGCAGCAGGTGCTCTTGGTGGTCCTGTCAAAATAGAAGCAAAGATATTTTCATCAATAGAGTTCATATATAATTTGATCCTTGCCTTCCAGATGCCAAACTTAGCCAAGTTGCATGCTGGAGGTCTGGTGCTAGAATAATCCTTGGACTGGGCCATGATAGTGAAAGTGAATATCTATAAACTTTGGTATCTATCAGGATCTTGTGACTTATGTGTTAGCCTATTCAGTCAGTCAACCTCCCTCTGATACCAATTGAAAGAGAAGGGATAGATACTACTCTAGAGGGGGGGTGAATAGAGTAATCAAAAATTGCACTAACAAAGTTGACTTTCTACTCAACTCCCTTGGAGTTAAATGCGGAATGAAGGTTATAGATATTTGCGATTAAACCTTAGAGCCTAACACAAGTGTTGTGCACAAAAAGGCAGCCAACTGTAATTACAGTTAAGGCTTGGAAACCTAAACAACAACTAGCAAACATAGTTAAGATCTAATCACAGCCACAATGCAAGTAATTAAATAAAACAATCCAGACGACACAAAGAATTTATAATGGTTCCCCAAACAACTTGGGTACGTCCACTCTTCTACCAACAAGGTAGGAATCCACTCAGGTTTTTGATCAGGTGCCCTGCCACCAACAAGATCTGCTTCAGGTAGATCAAGAAACCCTTTAGACTTTTGATCAAGTGTCTAAAAACCAACACAGGTTTTTGATCAGGTGCCCTGCCACCAAGAGATACTTTTGAAGGGAGTAATAACCCTTTACAGGAGGGGGAAAGGAGGTTAAGGTGTCTTCTCTATTTTACAATAGATTAGAGAAGCACAATAACTTGCACTGAGCTAGAAAGCTCTAAGAGAATCAAGGCTCCCCCTGGCTCAAAGAACGTCCAGGTGAAGTCTTGCTTCAGTGCAGAAACACTTCAGAAATTACTGAAGGAAAAAGCTACAAGAAGATAAATAATATTAAATCAAATTTCTTCTTTAAGCAGCTATCTTCTTCTTCTTCAAAAGTCTCTTAGTGAAGATCTTCCTGTAAGCAGGAGAACTCAGGTTGAAGAAGAGTGAAGAACTAAAACTTCTTCTCAGTTAGATGTTAATGTGCTGAGAGCAGTTGGAAACTGTAAGTTCTTAAGCTTGAATGCTGCTGATTGCTTTTTGGTATATGAGAGCTAGTTGATTTCTTTCTTCAAAGAAGTCTTTATATAGCAGCAGCAGCAACGACTCTAACTGAGTTTGAATCTTGTCTTCTTCTGAACTCTGCAAGCTGGGCTGCAAAAAGCATAAAGCAAAATAAAATATTGCAGGCAGATATCCTATAACAGGATAAAGCTTTCTAAGAAGCTGCAAATACTTCTGATGAAATAATATAAGAGAAAGTCACATCAGAAAAGACTCTTTACAGCCAAGGAAGACTTTTTGAGTCTAACGACTATAAAGGACAGCCTGACAAAAATCATATCTTAGCTATAAGACAAACAACTTTGTCAGAAAAGATTAGCTCATGCATAAAGAATAGAATAGATATTGCATGGAAATGTTATCACAATTTATTCAGATAATCTTTTATAAAATGTGCCAAAATAAATATGAAATTAGTCACATCACAGAAGACGACAAAACTATTTAAAACATACAGCAAAACGTCGAACGACCCTCGGAGATCGTCGACCGACGCACGGAGATCGTCGACCTATCGGACAGATAGTCGAACGATCCAGATAGTCGAACTATCAAAGAAGATAGTCGAACGATCCAGATAGTCGAACTATCAAAGAAGATAGTCGAACTACCTCGGCAGATAGTCGACCTATCAGAACAGATAGTCGAGCTATCAGATAGTCGATCTATCCGGACAGATAGTCGAACTACCAAAGCAAAACAGATAGTCGATCTATCAAGCAGATAGTCGACCTATCACAGAAAACAGATAGTCGACCTATCAACAGATAGTCGACCTATCAAAACAAAACAGATAGTCGACCTATCAACAGATAGTCAAACTATCAGATAGTTGAACTATCCAAGCAGATAGTCGAACTATCAAAGCAACACAGATAGTCGACCTATCAACAGATAGTCGAACTATCAAAGCGGACAGATAGTCGACCTATCAACAGATAGTCGAGCTATCAGATAGTTGAACTATCCAAGCAGATAGTCGAACTATCAAAGACAACAGATAGTCGACCTATCAACAGATAGTCGAGCTATCAGATAGTTGAACTATCAGGACAGATAGTCGAACTACCAAAGCAAACAGATAGTCGACCTATCAACAGATAGTCGAGCTATCAACGCAGACAGAACGTCGACCAACTGATAGACGATCGTCGATCAGCCGATAGACGATAGTCGAGCGACGTTCGACTATAGTCGAACGAAAAACTACTTAACCAAATATTCATCTGGAAAAGCGATTCTACACAACTAGAGAATCTAAACTATCAACTAACCTTTGACCGTAGATAAATCTTGGGTCAAGAGACAGAAAGAGAGGACTGAACTCAAATCAAAACCTAGGGTTCCAACAGCACGCAAGAGTCGAAGAACTAAAGGGAGGAGATCCAAGCTCGGTCAAGAGGGTACGCAACCAAAGGAGCTCAGTAGCGTCGTGGGCCATAGCCCGGTACTCGGCCCCAGCAGACGAGCGGGAGACAACATTCTTCTTCTTGCTATTCCAGAAAATAAGATTGCCACCATAGAAAGTACACATCCCCGAGGTAGAAAGTCGATCAGTAAGGGAACCAGCAAAGTCAGAATCCGTGTAACAAGTGAGATCAAGGGCCGAAGATGAACGGTAGAAGAGCCCTAAGCCAGGAGAACCCTTCAAGTAGTGGAGGATCCAAAATGCTGCATCTAGGTGAGAAGTCCGAGGAGCATGCATGAGTTGACTGACCACACTCACAGCAAAACTAATTTTAGGGCGAGTGTTGGTCAAGTAGATAAGTCTGCCAACAAGACGCTGATATTTGCCCGTTTCAGGGAGAGGATCGCCAGACTCGGCATGAAGGCGGTGGTTCGGATCTATGGGTGTAGACACAGGAGAGCACCCTTTAAGGCAGTATCACTTAAGAGGTCAAGTGTATACTTGCGCTGAGACAAAGAGATCCCTTGCTGAGATCTAGCAACCTCAATCTCGAGAAAGTACTTCAGATGCCCCAAATCTTTCACTTCAAATGCCTTCTGAAGAACCCCCTTGATCTGAAGTATCCCCGAGGTATCGTCACCGGTAAGAATGATATCATCCACATAGACAAGAATAATGACCCTACGTCCATCCACAGCAGTCCGAACAAAGCATGTGTGGTCGGCATGACATCTAGTGAACCCACTCTGAAGCACAACAATACCAAACCGCTCAAACCACGCACAAGGAGACTGTTTAAGCCCATTCAAGGACTTCTGTAAAAGGCAAACACGACCCAAATACTCTCCCTAAAGCTTGTAACTGGGGGGCGGATCCATATAAACTTCCTCAGCAAGGTCGCCATTGAGAAAGACATTCTTCATGTCCATCTGATGAAGAGGCCACCCATGGCAGACAGCGAGAGAGACACGTAGATTGACAGTAGATAGCTTGGCCACCGGGGCAAAGGTCAAGCCGTAATCCCCAGGAGTCCGAGTGAAGCCCTTCACGATAAGACGGGCCTTGTAGCGGTCAAGAGAACCATCGACATTATACTTGACAGTGTAAACCCAACGACAACCAACAGTTTTCCGACCTGCAGGAAGAAGGACCAAACGCCAGATGCCCGCCTTCTGTAGTGCGGACATCTCATCCTCCATGGCTGCCACCCATTCAGGGTGCTGGAATGCCTCAGTCATCGAACTCAGAACTCTTATCTGGTCGGTAGCAGTCAGGAAAGCCCGATAACCCTGAGAAAGACGCTGGTAGGACACATAACTTGCCACAGGATGGTCAGTAACACAAGAACGCTTACCCTTGCGAAGTGCAATGAGTAAGTCAGAGGAGGGAAAAATATCACCTGCCAGAGGATGTGGCACAAGGTCCTGTGAGCTGGGCGTAACCAGTGGATCCCGAAGAATGGGGTGGACATGTGAGGGCCCGCGTGGGCCACGAGTATATGTCTGCAACAAAAGAGAGTCGTGCAGCGGAGCAAGGGCAACCAGAGCCGGCTGTGGCGGAGCAGGAGCAACAGGGACAGAGGAGGTACCATAGAAGGGGACATCCTCAAATAACGTAACATTCAAGGTGTGAAAAGTCCTGCGAGAAGAGGGGTCAAAACACCTATAGCCCTTGGAAGAGGAGGAATACCCCAAAAATAAGCACCAGATAGCTTTGTCATCAAGCTTTGTCCGAGTCGGACGACGGTCCTGGACAAAACACACACACCCAAACACCCGGAGAGGGACAGGAAATAGTGGGCGGTGGGGAGATAAAAGACTAAGGGGTATCTGACCCGCAAAAGGCTGACAAGGCAGACAGTTGACCAAGAAGGTCCCCGTAAGAAGGGCGGCACTCCAAAATGACTTGGGGATATGAGACCCACGAAGAAGAGACCGGGTCACATTCAAGAGATGACGATTCTTGCGTTCTGCCACGCTGTTCTGTTCTGGTGTATAGGGACAGGAGAACTGATGAAGGGTTCCTTGGGTAACAAGGAAAGCTGTGAAAGAGGAAGAAGTACCCCCCCCGTTGTCGGAGCGAAGGACCCGAATACGAGAGGAAAACTGAGTCGTAGCCATATTAGTAAATTGGGTATATAAATCAAAGACATCAGATTTGGCACGCATAAGATAGACCCAACAACAACGAGTAAAATCATCTATAAATGTAACAAAATACCAAAAATCATCATAAGAAACAATCGTGACAGGTCCCCAAACATCTGAATGAATAATATCAAACGGTGCAGAACTACGAGAAACAGAAACAAGATAGGTAGTGCGTGTATGTTTACTAAGCTGACATACATCACATTGAAAAGAGTTCTCAAACGAGACACTCGGAAAAAGCGACGACACGATCTGAGGACTCGCATGCCCCAGTCTAGCATGCCAAAGAGCAGGTGAAGTAGCAGCAGCAACGATGGATGGGGGTGAGAGACAGGGCGAAGGAGGTGGAAGATCTAGCTGGTATAGCCCGTCGCGCTCACGACCGTAGCCAAAAGTCCTCCTCGTGGTCAGGTCCTGAAAAACACAGCCAGAAGGAAAAAATGTCACCGAGCAGTGCAACGAACGAGTCAATTGACTAACAAAAAGAAGATTTAAAGCAAGTTTGGGAACATGAAGAACTGAACCCAAGGAGGAGGGAGTCAGAGGAACTGTGCCCCGATGAAGGATGGGGGTCACAGAGCCATCGGCAAGGTGAACCTGCCGATGGACGCTCAGAGACTCAAGAGAAGAGAACAAGTGTGTCTTACCAGTCATGTGATCAGTGGCCCCAGAGTCAATCACCCAGGGAGAAGAGGACCCCTCTTGACTGACATGAAAGGCCATTGGGGTACCTAACGCAGATGCTGAAGTCGACAAGAATGACGAGGAGGCAGGTAGCGACTGAGCAGGAAGAGGCTGATGCGGAGTCTGAAACGGAGAGTGCAGCTGAAGCTGAGACTGGAGTTGTTGCACTTGAGCCATAAGCTGACTCCAGTCGGCGGAAGGAGCCCCGGAAGAGGCACTGGAATCAGGTTGGCCCCCAAAGTCAGAAGAAGTAACGGCGGCATCACGATTGGCGGGGGACTGCTGGCGTAGGTGAGGAAAGAGCAGCCAACATCGGGCTTTCTCATGACCAGTCCGGAGGCAGTGCTGACACTGAACAGAGGCAAATGGGCTGCTGCGGCCACCCCCGCGGTAGAAGTATGCCCCCTGCGCGCAGAAGATGGACGACCTGAAGCCAAGGCCATTTGTTCTGGAATAGGAATAAAAGCTGGAACGAGCAAAACAACAGTCAGGCGGGCACGACGCTCATGCTCCTCCACCATGGAATAAGTATCCAAGATATCAGGAAGAGGGTTCATGCTGACAATCTGAATCCTAATCTGCTCAAACTCGGGCCTCAAGCCCATCAGGAACTGATAGGTCTCCCGCTTCTCTTGCCACCGCTTGGCAACAAGTAGATCCTCTGGATGTGGAAAATCACTGAGCGGCTCAAGGTCAGAAAACTCCTGGAATCTCCCTGAGAGAAAGGTAAAGTACTCGTGCACATAACGGTCCCCCTGACGAGCAGTAGAAATCTCCTGGAAGACAAAATAAATACGCGTATCAACGCTTCTGTGATCGTAGGTACGCATCAAGGCAGCCCAAAGAGACGAAACTGAATCGAATCGCATGAACTGCTCATAAATGCAGGGCTCCATAGAGCACTGAAGCAACCCAAGAATCTTGAAATTTTCCGTGCGCCCTTGACGGATAGCCTTTTCGTCGGAAGGCTTTGGAACACCATTAGGTTCAAGCCAATCAAGCTTGTCATGTCCGGCAAGATGGACTCACACGGAGTTGGACAAGTGATAAAGTTTTTTTCACTGAGAAGGGCGGTTGTAATGCGCCGAGCAAATCCATCATTGGAACCAAAGAGGGAGGAATCCATGGGATGGGAAGAAGAGAAACCCTTAAACAGAAGTGAAAAAACTCATCCCCCCAAAAAAGGAAGGAAGACCGTAGATCACAGATCTAGGTCATGAGAAGAAAAGAAGTGAGGGAAGGGGCGGTAAACACCAAACAAATCGGCGGTGGAAGAAGCAATCGATGGGAAAAAAAGGAAAGAGGAAGTCGGCTGTAGTAGAGGAGAACGACGGGGCCAGGCGGAGGTCGGTGTCAGGTGGACGGCGGCAGCAGCAGGCGGACGGCGGCAGCAGCAGGAGGACGGCGGCAGCAGCAGGAGGACGGCGGCAGCAGCAGGCAAACAGCGGCAGCATCAGACGGACGACGACAGTAGCTGGAGGACAACGTCAGCAGCGGGATCTGCGATGCCCTCACATCGCGCAAAGAACGACGTCAAACGATGCGGGAAGAAATCACAGGGGAGACCGGCGAAGCGGGATCGGGGTTAGGGCGAAGCGGGTTCGGGGTCGTTTTCCGCCTCTGATACCAAATCAAGTGAGAGAAAAGTAAAATTCCATTCATCCACAAAGGGGAAATAAGTATATATAGATACAAGAGGCACATATAGAATAACACATCAATAATAAATAACACGCCAATAAAATGATGGATATTAGCCTTACAATGCCTCAAAGTTGGATACAAGTTGAAGTAGGATTGTTCGAAGTTGGATACAAGTTGAAGTAGGATTGTTCCAAGTTGGATACAAGTTGAAGTAGGATTGTTCCAAATTGGATACGAGTTGAAGTAGGATAGTGCACGGTATAGAATGAGTGTTACTTCTTTTCCTACCTTACCTATGCCATCGTAATCGAGTTAGGTGCATTGGACATAAGTCTTCTCAATTTTTTCTAACACCCCAAAAGGGGGGAGTCTTACACATGACACCAAGTGGGCTGGACATTCAGTCAAAAGCGTACTTTGACATTGATGGAGGACTTATACTACTGGCCGCGGATGAGGGATATCATTGAACTTTCCGTGAAGACATGTCTTGTTTGTCACTATACAAGGTGGAGAACAAGCAATCAACGAAACTCCTGGAGCCACCATCAGTACCAGAGCATCCATGGGGAGACAATGCTTCTTATTTACATAAATGTTATGCCCAAGTATGAAGGTTATAGATATATCTTGGTGGTGGTAGGCCGCTTCTCCAAATATGACACCTCTATACCAAGTGTAAAGGACACACGACGGAAGAGACGATGTGACTCTTCTTCAAACATGTGGTGATGTGTTGTGGATTGCCTAAAAACATTGTGAGTGATCAAGATCCTCACTTTACTGAGAATATATGGACATTATTATTCAAGCTAGTCGAGTCGGAGTTGAACTTTTCTTCTACCTTCCACCCTCAAGCGTAAATAGAGAGGGTGAATACACTACTTGCATGCTACTTTGTGAGCGTAAATCCGTAGGACTGAGAAGAACTCATGGATGTGGCGCAAATTTCTTACAACATATAATAAAGTGAGGTTATATGATGGAGCCCGTTTGAGCTTGCTACCGGGAGGCAGCCTCTCCCACCGCCCACCTTGACGACCACTGCAGATGATGGAAAGAGCCCGAGAGCTTGGAAAATGACTAAGTCATGGGAGGAACATGTCGACTTAGCTTGATCGTGCTTAGATATGGCTCGTAAGAGAAGGAAAAAAGTGGGCTAATACAAAGAGATTATCGATAGAGTACTCCGCGAGAGAAAAAGCGATGGTGAATCTCCTACCTCAGGTCCTCAACAAGTCAAGGCTTTGTGCAATGTGCAAACGGGCTTAGTGCGGAGATATGAAGGTCCATTTCCTATCGTAGCAAAGGTGGGTAAGGTTTCAAGTCGCTCGGACCTTACCTAGCTCTTTAAAAATTCATTGTGTTTAATGTGAGCATGCTCAAGCCATATTATGAGTGAAGATATTCAAAGAGGAGAATCCCAAAGGGCGCCTCCAGTGATCACTAAGTTTTTTGACAAGATCATGATGTCTACAAAGAGAATTGTACTGAGAAGAGATGCACAACCTAGCCCACGATGCTTGATCAAATGGAAGAGATTGCCAGAGTCCGCGACAACATGAAAGACACCTGAAGACTTGTGGAAATTCAAGAACATCCTTCAATAGTACGAGGCGACGAGCACAATGCTAGGATAGGTGGGGGAGAATGTAACAACCTGCCATCTTTGGCCCACCTTTGACAATTTTTATACTAGGCACAATATTATTCTAGAGTGATCTGGAGTCTTGGAGGTCCTTGTATATAGAAGAAGTATGAAGAGTCTAGAGAATTTAGGATTTTCTTATGATAACATTCTAGAGTAACCTAGAAAATTCATGAATATTATAAGTACAAAAATGGGAGGCTGTGGCCACAACAACTTGCCAGTTGGCTGGAGAGGGGTTGGTGTGTTTGACCTGCAGCCCGGTAATGATGTCAGGTCACACTCAGTTGACATTGTCCCGAGTAGTTGTTGGGCCCAGGACATTACAATAAAAAGTGCACTTTTTGTGTAACGACTGGTCTATCCCCTCACGACCTATCTGGGTCTTCCAGTTCCTGCCCATTCCAGATCGTTACCGGGCTGCAACCCAAGCTTTATAACCCTTCTCCAGCCTACTGACGGGTTGTTGGTGGCCACAACCTCCCTTTAATGAGGGAAACTTTCAGGTTAAACGGACATACTTTGGAGGGAAAATTCATTGGGCCCTATAAAAGATGAAGGCCCCTTCATTTGTAACCATCCAAGTTTTGGACAAGCAATTGAGTTCTCTTCACTTGTAAGCATTCTATTGAGTTGTTTATCCACTCTACTCTTCTTCACCAACAAAGTTCTTGTAGAAGGCTAGCTTAGCCAGGCTACTTAAAGTGGCAAATAAGAGCTAATGCTGCATGGGCTCCTACAGAAGACAAATCTATGACAACTAGCTTGGCCCTTAATATGGCAGGACTTGAATTTTTATTTTGCTGTTCTTTGACAACATTCCATTTCAACTGGTTGTATTCTAGGAAGCATGGATACTTTCCAAGGCCCAATAAACTTCCCAATATTTATAAACAATGTACTAATGTGTTATTGATACACATTGGATATCTTTTTTGGTGTAACTAAATTTAAAAAGGAAAAGAGAACGAGGATTCATGCTTTGGTGTACAAAATAATGAGACTATGGATACATGCTCTATTTGCATAAGTATGGCCACATGATTTTTGATCCATTTCAATGTACTCTTTTAGATTATGGGATTTTATTTCTTACAATTTATATAAAAAATTTCAATATTTTTCTTTGTAGATTCTCATTAAATTTATTTTGGTAGCTAAGAGAATGTATGTGTTACGGCTCTAAATCATAACGAGGATAATGGGGCCTTACTGCAGCTATTGGAGGTGAGGTGCTTGAGGGAGAGCTACCAAATCCTTATTATTCACAGTTCTAGAGGGGAGATTATATGATTAAATCTTACTCGCGATTCCATTATCGTAAATTCCTATATAATTCAAATTAATACATTCACACTTCAATCCAAACAACTGGACTAATTGCAAATATCACTCGACATAAAACAAAATTTTAAATTGAAGTACAGTTTATAAAAGACTGTAATAATACAACGACAAATATAAATACAATTAAAATCCTAATTGAGTAAGATAGTTTGACAAGCTGGTCATCTCAACTACAACCAGAACATCACTCTTACCCTTCAAATCTAGCTTGCCCTCAAGCTCGAACGTACATCATGTTGTCTCCAACATCCTCTTCCTCCTCAGTGTCTTCGATTTCTAGTAGATTGATTTTCTTACAACGATGGTTCTAGGTGTATGCTTTCTCACAATTTGAAATAAAGTTTTGTTGCTCTTCTATCAACCATCTCTTGTCTTAGAAGTGATTGATGTTAGTGTGTGAAGATGACTCCTCGTTGAACTTGTCCATTGTGGTAATTGTTTCCTGTCCATATGAGGTCGCTTGTCATGGTTGTGTGCTAAGCTCGTTGCTTTAATAAAATCTATAGGACTCTAGAACTCAAATTATAATTGTACCCGCTCTTGAAAACCCGCTATAAAACTAGTACTTGTGGATTAGATAATATTTATGTGGTACAAGCTAACAAGGTTTGGAAATTGTCCAAGTACTCATATGTGGGTCCCTTTTGCTTCATGTAAATGAATTCTCTGATATGGTTGCTGCGTAATGGTGAACCAAAACTCATGTTATAGAAGATTTTTAAGTCCCAAATCATGTCAAGGGGTCTCATCCCAGTCTAAAGCTACGCAATGCCAACAATGTGGAATGATGTGATGCCAATCCATTTCGATCATAGAGTTCTCTGATTGATTAAGAACATGTCACATCATGTTATCCATTCCATTGAGGATAGGAAAATTTCAATTTTACATAACAAGGCACAATACTATTATAGTGTTATGGTAAGGTCCATACGTCAGAATCAATTCTTGCGTTTGCAAGGTGTCCTCCATACTGGGGCTTGCAGTTACATGGCTCGGTCCTGCCACTTGGTACATAATAATTGGTACGGATCTATGTAGCTCCCATCAGCCCACCATAATGTTACGGGCCTCCTTCACGGCTTCGTCGGAGGTAGGGATGGAGGTGGGGATACAAGGGGTAAACCCTAGAATGAGGAAAAAAGATGAGAGAGAGAGAGAGAGAACTTTAGATTAATCTTTTGATTCATACAATGACCCCATGGGTTTCTTAAATTAAACTCCTAATGACATAATCGTAAATACACAAATAGACATGTAAATATTAAAATACTACGACGTTAAGACTATGACTCGACGTGATAATAACGACTCATCTTAATGCATAAAGACTCGACTCGATAACATAAATAAGCCTAATATTATAACTACTGGATAACTGACGTCGTGGGCCTCTATTAGACCCCTATCACATAACCTCATCCCTATTGTCCAAATTCATTACATGTGTGGAATGGATCCATGCAGTCCACTCGAGATCCTACGGTTAACTACTTGCGGTCCTCTAGAGGTGGCCACGTTGCTCGAGCCGCTAGAACTTTCGGCGTTGGTGTTCAATCCCATGATTATGTCTATGTGAGCCTGTAAAGTGTTGAAGGTCGCTTGATTATCAGTTGTCGTGGTGTGGTTTCATGCTTCCATTGCCGCAATGTCTATCATCAACTTTTGGAGCATGTTGACCAATTCTCCCATGACGCTTGATAACATGTTGTTATGTGCTCTAACAAATGATCTCATCACTAATCATTGGGACTGTGATCGAGGGAAACTAGCGAAGGTTTCACATTCTTCTCTCTAAACCCCGGTGATTTCCTATGATGCACAGAGCTTGTGACAAAATATTGGATGCGAAAGGAATGATGGGAGCGATCGACAAAATGAATTGATGATGTAGTTGCTAGAGAGGAGCGAAGTTCGAAGCTGCCAGTCTATGGGATGAGGAGACAGATCAATTTGTTGCTGATAGAGCTTGGGGAGAGCAGATCATCAATACGTCATTGATATGATGGGGCAGAAGGAAGGATAGGGTTGCCGATTGTATATGTGGAAGATCATTGCTGGTCGTGTGAATAAGGCGTCGACTTAGGAGATAAGATCTGTGAAATGAGGCTTCGACTGCTTGGGAGCTGCTTCAGAGGAGGTCGAGGAGAGGTCACAGTGCTCGAGAAGAACAGGTTAATGCGAGCATCTCGAGTCTCGACAATTTGCGAGCAAGAGAGCAGAGGGTTAGTGTTTCTGTTACCAATATTGTCATATCCCTTATGCTACCTGTGGAACAGTTGAATCTTTTCCCAGCCTTTCATAGGTTTGAACATACATTTTCTCAATGAATATCATCTTCTTTGCACTTATTTGATTTAATTTAATATCAAAATAGCTTCTGTTAGCATCCTCCTCCTCATTATACTTTTTGTGAACTTTCCATGCCTTCCTGATGCATTTCATTTTCAAATTTCTGTAGGACCATGAAAGTAGATATGCTCCTTAATTAGTAACCAACTTGAGATCCACATATTTAGGAACCAACAGGAGAATTTTTGGTCTAAAGGAGAATGAAAAAACACTTTATAGTGCTCTCAGAGTGCTTTCTAGAGTAAAAATCTGAATGCATGCACTATCTCCTTTTCTGTTTTGGTTTATTTAGTGATATTCTTCTTTTTTCAGCTTTTTGATTGGATGCAGCAAAATGAGATGTTGAACTTTGCGTCGTATAGCAGTTTTATCAAATACATGCGCATAAGCCGCAATCCCATGAAAGCTCTTCAAGTTTATGATGGCATAACAGATAAGTCAACACGTGTCAACTTGTCCATTTGCAATTCTATTCTTGGCTGTCTGGCACAAAATGGAAGATTCAAAAGCAGTATGAAGTTGTTTAGTAAGATGAAGGATAGTGGTCTGTTACCCGATTTGGTCACATATAGTGCGGTATGGGCCTGATTATTTTATTTTACTTTCTGCGAAGAACCCGATTTATTCACAATCTATTGCAAACTGAGTATCTTTTTGTCAGGGTTCCTTAGCTTATAGCAGGCTGTGGTAAAGAGGAAGATGGTTACGTGAAAGCAATGCAGTTAGTTCGAGAGCTTGAGAGTAGCGGATTTCACAAGGATAGTGTATTATATGGCAGCCTGATAGCAATTTGTGCTTCAAATAATCTATGTGAAGAAGCAGAGGAGTATTTCAAGCAGATGATGGCTGAAAACTGTACTCCTAATATATTCCACTACAGTTCTCTGCTAAATGCTTATTCTGTGAGTGGAGATTATGTGAAGGCTGATCAATTAATAAGGAACATGAAAGACTCAGGGCTAGTTCCAAATAAGGTAAATTTGATTTTTTCGCAAATTTGCAGTTTTTTCTGTCTAATTAGTCAAATGTATTCTTACAATCATGGAGATAATTTGTCCATTTATGGTTTGTTACTTGAGATGGAAAATTATTTATTGGTTCTTCTCGTGTTCTGATAATGATTTTTAATGATATGTTTAGAAACTGTTAGGTTTAAAATGTAATCCTCTTTCGACCTTATATTATATATTTATATGCCACTTTTAAGAAACTGTTAGGTTTAATACTAAGTTTTAAAATTTGCTCTTGGACTTACATTTGGTGGCTCAATTTCAAAAGTTGGAGCAGGAGTTTTGATGCAGTGGTAAGGCCGACTCGGGGTGGACCCTCTAATGCAAACCTACGTGCAGTGACATATGGATAATGCAGGAGAAGATCCACGCTAGCAATTGCAGTTGATAATTAATTATTATAACAAAAAAATAACAGAGGCACATGCAGTCTCAAATAATTAATTAAATGAGAACTATCAATTTTTTCAAACGATAGAGACGCAATTACTATTAAGTGTGCACAGAACTAACCCCGCAAGTAGTACAATAGATGAACTAATAGCACAATAAAACAAAATCCACTACATTATGAGTGCCAAAAATAAACAACAATAAAAGATAAGACTTTACCACAACTCAAACGTGCAGGCGATGGAAAAAAGGATTGTTGATGGACATCCAAGGTCGAAGCAAGCTGGGAAGGTGCCGGGGGAAGAGATCTGGGCTGATTGTAGCCTTGATGTACTTTGAAATGGCTGTTAGAAGAAAAAGGGGTTGACTGTTAGAAGGAAAGGGTTGACTGTTGGAGTTTTGGTGGAGGGGTGTGAGGCTGGCGGCAGGGAAGGGCTTCAGAGATATAGCTGGGAGTGGGAAATAGCTTGGAGGCGTTGGAAGGGGGGACTGGAAGAGTGCCGGCGGGTGGAAACAGGGAGGGGGATGCAGGTGGAGTGAAGTGCGGTGTCCGCCGACGAGGAGGGAGTAAAATGCGGTTGGACTGGGAGATATCCGGTGGGTGCCGTTGATGAGGGAGGATGCCGCTGGAGGTGGTCATGGGCTGGGTAGAGGTCGACAAAAGAGAGGGGAGGTGGCAACAACGGATCTGATGCGGGGAAGGTTGGCGGATGGCCTGGACGGGAGTAACAGTGGCGGTAGAAGTGACTTATTGGGAGGCTGACGGGTTGGAAGAATATGACTGCGATTATATGAAGGTTGCAGGCTAGATGAGGTGGAGGAAGAGGCGGCGGGAGATTCCGGCGGCTGACCGACAATGGGAAGGTTGGCTAGGCGTCGCACCAAGCACTGAACTCTCGGAATCGCTCCAGAAGAGGGACCGACCGTTCCTGCATAAAAGCAAAACCCACGATGCCTCCAAATGAACCACCGCTTGATATATAAAGCCCTAAAAATCAAAACTGCTGCATCATAAATAAAACCACCCGAATCGGACGGCTCAAACTGTTTGGACCGATCGGGGGAAAATACAACTCAAAATATCAAAAGTATTATATGATCTCGACTCGGATCGACCATCCAGACGCAACCATGGACTTTGATCTTCCGTCCAGGCAGCAGATCACCGCCTCATGTAGGAATACACCTATATCTGGCGTGGTGCGCCATCAACTCCCCCCGGCTTGTAAGCACTCATCTCTGATGAGTGAAGATGGTCTTGCTCGCTATGTAGCCGTGGGGTGAGTCTCTCAAGCTCCTCTGAAGAAATCCACGTGGTGTCGTGTAGAGTCCGACCGCTCCAACAAACAAGATAACACACAATATCTCGCCCGCCCGCAGCGTAGAAGTCGTGACCGATGATCTGAAGTACGTTGTCTGTAGAAGTAGGTGGCTCTGGATGTAATGTATCTCCGTCTGACAGTAATGTATCTCCGTCTGACTACAGTGTCGGTGGAACCGTTGATTGTGCAATGCGATACTCATGGCGCGACTCTGCGGGTGGCAATATAGAAGGAATGGTGGAGGTAAAAGGAGGTGAGGGCTCAGGTAGAGGGGTTGTGGAGATGATGGCTCAGGTAGAGGAAAGGAAGAAGGATCCACATACACGCGCTCCTCGTAATAAGGAGGCGGATCCTTTACATTGAATACTCGGCTGATGCCCATACCATGAGAGTTGTCGATCTCATATGTGTTCGTACCAATCTGCCGTACGTCTGTATAGGGTCTCATTCTGCGTGTGCTTAGTTTCTTTGCTGGTCCTTGCGAGACCCTCTCAGATCGAATGCGAATCAGTACCTAATCTCCCACCTCAAAGGTTTGTTCCCGGCTGTGCTGGTCTGCTCGATCCTTATAATAATCATTACTAGTTGCAATTTTTTTTCGGACCAACTCATGGAGTGCATCCACATGTTGTATGAAAGACTCTTCAGACTCACTGGGTATGGACTCTAGAGGAATGCTCACTAAGTCAATAGGTTTCCTAGGCTCATACCCTAACATAATATAGAATGGACCCAAACCTGTTGTCCTATTGACAGAGCTATTATACGCAAACTCGGCTATAAGGAGACCAGAATCCTAGGTAGACGAACTATCCCCAACAAGACAACGCAATAGTGTCCCTAGTCTACAGTTAACAATCTCGGTTTGTCCATCCGTCTGCGGGTGGTAGGCAGAGGAAAACTTTAAGGCGGGACCAATCTTCTTCCATAATGTCTTCTAAAAATAGCTCATGAAACACACATCTCGATCAGAGACTATGGTAGTGGGGAGTCCATGATACTTAAATACCTCTCTAAAGAGTAATACACTCACATGAGAGGCATCAACGGTCTTTCAACAAGGAATAAAATTATTCAATATCGACAATGCCTGATAACCCTAATAACGTTTTTCTCCAGGCCAGGCCAGAAGAAGCGATCCTCAACTAATGCAATCGTCTTGTCTCGACCGAAATGTCCCGTTGCTCCGTCTGCGTGCAGTTCCCAGATAAGGAAATCTCAGAGGGAAGACTGTGGAACGCAGATGCGCGAAACTATAAATAAGTATCCGTCAGAAATTGAATAACCCTCTCGAAGATCGGGTGGGTCCCTCGATAGAGCGACATAAATGTCCCAGAAGTCCGAGCACTCTGGATAATCGTAAACTAGATGCTCAAAGCCCACTACCTGAGTACTCTTGGTGTGGAGAATGTTGATTCGGCGACTCAAGCTGTCGGCCGGTTTGTTCTCAACACCCGCTCGGTGCTTAAGAATATAATGAAACTCCTGCTTATACTCTATCCATTTCGTATGTCGGTGACCCAATTTATTCTGTGAGTCAAGGTACCTCAACGCTTGATGGCCATAATACAAAACAAACTCCTTGTGCAGGAGATAATGTCGCCAATAACGCAATGCCTACACAATGACATAGAACTTTCGATCATAATTTGAATATTTTTGTCGGGCCTCGTTCAACTTCTCGCTAAAGTAGGCCACCATATGGCCTTCCTGACTAAGTACTACGCTGATGCCAACTCCTGAAGCCAACTCCTGAAGCATCACAAGATACTTTGAAGGCCTTAGAGAAATCAGGTAAGCGTAAAACATGAGCAGTAGACAGTCTCTCGTTGATTTGCTTGAGTGGCAGCCTTCATCCAAACGAAATCACCCTTGTGGAGGCAGCTCGTAATGAGAGCCATGTTCGAACTGAAGGTACAGACAAACATCTCATAGAAGGTGACACGCCCATGAAAACTACGGGTCTCATGAATTTTCATCGGGATGGGCCACTCTCGAATCGCCCTGACCTTGTCAGGATCAACAGATATACCAGATATCGAAACCACATATCTTAGGAAGTGTACGGATGTGGACAGGAACCATCACTTTTTAAGTTGATGTATAGATGCTCCTACCGGAGGAGCTCGAACACCAGATGAATATGACGCAAGTGCTCGGTGCGGCCCTGACTGTATATCAATATGTCATCAAAATATACTACCAAGAATTTGCTTATGTAGGGCCGCAGAACCCGTGTTATCACTCTCATGAACGTACTGGGCGCGTTCGATAATCCGAACGACATTACTATCCACTCATACAAGCCATCCTTCGTCTTGAAGGCCGTCTTCCACTCATCCCCTTCTCCAATTCTAATATGATGGTACCCACTACGAAGGTCGATCTTTGAAAATATCTGGGCGCTGGCCATCGAGTCCAAGAGATCATCGAGGAGGGGGTTGGAAAACGATACTTCACCGTGATCTTATTTATAACACGACTATCAATGCTTATGCGCCAACTCCCGTCCTTCGTTGTAAGAAGGGCCAGTACGACACAGAGTTTCAGGCTCTCTCGTATGAACTTCTTCCGCAGAAGCTCATCAACTTGCCGTTTTAGCTCGGCATGATCAGTCAGGTTCAGTCGATAATAGGTAAGATTGGGCAAAGATGCCCCTTGAATCAAATCAATAGCATGCTGGATGTCCCTCAGTGGGGGAAGCTCATCAGGAAGCTCCTCGGGCATAATGTCTATAAAGTCATCCATAAGCTGATGAACATCCGGATCAGTAATCTCAACCTCAATAGGGGTCTCAGTCGTCATCATGGCTACGACAATAAACATAACCCCTGCTTCTAAACTCTCAAGAAATCACCCTTTCTCAAGACATGGAGGGGTCTCGAAGATCCCGCACTAACTTAAGAATCAACCTTGCTCTTGGGAGGATCCCTGGGCTGGGTCGGGGTAAGGTTAATATTTCGACCCTTGTCTAAGAATACATACGTGTTGGATCAAACATAACACATGACATCACGATCATATAACCAAGGTCTTCCGAGAAGAACGTGTGTGACATCCATGAGAATAACATCACTAAACCTGGTCTTCAGTGGTCGCTAGACGAATCGGCACTAGCCATCTCTGAGTAACCTGGATGGTGGACTTGTCCACCCATAGGACACGATACAGATGTAGATGGGGCTCGACAATAAGCTGCATCCTCTCCATCCTTTTTCTAGCAATAATATTTGCTCAACTACCACTATCAATGACGAGCTTGTAGGGACCTCCTACGCCCGGGAAATATGTGAAGAAAATAGCGGTGCAACGCCAATCCTCCTCGGCATGTGGGGTGTGAAGGATGCGGCGGAGTACTCCTACCTCTAGCAATCTCTCTGCATCGCTCTCCTATCCGTCCTTTACAACGGTCATAATCTCCTCAATGGCTATGTCCTCAGCCACAGTACTGGGCTTGTTAGAATCCTCAATCAGTAAGTTCTTAGTCGAGCATTGTGCTGCGAAGTGCCCTATGCCAGATCATCAATAACATTGGACGCCCCCAGGTTTGGGCCCTCCAGGAACTATAGCTTTTCCCGTCATATCTGCGGGAGCGCGAGGGATGGAAGTAGTCGTGGCAGGAGGGGTCTCCTAATTGTGGTGGCATCGGGTCGAGTGTTGATCTGCCTCGGGCCAGCACTACGTAAATACTGTTCGTACTCTAGCGTGAGCTGAAAGACCCGGTCAACCGTATCCAGCCTAGGGGGAATCAGTTCCCTTCAGATGTCTGCTCTAAGTCCCGCGCGAAAGCGCGATGCAGTGGCGATGGGCTTCTCCATAATATCGCTACAAACTACTAGTTCGTCAAATTGTGACATATAATTTGCGATGGAGAGAGTCCCTTAACGTAGTGCGTAGCTGATCTCGATACAAAGCTGAGAGATTTTTATCTTGCAAACTTTGTTTCATCTCGTCCCATCGGGTGATGGGGTAGTAGTCATGCCGCTCAAGAGATCTCTCAAGACTCGATCAATAATTCTTTGCCTGACCGATCAACTTCATCTTGGCAAATCGCACTCATCTTTGTCACTCTTCTCAAACCAATCAAAGTAGTCATCCATATCCATGAGGCAATCACTAAATGTCTTCGGGTTCAGGTGACCATTGAAGGAGGGCGCATCAAAGCGAATACGCCGGGTGATGTCATCCTCCTCTGGAGTCATCCCATGAAGCGGCTCACGGTAGTCACCATACTGATCATCAAAGTCGTAGTTCTATAATGCAGGAAGTGCTCGATCTCTACGACCAGGTGTGGGAGGACGAGGCTTATCAGGAGGACAGTGATCGCTCCCTGGATCTCGCCGATACACTTAACCACGACGATAATTTTCCCTTGCAAAGGGAGGGGGTCTCGACGAGGAATGCGTCTACCACGCCTCTCAGTAGGCGGTGTAGCATCTCGAGAATCCTCGTGAGGCTCCTCATCAGGGGGAGGAGTTGCTCGACCTCTAGGTTGCTTTAACTGATCAACCCTCGTGCTATTCCTCGCAATTTCTCCCCTTAGGGTTTCGAACTCGACTCCCATTCGATCAAATCGATCGAGAACAACCCTTTGAAACTCAACGGACGCCATGTCCGTCTGTGAACTGGTGGTCCTATTGTCGGTATGATTGTGACTCGACATGGACTGATGATAATCCCTACCACTATGTAACATGCAAATGATCCTAACCTAGGGCTCTGATACCAATTTGATGCAGTGGTAAGGGTGACTCGGGGTGGACTCTCTAATGCAAGTCCGTGCAGTGTTATATGGATAATGCAGGAGAAGCTCCGCACTAGCAATTGCAGTTAACAATTAATTATTATAACAAAAAAACAACATAGGCACATGTAGTCTCAAATAGTTAATTAAAGGAGAGAAACTATCATTTTTTTCAAACGATAGATGCACAATTACTATTAAGCATGCACAGAACAAATCTCGCAAGTAGTACAATAGATGAACTAATAACACAATAAAACAGAAATTCACTACAGTATGAGTGCCAAAAATAAACAATAAAAGATAGGACTTTACCACAACTCACACATCCAAGCAGAGGCAAGGACGATTGTTGACGGGCATCCAAAGTCGAAGCTAGCGGGGAAGGTGTCCGGGAAGAGATCTGGACTGATTGTAGCCTTGATGGACTTTGAAATGGCTATTAGAAGAAAAAGGGGTTGACTGTTAGAAGGAAAGGGTTAACTGTTGGAGTTTTGGTGGAGGGGTGTGAGGCTGGCGGTAGGGAAGGGCTTCAGAGATAAAGCTGGGAGTGGGAAATAGCTTGGAGGCGGTGGAAGGGGGGCTGGAAGTTGGCTGGCGGGTGGAAACATGGAGGGGGGATGCATGTGGAGTGAAGTGTGGTGGGCCGGCCGACGAGGAGGGAGTAAAATGCAGGTGGACTAGGAGAAATTTTGTGGCTTTCGTTGATGAGGGAGGAGGATGCTGGAGGTGGTCACAGGCTGGGTGGAGGTCGACTGGAGAGAGGGGAGGCGGCATCATCAGATCTGATGCGGGGAAGGTTGGCGGATGGACTGGACGGGAGTAACAGGGGTGGAAGAATAGACTAAATGGGAAGCTAACAGGTTGGATAAATAAGACTGCGATTTTATGAAGGTTGCGGGCTGGACGGGGGTGGAGGAAGAGGAGGCGGGAGATTCTGGAGGCCGACCAACGGTGGGAAGGAGGGAGGGAAGGCTAGGCGTTGCACCAAGCACTAAACTCTCAGAATCGCTCCAGGAGAGGGACCGACGGTTCTTGCGTAAAAGCAAAACCCACGATGCCTCCAAATGAACCGCCGCCTGCTATATAAAGCCCTAAAAATCAAAACTGCTGCATCATAAATAAAACCACCCAAATCAGACGGCTCAAACTGCCTAGACCGATCAGGGACAAATACAACTCAAAATATAAAAAGTAATATGACCTCGGCTCGGATCGACCATCCGGACAAAACTATGGACTCTGATCATTCGTTCGGGCAGCGGATCACCGCCTCCTATGGGAATACACCTGCGTTAGGCTGACACGCCATCAAGTTTTACTATCCAGTTCACTTTATTTCAATTTCAAATATTTCTTATGCCAAACATACTAAATATATTACATGCTTTCTGTGATGTGCCCTGTATGTCCCACAAAGAACATGCCACGTTTAACCCATCTGACCTTCCATTTTAAGTGAGATTGTGGCACATATCTCCATCGGGTTGGTCCTCACACACATAAAAAGACATACTCGTAGTTTTTTCTTCCTCTCGCTCAATTCTTGCTAGTGAGGCGTAACACGCGTACCTACCCCTTGGTATTCACCCGTAGGGTGAAGTCCTTGTCCCTAGGACGTAACCCTCGCTACATCTTCCTCTTGCGTAGCTCTCACATGCAGGACTTATCCCATGCTACACCTACCCCTCACATGGTCCTCATTCATAGGTTACAATTCTCGTATCCATTGGAACCATGGTCACCATCGACAGACTGTGTCTACGAATCACTTACAGGGGGAGTCCTTGTGTAACGACTTTCATACATTTGTAGACTCAGATACTAGCATGCGGCCCGTAGATCATGTGTAGGGTATATAGCAGAATGATAACAACCTTGTCTGTCCTTAGGAACTTGCGCACGCAACCACATCCTAGAACATAACAAGATGTAATCATAATTCCAAATAGGTCCTCTGCTATGTCTCAATGGCATCTTCGATGTGCTTTACACCTCATGATCATCTCCTTTAGGCTCGACAGATTATTTATACCCCCACTTGAAGATGGGATGAGGGTTCAAATTTTGAGAGGAAAGAGCAATACAGAGAAGAGATTGAAATTTTTTGGGTCAATGGTGGGTTCTGTATACACTCTGCTTGTGTCCTAAGTAAGTTCAATAATACATATATCAAACATAGGATTCAATATTAGATATATCAAACAATAAGTCATTAGGAATTCTGTATGGTTAAACAATAATATCATATGTAACTTTAAAGGAAGTTGCATTAACTTTTTTATAAATGAATTATGTTCTTAGCTCATCCTCCTCACCCACACATTCACCGGTGTTGAGAAAACTCCAAACCTTGTATATACTTCTTGAAATTATAATTACAAGTATGAATACATTTATATAGGAGAAGAAGAAAGAGGGAAAACCCAATCCAAGATGTGGGACTAATAAAAATAGAGAGAGAAGAGAGAAGAATGGGCCCCTAGATGGGCCCTAAAGTAGGCTTTTCTAACACTTCCCCGCAAGCTGGAGCGTACAAGTCGTAGGCACCAAGCTTGGATAAAAACTGGTAGTATAGTGGCCGGGAGAGAGCTTTAGTCAGGATGTCAGCAACTTGGCTTGCAGCAGGAACATGCTCCAAATCTATCTTCTTTGCCTGTACCTTTTCTCGGATAAAGTGACAGTCAACTTCAATATGCTTTGTGCGTTCGTGAAAGACTGGATTCTTGGCAATATGGATTGCCGCTTGACTGTCACAAAATAGGGTCGCTGGTGATGAGAGACGAACACCCAAGTCTCTTAGAAGGCTCTCAAGCCAAGTTAACTCGAAAACAACAACAGCCATAGCGCAGTACTCAGCTTCAGCAGAAGAGCGAGCAACCACATTCTGTTTCTTGCTACGCCAGGTTATGAGATGTCCACCGAAGTAGGTACAAAAATCCGTTGTGGAACGCCTATCATCAATGGACCCGACATAGTCAGCGTCAGAGTACGCGACAAGGGATAGAGATGTGGATGGCTTGTACACAAGCCCTTGTCCTGGAGCGATCTTGAGATATCGAAGAATGCGCTCGACAGCTTGAAGATTAGATGTCCGAGGAGCATGCATAAAACGAATTACGACTCCCACGGCAAAAGAGATATCTGGTCGAGTGACCGTAAGGTAGATCAGTTTTCCAACCAAGCGTCTATAGTATTCTGGATTTGTAAGGAGCTTGTTGGAGTCAGAGCTGTGGGCCGAGAGCTTGTGATTTGCATCCATAGGAGTATCTGCATGTTTAATAACAAAGATCCACTTGCAGCTAACACAGGATTGACCCGCAGGAAGAGGAACCAGATCTCAAGTCCGGTTAACCCGGAGAGCCCGCATTTCATCTTCCATGGCCGCCCGCCATCCGGGGTGGTGAAGAGCCTCCTGTACAGAATTAGGGGTGGAGATAGAGGATAAAGAGAGAGCACTCTGACGGAGTTCCGAAGAGAGGCGATGAAGAGAGACAAAGTTGGCCATCAAGTGGGCAGTGGAAGCAGTTGTCGGATCCGCAGGTTGCAAAACATCATTAGAGCGGGGCAGCTCTCGTAGGGCAGTAGACGAGGGAGGACGTCGAGTGTACACACGAATGACTGGTGGCCTAGGTGGTTTAGGTGGGATGGGTGGGGGAAGTATAGGTGGAGGGGTGGAATTGACGGGGATAACAGTTCGCGAGAGAGGTGGCGGAAGAGGAGGGTCAGTAGGTTGAGAGTAATACGTCTGATCTTCGAGGAAGGTGACATCAGCAGAAGTAACCACCTTGCGATCCGTTGGAGAAAAACAAACGTAGCCCTTATGAGTTCGAGAATAGCACACAAACATATATTTAGTGGCACGGGGAGCAAGCTTGTCAGTGGACGGGCCAAGATGATGAACAAAACATACGCAACCAAACACGCGTGGGGTGATGGAGAATGGAGGTGTAGAGGAAAAAAAAGAGATTGAAGGGAACCGCAAAATTGAGGATAGATGAAGACATGCGGTTAATAAGAGTGCAAGCTGTTGAAACCGCAAAATTCCAATATTGTTTGGGAACATTCATCTGAATCATAAGAGAGCGGGTGACCTCGAGCAGGTGTCGATTCTTGCGTTCAGCAAAGCTATTTTGTTGGGGGGGGGGGGTATAGACACAGGAGGTCTGATGGATGATCCCAAACTCCGCACAGAGGAGAGAAAAGGTATGACTAGTGTATTCACGGGCATTATCGGTGCGGAGGGTTTTAATGGTTGTGGAGAACTGGTTGCGAGTTTCAATGAAAAAGGTACGGAATACACCGGGCAATTCTGAGCGGTCACGAAGGAGATACAACCAGGTCACCCGAGAGTAGTCATCGACAAATGTGACAAAGTAACGGTATCCAAAAACACTTGTAATTTTGTAAGGTCCCCAAATATCGGAGTGAACAAGATCAAAGGGAGCAGGACGCCGAGAAGGATGTGATGAGAACGTAGAGCGATGATGTTTCCCATAGATACAGGACTCACACGTGAAGTCGTGGAAGGATACGTCTGGGAGAGATTTTTTGAGGATGTGTGAAGGAGCATGACCCATACGTCGATGCCAATCAACGAAGCTAATAGACGACAACACCGTTGGGAGAAAGGGGTTAAGGATATAGAGACCATTCGACATATGCCATTTTCCAATGATGGTTTGCATCTTGCGATCCTGCACAACACACAAGTGAGGAGAAAAAATAACATCATAATCGAGATCAGTAGTGAGTCGACCAACAGAGAGAAGGTTGAACGGAGAGCCCGAAACATGAAGGGCAGAGCGAAGAGTAAGGGAGGGAGTGAGGTTAATATCTGCCGCACCAGAAACGGGAAGTGTGTCCCCACTAGCAACATTAATGAACTTGAGATGCACGGAGTTCAAATATTGTGGCGGTTTTCGTGAGGTAATGTGGTGAGAGGCCCCAGAATCCAAAATCCAGGATGAGCTATGAGCAAGACAGGAGGTACCACTATCGGAAACAGACACCACAGAGCCCGGAGGACAGCTGATCATTTTGCAAGGAATAGTCCGCAGCGGTCACGGTGACAACGCACCAGCGGCAAGAAACGACCACGACCAACGCGGTAAGAAGCAGAGTTCGCAGCTGCTAGAAACAAGCAGTCTGCGCGGTTAGGAGAAGACCGCAACAAAAGCAAACACCTGGCGAATAAGGAACCAGACCGGGCGGATAGAAGCAGACCGCACCAAGGGAAAACAGGCCTTAGCGGGTCGAGAAGCGGCAACGGCGAATAACGGGGAAGGAAGTCTCCGCGAGAAGGACCAAGCCACAACAAGAAGAAGCCGGCGGCAGCGAGAACCAGGCTGCAGCGGGAAGGAGCAGACCGCAGCGAGAAGCAGGTCGCACCAAGAAGAGGCAGAGAGGGAGGCCGCAGCGAGAAGAGGAGCAGTCCGCGCGGTCACACCAACGATTAGGCAGATCGCGACCAAAATGCGGAGTGGGAAGTCCGCATGGTCAGGTGGACAATCGCGGATAGAGATAGAGAGGAGACACCGCGAGTAGAACTCGAGCGGAAAAGAGGGAGAAGCCGCGGCGGAGGGAGCAGTCAAGGATCCTCCGGTGGCTGCGGGAAGAGAGACCGAAGAGAGTAAGCAAGGAAGACCACACGACTAGGAGAAGGAAGCAGCGAGCAGAAGCTGCGAGCAGAGGCCGCGAGTAGGGAACTCGAGCAGCATGAGAGGAACTCGAGCGACAAGAGAAGAGACCGCGAGTAGGATGGCTCGAGCGGCAAGAAGAGGGAAGCGGAGTGGGGAACTCAAGCGACAAGACAAGCCGTGAGAAGAGGCCACGAGTAGGAATACTCGAGCGGCAAGGAGAAGAGGATCCGTGCGAGAAGGATACCTCACGACAAGGGAAAAGTCGCAGTGGGAAGTGGGGGGGGGGCCACAAGGCAGGAGAGGAAATGGCTATAAAGATACTGAGGAGGGGTGGATCCACGGGAGAGAGGGAGAGGGAGGGGCAGGCTGCGGTTAGCAAAGAAGTAGCCGCAGGGAGGCAGCGAGAAGAGCCGGAGAAGATAACTCGCTACCTGAAGCGAGCGAGTAGAGGGAGAGGCCGCAGAGGAGAATGCGGACAGGAGAGGAAGACGGGTCGGGCGGTTAGAGTTGTGGAAACCGCATGGACCGAACCGTGTGCTCTGATACCATGTTGAGAAAGCTCCAAACCTTGTATATACTTCTTGAAATTATAATTACAAGTATGAATTCATTTATATAGGAGAAGAAGAAAGAGAGAAATCCCAATCCAAGATGTGGGACTAATACAAATAGAGAGAGAAGAGAGAAGAATGGGCCCTAAAGTAGGCTTTTCTAACAACCGGCATACTTGTTTCTCTTCCCTGCACATAGGGTGTTTCCCAAGCAGTCACTGCATGTGTAGTGACTCGCACATGCACCGGAGGAAATATAGATGAAAACTTGTGTTTTTATTTGGAATTGATCGAAACCCACCTTATTATTAACTAACCAACCAAAATCCAAAATTTAATTTGGTTTCACACTGATTCAACGGTTGCACTCTTCAATTCGAGAAACATATGTACGGTTGTAAAACCCGCTGTTTATTGTTAAATTCCAAATATGTTAGTTATTGAATTGCCCTTTCTTTCCATAATCTCTGAAAATGTATTTATCTAATTGGTTATTCTTTTTCTAATGGTATGGCTACATTCCTTGCAGGTTGTTTTGACTACTTTATTAAAGGTTTATGCTAGAGGTGGCCTTTTTGAAAAGTCACGTGAACTCTTAACTGAACTAGAGGCTTTTGGTTATGCTGAAGATGAGGTGCACACAACTTGATATAATTTACTTGCATGCTACGCGTCTTGCATGCTACGAGTCTTGCATGCTACGAGTCTTGCATGCTTTGTTGTTCTTTGCTGCCTAGAATTTGATCCTAATTGCCATATGCGCAAATGGCTGAACTTTTTTCGTCCATAAACAGAACTTGACAAAACCTATGCAAACATTTTCACTTGTTTTCATGATGTATTTTATTAGTGTTCGAATAAAGTGCTGCTGGAGTTTCGTAAAAGCTGATGAATTTTAACTGCATCCTAGTAAGTCATTTTTTGATGCAGGGGTAGGTTGGAAATAAATGGATGCCCTAAAATGCAACCCTACGTGGAATGCGGTGCGCCTATTGTCAAACCATAATGTGAGTGCAAATGCAAAAGACAGTCTCGTTAAAATCAACGATTAGCAATTAATTAAAATAATCCTTTCCAGGAGCACAATTGTTCACAAAAAATTGAATTAGAAAAGCAAATGTGAATCCACAAACAATTGAAGCGCAAATATTTTAAACGCACGTCAAATATGTTCTGCAAGTCATGATTTCACGAAACAAAACATGTAATATTGCATCCAAGTAAATATAGTTCAAATATTGATAACATAAGACGAGAACACTAAATTACGACTTGCACATGTAGGACAAGGTGAAATACATCAAAATTAAAGATCCGAGGGCTGCTTACTCAAGTACATAGTGATTGTAGATGATTGAAGTATGGGGTGGTTAGGTGTGGCTATGACAGGAAGGGATGGGGTCAAAATGCTACAGTTTTGTGGTTGGAGATGGACTGGACGGCTGCGATTTAGAGACGGGAGACAGGTGTGCGTCGATTTGAAGGGCAACATGCAGGGGTTGTCAGGATTCAACCTGGAATTGGGGTGGGGGGGGGGGGGTCTGGTGTCAGAAGGGGAAGGGAAAGAAGAAATGTTGGTTGATGGGGATAGGGGAGGGCTGATCGTGGATGTAGGTGGAGAAGGAAATTGGCGGTGGATGGAAGACTGCAAATTTACGTTTAGCATAAGATGTGTTGTCGTGGATTGGGGGTATGTTATGGTCCTACTCGGAGGTTGTTGGAGTGGCAGAAAGTGGAGATGATGGTGGCGGCGCAGGATACCGTGGAGCCGAAACCGCGGCTGGCTAAGCGAGGCTTGCTTGTTAGAGGAGAGAGCTATTAATATCTCACAAATAAGAGAAAGGAAAACAAATTAATTTTGCATACCAATACAAGACCTAAGGGGTCCTTTAAATAGATGTACAACTGACTCTTAATGGAGATAAAACAACATACTTGGAAGTGCAAATAAATAGGAAATCAATGACAACTTGGAATGCGACTAATTTGGAAGCCTTACTGAATGCTTGTGTCGGTGGGAAAATATGCCTCCTATGCCAGTTCGAGGCGACGGTCACAACCTAGCTAGAATTATAGCAATCACTAAGTCTGGAGGGGCCTCAAAATCGTCGTTAAGTCGTAAGAGGTCACAAAATCAGACGATGAAGATGATGATCTGCATCTTTGTAGAAAGTGTGACATGCGCTAGAAGAAGATGAAACTTGTTCATAAAATCATCCACAGATCCCGTGTGACATAGTATCGCGAGGGCACCAAGAGAATTGTTGTTAATGGTAGGGTCAAAGCGTAGGTTGCAAAAGTGATTGAAATCATCCCATGTCAGTTGGCCCATCGATGAGGAGACAAGTGGCCAAAGTAGAGCGGAGTTGAGTAGATGAAAGAAAGCCTGGAGAAGCCGCTCCGCGATCGAAGTGTGTTGGTGTCCGAATAATTGCTCGCACTTAGTGAGCCTCCAAGGGGGTCCGTCTTCCCATCATAAGTTGGGTAATCCAAACGAGTGTAGCATGGTGGGGGAGCAACCTCTAGTCATTCGAGAGCCGCTGGTAGTGGCAGTTCTTGACAGCTGCAAGCGTGCTCGTGTGCTGGAGCAATGTAGAGATCATCGAGGCGTTTGGAGAGCACAGTAACGACCTCTTGATGACGTTTCACGATAGCAATTTGTTGCACCATGAAGGCCTGTGCCATGGTCATAAGTTAGCTAAGTTGATTCGATGACTCGTCTATGCTATGATGGGCAGATGATAATGAGTGGGTTATAGGTCAATTTGAGATCGACTGGGTGGGCGGAGTGGACAAGCACGAATTTGGTGTGCCCCATGACCTGCGTCGCTTCCCCTTGTTGATACAAAAGGAAGTTCCCAACGTTGTTGTTGTCCGAGAAATAATAATTCCATGGAATTTATTAAATTTCAAAACTGTTGCTTCACTATGAAGATGTCATCTCCTCAATAATTAATTGAGTCCAAACCTGTCGCTTGATTTACGGTTCAAAATAGAAAAGGAGTGGACGGAGTAGCAGGGTTCCTTCTGCAGAGACGCAACACGTGAGAATGATGCAGACACACACGGTTTCCTTCTGTGAGGTTGTGGACGATGACTATGGAGTCAATCGAGTGAGATATGCGATGGTATCCTTCTGCCCTTGGTGCGTCGAGCGAGAGGGACGCAGATGTACGCGATTCCTTCAATGAAGATGACGACGAGGCAATCGATCGAGGGGGAGTCAACTACTGGGGGGGGGGGTCAACGAAGCATAGAAGAAGCTTCAGGGTCGCTGGTTTGTCGAATGACGAAGAAGCGAGCGGATGGCGCGGTTGACGAAATAGATAGGCTGGTCGTGCGTGAAGGCAAAGAGCGAGGCAGATGTGCTCGTGACCGACTGGGGTTTGGTTGGATCAAAAACAACAATGATTTCAGTGATCATTCAGAAGAGTGTCGATGGAATATGAGGATAACTTGGCTGGAGGGAGGCGGGCTCATGCGGGTCCTGGTACAGAAGAATCGGTGAAAGAATTGGTTTGCGCATTGATGAAGTAAAGAGGCAGTCATGCGGGTGTTGCTGCAGACTAGCGACACAAATGTGTGAATGATGAAGTTGATGGGGTTGCTTGTGGGTGATATTGTCGAAGCAGTGAATGGACAGTGTCGGAGTTGCACGGATGAAACGAAAAAACATTGGATGTGATCCAAGGAAGAGGATGGAATGGACAAGATATCACAATATATCTCGCTCGCTTAAGGCTGTGAAGTCATGGAAAACAATCTGAAGTATATCTCCAGCGGTCACAGATAGCCTTGGGTAAGATGTATCTCTGTCTAAAAATTGATATGGTGGAATCGTCGGTCGTGCAAGGTGGCCCTCATGACGAGACTCATCATGTTGAGGTTGTGGTGGAGTGAGAGGAAGTAAGGGATGATGTGGCTCATACTAGGGATCCATATACCCGCGCTTCACGTAGTAAGGAGTCAGGTTCTTTACATTTTATACTTGGTTTATCCATTATTTGAGGGATATCATTCTCATATGCATTCATACAGATCTGTCGTATGGCTGTATAGGGACCCATTCACCGAGCACTTAACTTAATTTTCTGTTACTTGCGGGGACCTCTCAAATCGTATGTGAATCATCACCGACTCTCCAGTTAAAAACTTGATCCCTCTTGTGCTGATCTACTTAGATTTTATAGTAATCATTACTTATTGCAATTTTACATTGGACAAATTTATGCAGTTCATGCAAATGATGCAAAACATACATAGATTTTGTTAGAATTATGTTATTTTCTTGAATTTTTTACATTATTGCCTTGTTGCATCTCCCTCCTATATTAGGCGATAGCCTCCTTTTCCATTAATTAATCCTCATTTTCAATTCTCCAACATGGTATCAGAGCCAGCCATAACCTAATCTTTTCGCTCGCCCACCTTCCGCCTTCCGTCGATTCGCTCGTCACCTGCGCCGATTGCGGCCCGCGTCCTCTCCTTCGCCGAGCCCTCACGCCGCTTCCGCAATTCACCCACGTATTCTCCAACAGATTTGAATCATGCAACACAAAAGATTCATGCACTATATGTAAATGATCATGCAACAAATGTAGAAGATGAACAATAAACATGACCAACTCCTTGCACTGAGGTTCTTTGGTGCTATAAGGAACTCTTAAGATGGGCACAATGAGGAGGCTGGTAGGTGAAGTATAGAAAAATTCATCGCGAGGCGATGAACATTCAAATAAACACCAGAGACATCAATAATATGATGTAATATTATAATGTGTTGAATGTCTCATATAGTGCTAGTGTTAATGAATAAGATCACCGAGTCATTGCGTGTACTTTTAAACTCAATTGATATACTAATAATGGGTACATCCCCGATGAGTCATGACTTAGCAGGTGGCTCTCTTGGTGGAGTGCAGTAATTCTCGTTGAGTGTGCAATAAGCACCCATGAGAATGTGTGAGACATGCACATTGGTATGCCAATATGATTCATTGGATGCCTCCACAAAGTAAAAAACTCATTATGTGGCTCACCAGATGAGATATAATAAAAATCATCGCAGATGCGACAAGTACTGAAATATTTCCCTGGTATAGCTGGAGTGCACTCATAATCAGATGAGGCGGCTACTACAAGGTCACTACTAGACTCGACTCTTATTTCAGACTTGACCCATCACTATTCTCTATAACATGGAGAGACTCCAGGGAGTCTGTACTTGAAGGTGAGCCTATCATTGAGTTCATAACTAGGTATGTGCATGAAGTAGAGGAAGGACATGCCACTATATGATGACTGAATCGCTTGAACTCACTCTCTATTTGAACCATATAGTTTGGGTCAGTAATCACAGTGTTTGTATAGTCCTCAGGAGCTACGGTGGACTCCACTACATACATAATTCCACTATCTAAACTCTCACTCAAAAAATCACCCTTAAGATATGCAAGGGCCTCAATGACCCCACACCAATGAATAAGTTGACCTTACCCTTGGGAGGGTCTCTGGGTTGGGTCAGAGATAGGGTAATCTTTCGTCCTTTATCAAAGAATGCACATGTGTTAGATCATCCATAATACGTGGCATCACCATCTTATAACCAAGGTCGCCCAAGTAATACGTGAACTGTGTCCATGGGTAAGACATCACACTAGCCCTTGTACTCAACAGAGCTAAACGAATTGAGATTAGCCATCCATGTGTAACTTGGTTTGTAGACTTGTCCACCCAAAGGATGTGGCAAGGATGTGGGTGGTTGTGAGCTGCATACTCTCCAGACCTTTCCTAGCTACAATGTTTACACAACTATCACTATCTATGCCTAATTTGCAAGGGTTGTCTGAGGTGTGAAAATATGTATAAAAAATAGTGGTGTGATGCCACTTCTCTTCTGCGCGAGGGGTGTGCAAAAGACGGCGTATCACTCCTAACTCTAGCGATCTCTCAACATCTCTCTCCCATCCATCCTAAAATGCGACCCTACATGGAATGCAGTGCAAATGCAAAAGAGGTGAATAAACCTCATGAAAAAGCAGCAAGGCACAGAAGAGGATGTAAGGAGAGTGAAATTCAAGCTCAAGTAGTTGGAGCCTAGGAGAGTTCTCATTAAGAACAAGGAGCAGTTCTAGGACTCCTCTCTTAGTTGGCATTCGTCCTCATGTGAGCTCTTTTATTCGAATGTTTATGCTTTGTTTGACAAGGATAAGTACCTTCAGATGCACCTCACCTCTTCTCTTCCTCAATTTCCTTCCAAGGTTCCATCCTTTTCTAGATCTAAGGATGGGATTGAAAGTTTATCTTCATTCCCTGCTATAACTCTTGTACTTATGCCACTTCTTTCTTAGCTTCTCATCCTGATTTTATTTATGTTGATCAATTGGACATGATCATTGGTGAGCTTCATCCCACTTCTTCCCCCGAACATGATGGCCAAAAGTCTCTTATAAAGTTGAGCTTAAGGAGCTAATGCGAATTTCTTTAGATCCCTCCACCCTTGATCTGATATGGATGGGGCGGACCCGGTCGAAGGAAGACATTTTGCGCGCGTCTATACTAGGCGTGCATGAGAGACGAATATGGCGTGAGCCCACGCGGCACTTGGAGGGCCTAATATCTATTTATATTTTCGTATTTTATTTTGTAGCGTCTGATTGTGTTGTTTGGCCGATCGGCCTTATTGGTCTCTCCCTATATAAGGGAGATATGTAATCTGTTTTTGTATGCTTGGATTTGGATTGTGATTTTGAAAATTAAGAAAGAGGAAAATCGCAGCGGATCCCGTTTGCCCTAGCCGCCCTGTTCTCTCCCGCTAGCTCTCTCTCGCGTTCGCCCAGCCCGGCACCGCTCACTCGGCAGCCTCACCGCCTCTACCGCACCCCAACGCTCACCTATCAACTGGTCCGCCAGCCTCCGCGTGCCGCCCTCCTCGCCGTGTCGCGCCCCCGCAGTGCCGCGCACAGAGGCCGTCTGCCGACCTTCTACGTGATTCCCTGGTGCCGTTCGGCGCCCTCTTTTCCCGCGGCTCTCTCCCCCGCCCGGCATCTCGGCCTCCTCTCCGAGGTTCGGCGTATGCCCCTCACCCGCAGCATGACATGTGATTCCGATTCGGCCGCAGCCAAGGTGGCGCTCTCCGACCGCCTCGACCGGGTCGATACGACCCTATCAGACATCCAAGTGGCCATCTGCGACATCCACGCACTCCTCGCCGCCCGCCCCCGTCACCTGCTGCCACGCCGACCCAGCCCCTAGCCGCCGCTGCGTCGGCCAACAGCCCCAACGCCTTTCTGGTCGGGGACCATCCTCTGCCCGAGCTCTCCTATGGCTCCCTCCACCGCCTCAAACTACCGGTCTTCGACGTGACCGATCCTTTGGGTTGGCTTGCACGGGCCGAGCACTACTTCGACATCCAGGGAACTCCCGTGAATCAAATGGTCCCCCTCGCCACGATTTACATGGAGGGCTCGACCCTTCATTTGGTCCGTTGGCTCCGCCAATCATCGCCGACTCTTTCATGGCCGCTCCTTAAAGATGAGTTGATCCGCCGCTACGACAACCGCCGCTCCGACAACCCGTATGAGGGCTTGAGCAACGTCCGCCAAGCCGACTCTGTGGGCGCTTACATAGACGGCTTCATCAAGGTGATCACGCATGTCCCCGACCTCTCACCGGACTATTACTTGGGCACGTTCCTCACCGGGTTGCAGCCACACATCCGTAACCGTCTTCAGGTCCACGACCCCAGTACCCTGCCTCGTGCAATGGAGAAAGCGCGTTTTGTGGAGTTAGATTTCGCCACCGTCGCCGCCACCCCCTCCGCTCGGTTCCCACCGCATCTGTCGGCCCCCTCCCGGATTGCCGCTTCCCGACCGCCGACCCCTCTTGGCTAGCCTACCCTGTATACTGTTCCCACCTCAGGCAGTCTCTCACCACATCCGCAATCTCCACCACCATGGGCTCACCCCCCATAGGATCTCTCATCAGGAGTACTTGGACCTTCGGGACAATGGCCTTTGTTTCCTCAGCAATTTCCTGTACTCGCCGACCCACGAGTGCCCCGACAGGGACCTTCGAATGCTCTTAGGAACCGAGGAAGAAGAGATTATCATGGACGATTTTGAGGCCCTCGAGCTCGAGGATAACGAGCTCAATGTAGCCGAGTCGGGCGCCACCTTCCAGCACATGGACGTTTCTTGCTACTCGGTGCACGACATCACTGGCCCATGCACCATGTAGTTGGCGGCCACCCTGCAGCAGATGACAGTGGTACTTATGATCGATAGTGGCACCAGTCACAACTTCATCTCACAGGACCTTGTTGAGGCGCTTTGCCTTATGTTGACTCTAGCACCAGGCTTCCATGTCTCCCTCGGAGATGGCCGCCGTAGTCGCACTGTCAGCTGGTGCATCGACCTGCCATTTTCCATTGGCACGCACTTGGGCTCTGCAGATTTCTATATCTTTGGACTTGGCGGGCTGGACGTGATACTGGGCGTGCCCTGGTTACGCACACTTGGGGACTGTAAGCACAACTGGGGATGACTCACGATGGACTTTGGAGCAGCGGGCACAACTCATCACCTTCAGGGCGATCCCTCCCTAGTCTGTTCCCCGGCCGGGCTCCGATCCATCCCGCACACACTCGACCCGGATTTCAGCGTTCTCCTGTGGCATGTGGAGTAGGGATCTGAACCGACACCACCACCAATACATCCGGACGTCCAGCGTCTCCTCGATGACTATCCGACGGTTTTCTCCGTACCGCATGGGCTACCTCCGCCACGTGCGTCCGACCATAGCATCATTCTGCAGCCCGACGTGGTGGCAGTCTCGATCCATCCCTATCGATACGGTCACGACCAGAAGAACGCCTTGGAGTTCATGGTGGCCGAGATGCTGAGTGCCGATATCATCCAGCTAAGTGCCAGTCCCTTCTCCAGCCCGGTGCTGCCCGTGCGAAAGAAGGATGATAACTTGCGGTTTTGTATTGACTACAGAGAGCTAAACAAGCTCATGGTATCGGACAAGTACCCCATTCTCATCATCCAGGAGCTGTTGGATGACCTGCGGGGTGCTCGCTATTTCTCCAAGTTGGACTTATACTCGAGCTACCACCAGATCCGCGTGCAAGCATAGGACGTTCTGGTTTTCTATAACGACATTTTGGTTTATAGTTCTTCTTGACAACTCCACTTGACCCACCTCGCCACCGTCCTCCGCCTCCTGGCCTCCCACCGGCCCGTGGCCCATTAGAAGAAGTGTACTCTCGGCCAGCCTCAGGTCGAGCACTTTGGTCACAACATCTCCAATGAAGGGCTCGCCATGGACACGCAAAAGATCATGGCTGTCCTGCACCGGCCGAAGCCGACGAGCCATCGGGCCGTGCAAGGATTCTTAAGACTCACCGGCTACTACCGCTACTTCATCCGCGGCTACATGGCTTTGGCACGACCACTGACAGACCTCCCGAAGAAGGAGGTGCCCTTCCCGTGGGATGCCACCGCCCAAGAGCCCTTCTGCAGCTTGCAGCTCACTCTCGTTGCGACACCGGTCCCGAACATGCCCGATTTTTCCCAGCCATTTGTCGTGGAGTGTGACGCCTTCAGGAAGGGTGTCAGCGCCGTCCTCATGTAGGAGGGCCGCCCCATCGCTTACTACAACAAGACCTTCACCGACCTATGGAAGGTGGCTTCCGCCTATGACATCAAGCTACGTGCCTTGGTTATAGCAGTCCAGCATTGTCGCTCGTATTTGCTTGGGTGGCCCTTCACCGTCAGCACTAACCACCGCAGCTTAAAGCAGCTATGGAGCCAGAAGGCCTCCACCCAGGCACAACAGCTCTAGATAACCAAGCTCTTGGGCCACCAATTTTCGATCGAGTACAAGACTAGGCGCACGAACTTGACCGCGGTCGCCTTATCCCTCCGCGAGCATGACGACACTTTGGCGGCGATCTCCCTTTGCCCGTGGCGGGACACAGCAGTCCTCCAGTAAGAGATACAGGCAGATCCCCATTACGGCCGCATGATCGACGAGCTACGATGCGTGCCACATGCGCACCCTCCCTCCCGACTAGTGGACGACAAACTCTACTACTGTAACTTGCTGGTCCTCTCAGCATCATCACCATGTATACCGCTCCTACTGGGGGAGTTCCATTCCACACCGACAGTGGGACACTCAGGAGTCTATCTGACCTACCGTCGGTTGGCGGCCATCCTCCACTGGAAAGGCATGATGAGGACGGTACATCAGTTCATGGCCGGCTATTTGGTCTGTCCAAGGGCCAAATACCAGACCCTCGCCCCCGCCGGCTTGCTGCAACCTCTGTCGGTGCCTGATCGGATTTTGGAGGACATCAGACTGGATTTCATTACTCGCCTTCCACGCACCTAGGTGTACGATTGTCTACTGGTGGTGGTCAATCGCCTCTCCAAGTATGGGCACTTCATACCCGTCATGAACCCCTACACGGTGAGCTCAGTGGCCCGGGTCTTCATTGGCGAGATCGTCTGCCTACACGGGTTTCCCCACTCCATTATCAGCGACCGCGACCCAGTCTTCATGAGAACTTTCTGACATGAATTGTTCCGCTTTCAGGGGACAAAGTTACGATTCAGTATGACATATCACCCTCTGTTTGACGGACATACGAAGTTCCACAACCGCTGCGTGGGCACCTACCTTCGCTGCTTTGCTACCGAGCAGCCCCGTCCATGGACCCAGTGGGTGGCATGGGCAGAACTGTGGTTCAACACCACCTACCAATCCTTCCAGATAGTCTATGGGCGGCCGCCCTCGACTATACCGGTTAGTCTTGCCATGGAATGTCAAGTTCAAGCCATGGCAGAGGACCTTCAAGATCGGGACGAGGCCCTACAACTGTTGAAGCATCATCTCCGCTTCACACAGGAGAGAATGACCCAGCAGGCCAGCCAACGCGACATACTGGGTTACAGTTGAAGTGGGCGTTGGGGAATCACCCACTCCAGGATACCTTGCCCGAAGACCCGAGTAGTGAAGTCGCCCCATGTTATGAGCCTGAAGCGGTGTTGGGCGACCGCACTGAGCATGTTCAAGGCAAACCCGTGAGGCAGGTTCTCATTCAGTGGAAGAGACGGAGATGGCGTGAGCCCGCACGGCACTTGGCGGGCCTAGTATCTATTTATCTTTTTGCATTTTATTTTGTAGCATCTGATTGTGTTGTTTGGCCGATCTACCTTGTTGGTCTCTCCCTATATAATGGAGATATGCAATCCGTTTTTTTTGCTTGGATTTGGATTGCGATCTGGAAAATTAAGAAAGAGGGAAACCAACCCAACAGATCCCGTTTGCCCTAGCCGGCCTGTTCTCTCTTGCTCGCTCACTCTCACGTTCGCCCAGCCCGGCGCTGCCTGCTCGTCTAGGGGTGAGCATAATAATTGAAAATCGATAGTCGCTCAAAAATCGCTCGAGTTTTTATTCGAATCGAACTCGAAATAAAATTTTTGAATCAAATCAAAATTGGCTCGAAATAGAGCCTCATGTGAATCGCTCGAATATTGATTTGAGTTGGCTCAATTAAAAAAAAAATCAAAATTTCAAATTTCAATGAATATTTTATTCAGTTTCCAAAGTTCAACGGTTGTTTATTTTTGAACTAGCGGTGGCAGACGCCGGCTAGCGCCTAGCCAGGCTATTAAATTTCAACAGTTCAAATTTCTCTTTCAAAAAAGTTCAAGTTTCAATCTTAATTTATTTTATTCGGTTTCCAAAGCACGCTAGCGCCTAGCCAGTCCTGGCGCCTCCTGCCTCCTGGGTCCCATCAAATCCGCAAAGATACCCATTATTCATAATTTTAGTCAGACTGTAGCAACATTTTGAAGACAAATCATGTTAGCCATTGGTGGTAACACTGCTGGTAGGCTTGTCCACGTAATAATTTGTATGTAAAATATATTAGTTTTCACTTCTTTGCAAATGAATGCTCATCTTCCTATACCATTATGAAGGTGATGATGTTGTTAATGTTTATATATAGCTATAAATTATAATGTGTAATAAATTATTTTTTATAAAAAAATAATTAATTTTGAGCCGACTCGAAATTGATTCGAGTTGGCTCGGAATCGAATCGATTTCAAGTGCTCGACTCGAAATCGATTTCGGGTTTGAATCGATTTCGAGCCGCTTCGAGTCGAAAATTTCGATTTCGAGCCGAGTTGAAATCCACCGAAATCGATTCAATATCAGCCCTACGCTTGACAGCCTCACCGTCGGCCTCACCGCCTCCACCGCACCCCAACGCTCACCTATCATGATCTCTCTACATCTCTTGCTAGAGAAGACTACCTAATATTAGAGTTCAAGTAGTAAGAAACTATCTTAGAGGAAGATGAGGCCATATTTTTTTGAGTTTGATTTAAAAGAAAATATAAATCTATGTAAAAGTTCCTTCCTGTTAGAAAACTGTTTGTAAAGGCCCATTTAGAGGCCCATTATAGGTCTTTTTACTCTCCTGTATTAGCCCCACATCTTGTATAAGGGATAATTCTCTCTCTCTTCTCACTATATATTTGTACTCATACTTGTAATTTGCAATTCAAGAACTATATACAAGGTCTACACCACTCTTCTACATGGTATCAGAGCAAAACACGGTCCTTGCAGCTTGCCTCTATCTAACCGCCAGCCTTGCTTCTCTCTTGCTATCCGCACAAGGTTGCAACCTCCTTTCTTTCTAACCGCTAGCCTTGCTTCTCTCTTGCTATCCGCACAAGCCTGCAATCTCTGTTTTTTCTACCCGCCTCCTCTCATACTGTGGATCCACCCTCCTTTCTTCCCCCTCCTGCTTTTATAGCTTCTTCTTGGGCCCCACTCACCTCTCTGCTCGCCGCGGACTACTGCTAGCCACGTGTTGTTGCGTGCCACGAACTATTTTTCTGCCCGCTGCAAGCTCTTCTGGCTTCGGCCTCCCTGACTGTTGCTGTCCTCATCTCGCCGCGGTCTGCCTTTCTTAACCACTGTTTGCTGTAGTCCGCCACCTTCGGTGCTTGCTGTTTACGCGTTACGGTCTGCTTGCTATTCACGGACTACTTGCCGTTTGCTTCGGTGCGCGGTCTGATTCTGTTACCTGCCGCGGTCTGCTTCTCTTACCCGTGGTCTTACCCGCCACGGTCCGCCTTTCTTAACTGCCGCGATCTGCTACTCTTACTCGTTGCGGTTACTGAAACTGCCTTCTTCTCTGACTGCACTGCTGCTTGAGTGGACTGACCTTGCTATCCACGCGGTTACTGTGGCTGCCTTTTTCTACTCGCGGACTGTCTCTTGGCCTATGTTTTTGGTCGCTGCTTCAGCCCGCTGCGGTCTCCTCTCTACCCGCTGCGAGCTTCTCCGCAACTTGCCGCTCTTCCCGCCTCTCTCTAATCACTGCGGACTGATTCTCTCTGCTGTTAGTCGCGGTCTCCTATTGCCGCAGACTGCTTTTTTCTATTCTTCGTGAACTGTTTCCCTCTGCGTCTCGTGCTTAATCTGTTGCCAGACTCTTCTCTAGCTGCTGACGGTCTTACCCTGCTATCTGCCAGTCTCTTCTCTAAACCGCTGCTAGCCTAACTTTGCTGTTCGCCAGACTCCTTCTTAAGCCATTATCGGCCTCTCCTCTAGCCGCTGCCGACTCGTATTTACTACTCGCTGCGGATTCTCTGGTCGTCTTCCTCCTGCGGCCTCTTTCCTTTGCCACTCTCCGCCAGTCCTCCTGAGTCTATTAGCTCGACCACCTCTCTTGCCGCCATGGATTCAACGATTGCCTCTTCTCTTCCCGCTCGTCCCGCTTTTCCTTCTCCTGAAGTTTGTGATGAACTTCCGATCACCACTATCTCACTCAGCAGAAAATAGAATTTTGTTAAATGGGTGCATTCTGTTCGACGCGTTCTCCAGAGCAAGGGCTTCCTTCATCATCTTATTCAGGATGCTCCTACTATTTTCACTGATGAGTGGCTCCGTGATGACGTCCGAGTCCAATCTTGGATCCTCAATTCCGTGGATACTGATCCATATCACATGGCCATGTATCATGAGACTGTTAAGGTGATGTGGGAGGAGCTTCACTCTCTCTACTCCGGCAAAGACAGCTTGCTACATCTGTTTGATATCATCTTTGCGCTTCAAACTCTAGATCCTGGGACAACAGGTGATTTGACCTCTTTCGTTGCCAAGGCCAAAACTCTGGTGGAGGCCTGGATACAACATCAGCCTCACTCCTCGGATCTTCCTACACAACGGGCGCAAAAGAAAGTTGTCCGGGCTCAGATACTTTCCTCCTCCACCACGCCCTCCCTGTCCGATGTCTGTATGTTGCTCAAAGTCACACCTCCTTTTGAGGCCCCTACAAATTTTTCACCGGCTCTCCTTCAGCAGCCACTCTTACCCACTCCTGCTCCATCTCGTGGCTCTTCAACTAGGGGAGGCCGCCACACATCTCGGGAAAGAGGACGTGTTGGGCGCTCCAGTTTCAAATGTACTTACTGTGGTCGAGAGGGTCATCTTGAAGCTACATAATACCGCAAGCATGGTCTGTCTCCACACCTTGCTGCTTCTACTACAACTGCTCCTCCCCTCACAGTTGCTCCGCAGGATTTTGATTATTCTACTCGGCAAGATATCAATGCTCTCCGTGCTTCAACAACTCCAAGGCATCATCAGTCGCTCATCTAGCTCGTAGCGTCTTTTTGTGAAGACATATCTTGTCTCTCCCATAGCCCCCACTGGATCGTGGATTTGGGTGCTACTCACCACATTACAATTTAGAGACCACCGCATTATATACAATCTGCTTATCCTAAATTCATCACTGTTGCCTATGGTGACACCACTCCGGTTGCTGGCGCAGCTAATCTTCAGCTTACTTCTACTTTCCCTCTCTCCTCAGTTCTCCATGTTCCGGGATCCTCCTTTAATTTGTTATCTGTTAGTCATCTTACTCAGGAACTTGACTGCTGTATAACATTTTCTCCTTCCTCTTTTGTTGTGTAGGATCACCGCACGCATAGTATCATTGGTAAAGGGCGGCTGTCGAATGAGTTGTATCTCTTGGATGTTCCACCCACCATCCTCTCTGCTGTCTACACTGTTGACTGACATCGCCGTCTTGGGCATGCTCCCCTCCCGATTCTCAAGAAGACTATTCCTGATGTCTCCCTACAAGAGTTTATTTGTGAATCATGTATCTACGATAAATAACATCGTATTTCTTTTCCTTCTTCATATACCCGGAATGATACTCCGTTCTCTTTAGTTCATTCTGATATCTGGGGCCCTTATAAAGTTCCCAGTGTTTTTGGCTATCGATATTTTGTCACATTTTTTGATGATTACTCACGTCTCATTTGGTTATATTTACTATATGATCGTATTGAACTAACATCTGTTTTTTGTACTTTTTAAACTGAGACGCGTACGCAATTCTCCACTATGCTAAAAATCATTCGCACCGATAATGCTCGCGAATATACTAGTCATACCTTCTCCAATTTATGTACCGAGTTTGGCATCCTACATCAAAACTCACGTGCTTATACCCCCCAGCAAAACAGTGTGGCCGAGCGAAAAAATCGAACCTCCTTGATGTCGCCCGATCCCTCATATTTCAAATGCAGGTGCCCACAGAATATTGGAACTTTACGGTCTCTACTGCCTGTCATCTCATCAATCGCATGCCTTCATCCGTCCTCGACTTCGCCTCTCCATTTAGTCTCATATTTTCTTCCAAGACTCCCTTCTCTCTCACACCTTGTGTCTTTGGCTATGCATGTTATGTTCACCTACTTGGTCCGTCTACTGACAAGCTCGCTGCTCGCACCACAAAATGTATGCTTGTTGGCTACTCCCGCACTCAAAATTTTATGTCTGTTATTCACCTACCGACAACAAGCTGATTGTGTCAACTGATGTAACTTTCCTTGAGGATCAACCATTCCACTACTCTCCTTCTATCCCGTCACCACCATCCACTGCTGCTCGCCCTGCTGTTCCTGCCATGACTCCCTCTCTACCCCCTACTCCTACACCTCACCCGGTCCCTTCTCTACCTCCACCACCTCTCTGTGTCGATACTCGTCGTAAGTCCAAGACTACTTCCTTGCAGCAGCTTCCCTCTACAGATGACATCCCGCGGCTTGCTGATCCTGCATCAATCTCTACGACTCACCCATTGGCGAATTATGTGTCTCTACGTCGCCTCTCTCCACTACTCCACCATTTTGTCATCTCTTTTTCCTCCATTGCTATTCCTAACTCTGTGCAGGAAGCGCTTCAGCACCCGGGGTGGCGGGAGGCCATGAAGGATGAAATGACTGCCCTTTGGGCTAACCAGACCTGGGATTTCGTTTCTCTTCCTCCCGGCCAGTCCTGTGTTAACTGCAAGTGAGTTTTTGTTATCAAACATGCTGTGGATGAGACTGTTGACCGCCTAAAAGCTCGCCTTGTGGCCCGGGGGTTCACTCAGCAGCAAGGCCTTGATTATGATGAAACCTTCTCCCCGGTTGCCAAGTTGAGTACTGTTCGGTCCTGATCTCCTTAGCAGTCCATCGCTTGTGGCCCCTCCATCAGTTGGATATTAAAAACGCCTTTCTCAATGGTGATTTGTAGGAAACTGTCTATATGCACTAACCTCTTGGTTTTGAGACCACATGGGAGTCTCATGTATGTCATCTTCGAAAGTCTATATATGGTCTCAAATAGTCCCCGCGCGCTTGGTTTGAAAAATTCAGTATGGTTGTTCGTGAAGTTGGTTTTACACGAAGCTCGGCTGACTTCTCTCTATTCAGCCATCATCTGCCAACATACACGGTAATTCTCCTTGTGTATGTTGATGATATCCTAATTACTGACGACGACTCTACATGAAGACAACAGATCAAACAACATTTAAACTCAGCATTTCAGACAAAAGACCTGGGAAATATTTGCTACTTTCTTGGGCTCGAGGTCGCCAGACGACCTTATGGACTCGTCTTATCCCAACGGAAGTACTGTATTGACCTCCTTCAAGATGCTAGCTACTCAGGGTGCAAACTTGCAGACACCCCTATGGATGTAAATCACAATCTCTCTGCACATGGTTCTGATACTGACCAACTGCTTACAAATCCAAAGTACTATCGATGCTTGGTGGGGAAGCTGATTTATCTTACAGTTACTCGACCTGACATCTTATTTGCTGTGGGAATTGTGAGTCGTTTTATGCATGCTCCTCAGAAATCTCATCTCCAAGCCGTTGAGCGCATCCTCAGATATCTAAAGACTGCTCCGGGACAAGGACTTGCTTACAAACCATATATCTCTATCTCTAGTTGCGTATTCTGCGCCGACTACGTAGGTTCTCTGGATGATAGGCATTCCACAACTGGTTTTTGTACATACTTCGGTGGACACCTTATAACCTGGCGTAGCAAGAAGCAGACCGTTGTTGCTTGATCTTCTGCTGAGGCCGAGTACCGGGCTATGGATGTTGTTGTATCTTAGTTAACCTGGCTTGAAAGTCTTCTTAATGATTTGGGACTCAAACTCTCATCTTCGGCAACCTTATTTTGTGACAGTCAAGTAGCGATACATATTGCCAAGAATCCAGTCTTCCATGAATGAACAAAACATATTGAAGTTGACTGTCATTTCATTCGGGAAAAGGTTCAATCAAATAAGATAGATTGGAACATGTTCCCGCTATAGGACAAGTTGCTGACATCCTAACCAAAGCTCTCTCTCGGTCGTTATACTATCAGTTCTTAACCAAGCTTGGCGCCTACGACTTGTACGCTCTAGCTTGCGGGGGAGTGTTAGAAAACTGTTTGTAAAGGCCCATTTAGAGGCCCATTATAGGTCTTTTACTTTCTCATGTATTAGTCCCACATCTTGTATAAGGGATAATTCTCTCTTTCTTTTCCCTATATATTTGTACTCATACTTGTAATTTGTAATTCAAGAAGCATATACAAGGTTTACACCACTCTTCTACACTTCCATAAATGCTATGCTTGTAACCTGTTTGCTTTTTCCACCGTATACAAACTTTATTTCAACTTTGTAGCACGGGGATGAAAACGGGATACGGTACGAAACAGATACGAGAAACATGATTTTTTAAAAAATGAGGATACGAGAAACATTTTTAAATTTTTATTATTATTATTTAAATATAAGTATTAATTAATATAAAAATGAGAACTAACAAATTAATTGTGCATATCTTGAATTGTAATGAAAAATTAATATAGATTACCAATACATTTGTGTAGTACCCAATACAGGAAGTCTATCATGCATACAATTATATCTATTATTGAGAAAGCTTTCATCATTTTCATTATCTAACAATAACTACATCAAAAGAAAAATATAGAGATGTACAGATAACTTGTTAAGACTGATAAATATTGATAAAAACATCACAAAATCATCTCAAAGTCATACATGAAATGCTTTGCTTTTGCTGAATTTATCACAAATCACAAAGAAATTGGATCACAAACGCTATAAAAAACATGTAAATCAGTCATAGGCGCATAACTTCCCACATGAACAAAGAACAAATTTTTTTTGCACTAATAACAAAAAGAAGAGGAAGAAGAAGAGCAAGAAGAAGAGGAGGAAGAAGAAGAGGAAGAAGAAGTAGAAGAAGAAGAAGAAAAGGAAGAAGAAGAGGAGGAAAAAGAGGAGGAAGAAGAAGAGGAAGAAGAAGAGGAGGAAGAAGAGCTTACTAGCAGGGCTAGATCGAGAGTTGGGATCGGGAGTGGGATCTGGAGTGGGATCGAGAGAAGGGAGCAGAATCTGGAGAAGCATGGAGCAATGCGACAGCTTGTGAGTCGCGTAAACTTAAAATTCGACAGAAGTAAAATGAAATAGATAAGAACGTAACTTTACCACGCGGGAATCGTGTAGCCCCCTTGCGGGATACACAATTCCGAATTAATTTTCTTTTAAAATTTTAAAATGTGTTTCCTAGAATTTCATAAACGCGATTCCACGCATTTCCGCATGTTTCCCGTATCCGATACGCGTTTGAGCCGATAAACAACATTTTTAAGTATCCGTGCTTCGTAATATTTCAATGCAATGTAGATTTTATCTTTTTTCGTGTGCATACTGTATAGTAATCTTGTTCCCATTCTATAATTTTGTACACTTCTTTTTTCTTTTCTTGTTGATATAATCTTTTAGATTATTTATGGCATGTTCTCTGTATATGTAAATAACTAAGTGCATCTTTTCTTCGGTAAAAAATGCTTTATCAAATATGGGGAGATTATTAGAAAAAACTGAGATGATTTGGTAGATCATGTTAGTGTGATGCATTAAGCTGTATAGAGCATTTGTTTTTATTATTGTCTCTGGGGAAGTTGTCCAGAAGAAGCGGGAAGGAAGTTATGAAGATTTAGCTAAGGCCATGCATACACATTCAACGATTATTGATTGGACATTTATTGATTGGGGACTCATTGTTTGACCATGAAATTGATTGCTGATTAGATGTACCATCACTGACGTTGCATTTGTTGAACGAAGACCCAAATGATGACCGTGCTAAAGTTCATCTATGAAAACTTGTGCGCAAACCATCCAGAGTCTGTACTCTAGGGTAGGTTTTAAATGAGTGGTGCCCTAAAGTGCAACCCTACATTGATTGCAGTGCACCAATTGACAAACCCTAATGTGGATGCAAATGCAAAAGACAGTCCTATGAAAATTAACGATAAGCAATTGTTTGAAATCAACCTTATTTAGGAGCACAAGTGTTCACAAAAAAATTGAAAAGAAAATGTTAATCCATAAAAAATTGTGGCGCAAATATTTTAAACGCATGCCAAATATGTCCTGCAAGTCGGATGATTTCACGGAATCAAAATATATAATATTGCATCCAACTAAATATAGTCCAAATATTGATAATAGAAAACAAGAACACCAAATTACGACTTACTCATGCAGACGACGACGAAATACAACAAATTAGAGATTCAAGGGCTGTTGACTCAAGTAGGTTATGCTTGTAGATGGTGGAAGTATGAGGTGGTCAGATACGGCTACGACAGGAAGTGAGGGGGTCAAGATGCGGCAGTTTTGTGAATGGAGATGGACTAAATGGTTGCGATTTAGAGATAAGAGGTAGCCAGACAGGTGTGCATCGATTTAAGGGAGAACAAGCATGAGGTTGTTTGGATTCAGTGGGGAGGGGTTACTGGTGTCAAAATGGGAAGAGGAAGAAGAAATGTTGGTCGATGGAGATGGGGGGATGATTGTGGATGTTGGTGGTGAGGGAAATTGGCGGCGGCTAGAGGATTGCAAGCTTGCGGTTAATGGAGGATGCGCTCGTGTGGATTGCGGGTAGTAGGGGGATCACATGCGTGGTTTGCGGGTAGTGGTCGTGGATAGGGAGAAGGAGGAGATGGCGCCAGCTTGCGGTTGCGATAGGGAAGGAAGAGATGGTGCTAGTGGAAATGAGGGAATCAGAGGTAGCCTTGGAGTTGCACTCGCACCGAGGGTATCAACGTCAGAGAGAGAGAGAGAGAGAGACAGACGGTTCTATAACCGAACCAAAATCATCGATAACCTTTGAACCATTGCGTGCATGGTGTATACAAAGAGTATGACTGTCAGGACATCATGATTGGACGACTCATAATGTCTGAACAGTTCGGGCGTAAATTAGAACTTGAAAAATAAAATAAGTACATGAAATCAACTCGGAATGGCCATCCAGATGCACCCATAGGCTTAGATCGTTTGAACGAGTAGCAGTTCACCACCTCCTACGGTAATAGGCGTATGTAGGCCAGTTGTTGTTCAGACGGGACAAACGAATTATATACAATTCCTCTCACTATGTTTTCTTTAATGAAGAGTCTGTCGACTACAATGTGTTTGGTGTGATCGTGTTGAACATGGTTTTGGGCAATACTAATGGCTGCGTTGTTATCACAATGTAGTCGTATTGACTCATTTTTTTCTCAAGTCCAAGGTCTCTCGTAATAGTCAGAATCCACAGTCCTTCACATATTCCATGGATTCTATCTCAGAATTCAGCTTCAACACTAGATTTGACAGCCACATGTTGTCTTTTGCTCCTTCATGTAACCAAATTCCCTCCAACCAAAGTACAATATCCTGAGATGGATTGTTGATCATTTACTGATCCAACCCAGTTTGTGTCTATGTAGACTTCAATATTTAACTTGTCAATAGATGAGAATAGGATACCGCTCAGAGGAGCGGTCTTTAGGTATCTGAGAATACGGTGGGCTAGATCAAGAGGATGAGTCTTTGGTGAGTGCATGTACTGGCTGATCATTTCAACAACATACAAGATATCTTGGCGAGTATGTGACAAGTAAATTTGTTTTCCTACTAACATCTGAAAACCAGTGTTGTACTTAACTGTTTCTCCATCATCTCTCTCTATCCTGTGGTTTACTTCGATATGGGCGTCGGTAGGTCTACACTCACTCTTCCCTGGTGTCTCAAGTAAATCCAGGATATACTTTCTCTACAAGATGAAAATTCTATGTCTAGACCCAACGACTAATGCTCAGAAAATACTTGAGGTTCCTCATATCCTTTACCTCAAATTCTCTTGCCAGCCTTTCTTTTAGAGTTTGAATTTCTTTCAGATCATCTCCTTTTATAGCAATATCATCCACAAACTATAAGAGCATTTGAGCAGTCAATTTACCTTCCCTATACTTGATAAGTTGAATATGATCCGCATTACTCTGTGTATATCTGTTACTCTCGCACAATTGTCAGAGCAGCCACTTCACATCGGGACCACTGAAACACGCATATGGAGACCGTCGTGATTATTTATTGTATTAATTCATTGATTGATATTAATTAATATTAATTGATATCAATTAGTAGGGGTAGACCAATAAAGACTTGGAATGAAACTATAAGGAATTACTTGATGTACTTAGACATTAATGAGAGTATGTCAAAAGATAGGGCACAATGGAGACAAAGGATCCATATAGATGACCCCACTATAATGGGATAAAAGCTTGAGTTTTGTTGTTGTGTTGTTGATATCAATTGGATTAATTTATTATTTAAATCATTTGTATTTTCTTGTTTGCTTTCCCGCCCTCAACTATATAAGGAGGAGGGGTTTAGGTGTTGGGGTATCTTGAATGTAATAGTTATTTTGGGCTCTCCTTGGAGAGAAGGATTTTGGAGGACCCAACCTTCTTGGTCTTGGCCGGAGATTGCTCCGAATTGTATCTGTTCTCTTTCAAAATTAAGCAATCATTGTTCTCCTTGTTCGTGCATTTTCTTGATTCGTAACAATATCCATAGGTTGTCATAGCTTTGTGAAATCTCACAAAGCAAGCTTTAGTAGATTGTTTGAGGCCATATAGTGCCTTGTTTTAGCTTGTAGACTTTCCCTTCAGATCTTCCAAGGCCAAGGCCAAGTGGTAAGGACATATATACTTCCTCTTCTAGGTCTGCATGAAGAAATGCTTTCTTCACATCCAACTGTCTGAGGGTTCATCCCTTACACGTGAAAGAGTTAAGGACATCTCCAAACTTGTGGGATAAAGGCTTGAGTGTTGTTGTAGTTGGAAGATTTTTGCTGCATTCTCTCTGCACAAGTATTCTCAGCTCTTTGCCAAATATTTGCCCCGTATCCAAGAACAAATAGTTGCGGGTAATAGATTCCTCCATAACGTTCATAAGACATGACATGACCAAGGAATTCTCAGACTCTCACTGCAACCAGTCCGGTGAAGTCAAAGCAGGTTCCCTGGTGGTGCCAGTGACATATCCAAACATTCTCCGACTTTTCAGAGCAAGGGTGATGAAGCGAGCTCATGGAAGGTAGTTCAAGTCATCTGTTGCGATGTCTGGGGAGGGTAGGCGGTGTAGGGGAAACCGTGAGGGGGTGTGAGAGAAAGAGAGTGAGAGAGAAAGGGAGAGGGGATTAGAGTTAGAGATTAGAGGAAGAAAAAACATATATTCATCCAAGATAAGAATTACATGGTCTGCTTGCCCTCTTATAGTGGCGAGGAGCGAATACAAAAGGAAATATGGAAATACAAAAATGCTAAAAATGTCTCAAGCAAATAAAACAACAAATTTAATTAGCACCATATTTAATATTTAAATATCCTCTGCGCCAACCCCGTCTGGGTCGTCCTCGTTGGTCTAAGCCGCTCTCGACGCGTCCGATTCATCTTCATCGGTTCGCGCCGCGTTCGCCACGCATATCTGTAACAATGCCGCCGTCTGGGAAGCATGGCCGGAGCCGAAGTGATCCTGGGGCAACCAGTTGGCATCAGACTTTGGACGGGAAGACCTAGCGACATAGACCAATGAGCCAGAGTTCCCCTGAAAGTGGTAGCGGCGACCAAGTAGCTTGGTTGGGTGGTTCGGCGCCAACTGGCGGATTTCTTCCGGACCAACGAAAGCTGGGCTGGTGGCAGTCCTGTCGAACGCTGGATGACATCGGTGAGCGCGGTAGAAAGCTCCTGTGGTTTGTCGGGAAAGGAAGAGGCACAACGGATGTTCCCGTGAGGTCCCACAGCTTCGTTGAGAGGCCGTCGTCCGTGATCCGCTGGATCGCGCAGAGGGAGCTCGGAGAGCGTAGGAGGGCGAAGTTGCCGTCGAGGCGACATGGTTGGCCCTTATGCAGGAACTGCATGAACATAGCCTGCCAATTAACGCTCACATCGCCTAGGGTAGCGAGCCAAGCCACTCTAAGAATGGCGTCGAGACCGCCTAAGCCAAATATGTAGAAGTCTGCGGTCACGGAACAGGTCCCCACCGAGAGGGAGAGGACAGTGCAACGGACCATAGACGGACGGTGGTGCCTATCGCCCAAACGGGCCGCAACATTTGGGGAGGGAACGGAGGACAAACAGAGCTGCTGCACCTGGTGCTCTGAGATGAGGTTGTGGCTTGCGCCGCTGTCCACCATGATAATGATCGAGCAATCCCGTAGTGTGCCCGAGAGCTGCATGGTTTGTTGGCCAGGGGTCCCGCCCATCGAGGCACATGATAGCTCCAACCGGTAGTCGTAGCTGTGGTGGAGTCGAGAGGTGTATCCTCCAACAAGAGCTCTAGAGCCTCAAAGTCGGCCAAGGTAACCTCAGGGTTGACCTCGCCGATGATGGCACAGAACTCCTTGATCACGCAGACGTGGGTAGGAGAATAGGACTGACGACAACGGAAACACAACCTTTTTCTGCGGAGGTCGTCCAACTCGCGGTTGGAGAGTCGCTGAGTAGGGGTTGGTCGGCCTGGTTGAGCTGCTGGAGGAGGCCGAGGAGCTGGTGTCTCTGGAGTAGCTCTCCGCCATGGTTGGCCTCCCGATGGAGGTCCTCCTGGTGGTGGTGGTGGACGAGGAAACAAATCCGCCTCCATGAGGCAGGCCATGTTGAGGGTCTCAGAAACCGTCCAGAGATGGTGAGTGCGGAGTCGAGAGCGGATGCGGGGCAAGAACCCTTGCATGAAGAAGCCGAGATAATGATTCGTCGGTAAGCCAGGAATATGGGTGACGAGGGTCATAAACTCATCGATGTATTCATCCAACGCATCGACTTAATGTACCCCACACAACCGTTCGATGACGGAGCTGTAGTAACGACTATCGTAGCGGTAGATCATCTCTTGCTTGATCTCTGGCTAGGAGATGGTTGGGTTTGACTGTCGTAGCCATCGGGCCTAATGTAAGGCGGAGCTGTCGAGTCCTACGACGGCGGTGGAGACCTTGTCTTGCTTGGGAGTGTGGTGGAGGTCAATGTACTGCTCCGCCTTTGCGATCCACCCAATCGGGTCTACACCGGCAAAGGTGCGAAGATCCAAGGTGAGGGCCGGCCGGCCGGGGGGAAAATGGGGTGCGGATTCCCCGATGTGCGGGGGTGGTGGCGCCCCCAGGATGGACGTGCCAGTGTCCGGGCACGTGAATCCGTTGGCGGAAGAGGCCACGGGAGGTTGTAAAGCATCAAGCTTTGTGTGGATGGTGAGCAGGGAGGCCACGATGGACTCCTGGGTGTCAACACTGCGTAGGAAGGCCTCGGTGGCATCCTCCGATGGGGCTTCGACGAAGGAACGGGTGTTCGACGCCATGGCAACGACGGAAGGCCTGCAGCGGCTGGAGGGTTGCCGAGGCGGAGACGGCGCTGGGGCTGCGTCGGTGGAGGGCGGCACTGGAGGTGCGGAGTTGCACGAGCGGCATTCGGAAACGACGCTGGAGATGCGGGATGGGGGTGAGGCGCTGGGTTGCGGTGTCCTGGAGTTCGGGACGGCGCTGGAGGAACCCGTGATGCGGAGTCGGGGGGGGGGTGTGCGGCGCAAGAGTAACCCTCGATGCGGTTTTGAACGCGGACGCGTGTCGAGACGGAAGTTTCCAACGACCTTCGATCGGCGGGCGGAAAGGGCTGGTCGGACTAGTTGTTGCGATGTCGGGGAGGGTAGGCGGTGGTAGGGGAAACCGTGAGGGGGAGAGAGAGAAAGAGAGGGAGAGAGAAAGCGAGAGAAAATTAGGGTTAGAGATTAGATGAAGGGAAAAACATACATTCATCCAAGATAAGAATTACATGGTCCGCTTGCCCTCTTATAGTGACGAGGAGCTAATACAAAAGGAAATACGGAAAGCAGAAAATACAGAAAATACTAAAAAATCCTCAAGCAAATAAAGTAACAAATTTAATTAACAACATATTTAATATTTAAATATCCTCCACGCCGACCCCGCCCGGGTCGTCCTCGTTGGTCCAAGCCGCTCTCGACGCGCCCGGTTCGTCTTCATCGGTTCGCTCTGTGTCCGCCACACATATCTGTAACATCATCCAATCTCAAAGTAGTAATTTGAGGAGTGTTGTGATCATGACTTGCACGTATGGAGCCCGCAACAGTCACGAAAGAAGAAGAGGCACCAACGCCGGATGAAGTAACCGGAGATTCAACACTTCCCGACATGGCGATCCAAGAATAGAATCAACTAATCGCAGAGAAAAAAAAAAGAGATCCGACGCGGCAATGGAGTAAAGCGGAAACAATAAGTAATATGAAAGAGGAGGAAGAATAAGGATTTAGAGAATCAGATGCCGGAGAGAGATTCTCAGCCCCATGGAAGAGTTCTGCCACAAACTGGCATTGGGAAGTGAGGCGGAAGCGGAGCGGGGCCTGGACGTGGGACTGGAAGCGGGAGCAGGATCTAGTTCGTGATCGGGATCGAGTTTGACCGCCGGAAGCGGGAGAGGGATTTGGAGCGATATCGAGAGCGGAAGACGGGCGCGAGTGGCGGATCGGGACCGAGCTAGACCAGGGCTCTGATATCATATTGAAATGTTTGAAAATTACTTGATTGATTTATACAAGGGGTCACACACCTATAAATAGGAGTAGAGAGAAACACAAAGCAGAAAATACCTGAAATATTAAGTAGTAAATTCTAACAGTTTATAATTTTGTACCACCTTCAGCAAATTTTCAATTCTTAACTTGCAACCCATGCTTTGCAATGTATTCTTACTTTGAAACATATTGTTCGAGTCTTCCATTTTCCTTCCTCATGTATACGAAATTTAATTTCTACATATTAGTGTTTTATGTCTTCCTTTTGTTTTCCTTTGAAGATGCCGTACTGCTTATTAATGGACAATCTTGCAAAGGCTGGGCATATAGGAGAGGCAAGGGAAGTATTTGACAAGATGAAAGGAAAAAATGTGATATCAGGTGAGTCAGTTTCGAAATAGTTATTGATGATATGTGTTTTTGTTACTATATCTATCTTGTTGTCGTGCATCAATTCTAAATATTTGCTATTGAGGAACACATTGAAGACCAATCTTATATATAGAGTAAAATCTATAGGGAGTGCAAAAAAAAAAATATTTTTACTTTCCCCCCTTTTTTATCATTAATATATGAATGGTACCGAAGATCAACTAAAACTGAGCCCCACGGTTTCTTCCAGTCCATCTCTGCACCAGAGTCCTCAATCCCCTCCCAGGACCCTTTCTCTCCACTTGTGAGACCACCAAAGATGAGATCACCCAAAAGCCCTTTGAACATATCAAGATCCCTGAAAAGGAGGTAAAGTCTTCGCCACTGCTGCACCCCCATCTTCTTCATCTTCCTGCAGAGCTAGTTAAGGCAGCAAGTGAAATAAACAAACCAACATAGACTAACTTAGTTGTATGAATAGAATGTGCTTTGAATAACTCAAAAGTGATTCTGATCGCATAGTTATAGGAGATTGAAGGAAGTATACAACATCCCGAGGAAGCTTGTCCTGGGGGGAGATTGATACATCTCCCTCCATCGAGAGGACCATGAGAATGAAGTTTGCTTACCAGGCTATCTTCAAGAAGTTGCTGACATGGAGCCGTGCCCGCCGTAAAAAAACAGATCAGGCGGCACTGGGTTATTAGCCCAAATATTAATTAAAAGTGACATTACATGGAGGCTGACAGAGCTAGCTAGGGTTACAGTTCGGGTGGTGATGCAGGATAAAGTGAGATGAATGTGTAAACGTGTCCTTATAGAACTCTGGTGAAAAATGTTGTGAGGTAGATGAACCAACAAATTTCAGGTTATGTTAAGAGTGTTTCAATTATATTTTAATGGACAAATCATTCAAGGTGAACAAATCATGGGTAAAACATACAAATTAATATCCACAATCATATGTTCTTCAGCAAATAAATAATATAGAGATTTAACTTCATATATGAACTTGCATAAGAAATATGAGACCTGGGATATGAATTATGGTTGATTTAGGATTAGACAACAACTCTTCAGTGGTTCTGCACAGATTTTAGGGGCTGTTTGGGTTTTGGATAAGGTTCTGAGGGCTCTGGTGGTGTGTAGTTGGCTGTTGGAGTAGTGGGAACAGTAGTAGATGTACTGACAATGATGATGGAGGGGTCGGTAGGGCTGTCTGAGCACTGGAATTGAAGCAGGAGGATGGCAGAGGTTGGCTATGGTAGTTATTGGGATATTTGTCGTGAAGGGTTGCTGTGACATGAGAACAGTGCAGGGAGAATTCTGGGTAGCTTAATGGAATGCTTTGATGGAGTGTTGGAGGGACGACTACATGAATTGGCTTGGAGGGATCAATTTGTGTTCAAGAGGCTTTGTCGGGTAGGGATAGTGGGGTGGGTGTTGTGAGGTGGTTATGAGTTGCGTTAGTGGAGAATGGGAGATTATGAGGTAGTTATATGAGTTGGGGTCAGTTATGGTGGTAGCTTGTAGTACTAATGTGGGGAAGGTTGTTGGACGGGAGAGTGGTGCTGACGGACAACTAGACTAGTGGTGAACGATGGCTCGAGGGGGTGGAGTATTGTGATGGTTGGCCAAATGTGGGTAGGATGATGGTCAAGGCTTTGGTACCTAAAGTCTTCAGAATCGGCACCGTTGAAAGATCGCGAGAGCCCATAAATAAACTCCTAGGTTCCTATTTATAGTGACCACTACAGACGCTCTAGATCGCCCAAATGATAAAGTTACTACATGAAACAATAAATAAATAAAAATATAAAAAATTATTGCCATTGCGAAATTGCTCTGAACGTGAATATGGGCGTAGATTGTCAATACGACAATCCTATGTCTGCCTCCTACGTAGGCGTGCACAATAAGACCGGTCCGGTCGGGACCGGACCGGTCCCAGTTAGGACCGGTCCGGTCCAGAGGTCCCTGGCGGTCCCCTATTTTAGGGTAAAAACCGGTCCCGGACCGGGACCAGTAAAAGACCGGTCCCGGTTCGGGACCGGTTTCAGGACCGGAAAGAGCCAAACGGCTCTTTTAAAAGAGCCGTTAACGACTCTTTTATAAAAGAGCCGTTAACGGCTCTATTATAAAAGAGTCGTTAACGGCTCTTTTATTAAAGAGCCGTTTGGCTCTTTTATAAAAAAATTAAAAAATTATTTTTTAATTAATAAAAATTGTTTTTTTTTTAAATTTAATTCTTATAAATCCCCCCTCTCCCTCATTTTCCTCTTTTAAATTTTAATCCCTATCTCTCACTATCTCTCTCACACTCTCTCTCACTATATTCGTATTAACTATTAAATGACTTCCTCATCCTCCATGCCGGCGTCCTCCTCAGCGTCCGTCGATCATGAGATCGTTGAGCACCGGCATAAAGCGGCGGTCTGGGAAAACTTCGATAAAGTGCGGGTCGGCGGCAAAATTAAGGCGAAGTGCAAACTTTGCGCGAAGCTTATGGCCGCTAACAGTAGCAACACAACGCTCGCCCGACACAACAAATCGTGTCTTTCCAAACAAGCCCCGTCGGAGGCCAACCAAGCTCAAATTTCGACGACCGGGCACATTTGGACGTATGACCAAGCTCGGCAACGGGAGAGACGGATGGAGAATGTCATCAAAAGTGGACTTTCGTTCAACCACTACGACAACGACGAGATGACGTCTTACATACACGAAGCACTCCAACCAAAATATCAACAGGTAAGTCGTACTACAACTTGACGTGATGCTTTACAAGCTTACCTGCAATCGAAATTATATTTACAAAATTATTTTGAAACATTCGACGGTCGAGTTAGTTTAACGAGCGACGTTTGGACTAGCGGTTTAGTTGACGGACTTTCTTATATTTGCATAACTTGTCACTGGGTCGATCCCGATAGTTGGGAATTAAATAAATGTATAATTTGTTTTGAAGGTTTTGAATATCCGCACACCGGTAAAGCAATTTATCAGGTGATTATTAAGTGTATTAGAGATTTTAAAATAAAAGATAAAATTTTAAGTATTTCGTTTGATAACGTCTCGAATAATAATATGACTATTAAATATTTGATTAATGATCTGAAACCTATGCTAGATGATATTTTTTTTCATACACGTTGCGTATGTCACGTTCTTAATTTAATTGTGCAAGATAGTTTAACTTTTATGAAAAATTATTTTATTAAAATACGTACTATGTTACGAGTTATTTATAGTTCAAAACGACGAAAACAAGATTTCAAAAAATTTGTTATAACACAGGGTAAAAAATTTTTGGGTCCATCGTATGATATGCCGGTACGATGGAATTCCACGTACAAAATGTTAAAACGGGCTTTGTCACAAAAATCGTTATTGATAGAATTTTATAATAGTGTAGAAGAAGCACATGATTTAGATGCGTCCGATTGGGCCGTAATCGAAGATTACGTAAATTTATTAGAAAGTTTTTATCGGGCAACAACTACGTAAATTTAATTCTGATTTTACTCACCTATATAATTATTACGATCAACTATATGTATTGCGACCTCGCGAGGAATTTACCGCCCCTCGAACAAAAGATATTTTAAAAAATAGATTTTTAGAATTAGCTTCGAAGAAAAAACAACGAACTTCGAGTACTTTAAACGAAATAGGTTTATATAGCAAAACACAGTTTTAAGATTTTATGACCGCGAACGAAATTGAAAATTTTGATATTTTAAAATGGTGGAAAATTAAATCTAATAATTATCCTATTTTGGCCTTAATGGCCCGTGATTTACTAACCATCCAAGCTAGTACAGTAGCTTTGGAGTCTGCGTTTTCTTTGAGTGACAGGATTCTGAACGAGCGAAGGAGCCGTTTGACCGAAGAATCTTTGGAGATTTACATTTGCTACAAGGACCATTTGGACGCTTTGAGGAGGAGACAATACGTCTCGTCAATTGAAGACAGTGAGTCTGAAGTTGAAGACGAGCTTAATAACTTAAATCTGGGGAGCGCCGCAGAATAATGACGTTTAAGTTGAAGACGAGTTCAAACTCAAAAGCGACGCCGGAGTTGAAGACGAGTCCAAGGCTCAACTCCAGATTTTGAATTTGTATTTTGTATTATAATTTCAATTTTAATGATAATGTTTGTAATTCAAATTTGTATTTTGAATTTATAATTTGTAATTTGTATTTTGATTTTGTAGTTTTATTTCAAATTTAATAAAAAATTTTATTTACTTTACAATTTTTCATTTCAATTTTCAAATTATTACATGTTATTATTTATTTAAATTATTAAAAACGAAATAATAAATTAATATATAAAAAATATACTTAATTTAATGTTAATATATGTTATTATTTAATTTAATAATATATAAAAAAATTAATTAAAATACTTAATTAAAAAACCGGTCCCGGTCTGGGACCGGTTAGGACCGGTCCTTCCGGTCCCAGTCGGTCCCGGTTTTCAAAGGAAAAATTGGTCCCGGACCGGGACCGGTTTTGGAAGGACCGGTCCGGGACCGGTGTCCCGAAGGACCGGTCCTGCCCAGGACCGGTCCCGGACCGGGACCGAGGTCTTTATGTGCACCCCTACTCCTATGTATGCAGACTCGTCCAGACTCCATTAAGTATTTCTCCCTCGATCTGTAATCCCTATCAACCTTTGTCGGCTTAAGAACATTCATCTCCGTTGAATGAATATGCTTATATTATCTTTGAAGTCCAGGAGTGAGTAGGTCGAGCTCCTTGGGCACCATCCAAGTATTGTCAATAATCGGCCACCCTCTCCAATTAACCAATTGTCTAAATAGCACTTTGTCTGGTGTGTCTAATCCCGTGACTCATTATATCCATTATTCTCTCTGAAATGTATATGCTCTTTGGTGCCAACGGAGGGTTTGATAAGCCTGATGGTGGCCAAACTATAGGATGAGGTTGGGGCTGGAATAAGGGTGAGTGTCTCGTGGAGGTGGTGGCCGAGGCTTAGAGGTGGTGTCAGGGGACGAACACATGTACTCATGGAGAAGGCAACAAACTGTCTGGGACGAACACATGTACTCTTTGGGCCTGTTCTTCCAGTTCTTCTTCCTTGACATCTTCTTAAACTGCCATTTCAGCATAGGAAGTGCTGGGCTCAGAAGATTCTGAGTCAGCCACTCTTCTGGGAGGAGAGGGGATTCTCTTCTTGTTCTTTTTTGACCCTTCAGCCTTGAGGGCCACAGATTTCTCCTTCTAGTGAGACTTGACAGCAACCTCCTCTTTTCTTGCATTTAATTGCATCTCATAAGAGAGCAGTTTTCTAAACAGTTTGTGTGATGGAATGTTGGCCAAGTTCCCCAGCTCCCTGATGACACAGATTTTGTTATCTCAGTTCCTAGTTAGAGACCTTAGGAACTTGTCATTAAACTCATAATCTGTGAAGACCCTTCTATAGGTCTTCTGCTCATTTACTGTCTTGAAAAATTTTTCATAGCATTCAACTATGCTATCTCTACTGACTTGCCTAAAAGTTTCATATTCTTGGTTAAGAAGAGATTTCCTATCATCCCTTACTTCTTCAGTTCCTTCCATATACATTATGAGTGTATCTCACATCTCTTTAGCAGTTTGACATGAACCAAATTCTGAAAGGTGGAATCATCAATTGCACTGACTATAATATTCTTGGCTCTCTTATTTATAGTAGCCAGTAGAATCTCATCCTTGTTCATATCAGCATTCTTCTTTGGAACTTGCCTATTAGGATCAATAGTGGAGGCTTTCATGGGAATGAATGACCCCTCCTCAACAGTAATGTAAATCCAAGGGTCTGAAGCTTCCATGAATAACTTCACCATTTGCTTCCATATGCTAAAATTTTCTTTTCTGCATATGAGCAACTTCATTGAGCTTATCTCCTTATGAGACTCACTGGAGGTCATGGTGATAGGCTTGAATACCCATATAGGATCTTGGCCAGACTGTTAAGTCTAGTTTTGATCAACCTCGCTCTGATATCACTTGATAATTTGTTGTTGGCTATGTTGTCAAAGGCGCAAGGCGCACCGAGGCGCAAAGGGGCCCTGGAGCCTAGGCGCAAGGCGCAGGCGCGCGCCCGAGGCACGTGAGGCGCAATAAAGGGGAAAAAAATAAATTGAGCGAAATGGGCGCCCAATTCGCTGAAATTGGGCGCCCAATTCGCTGAAATTGGGCGCCCAATTCGCTGAAATTGGGCGCCCAATTCGCTGAAATTGGGCGAATTGGGCGCCCAATTCGCTGAAATTGAGCGAATTGGCGCCCAATTCACATGTGTTCTTCCTATTTTTGTTTTTTATATCAAATTTAGAACAGAAAACTGAACTAACTCACCCACCAATTTAGACCAACATCTAGATTACCTTTACATAAAATTATAATATTATTTCAAAACGTGGCATCAGTAATACAACATGAACCAAACACCCTTATTATAGAAAAAGTAATAACACACCCAAATTTATATTGAGCAAAACGATAGTAAAATGCTAGCATGAAAAATCACAACAAAAGGAAGGGCAATATAATAAGCACACTAAAGTTTAATAACATAAATAAAGCTTAAATCAAATATGCAACATCAAATAGTCTAGCCAGAAGATCGAAGTGAGAGTAGAATAGCGACATCAAGTGGCCCGGTCAAAAGATCGAGAGACACCATTTGAAAATCAGACCTGAAAAATATCATTATTTGTGTAATCAGAAAACATCTATTAATGTATAATTTAAATAAAATAATTAAAGTACTCTGAAATTTAAATAATCTATTACTCACCTAGCTACTCATCCTCTGAAAAGATTATATCTTCATCATCTTCTCCACTATCATTATATTCTTCTTCTTCGTTGTATTCAACCTCCTCTTCATCGATATCATCAACATTTCTGAGGACTAATGGAGTATTAGCCTCTCTAATGACTAATGGTGTAGTAGCCTCTCTAATGACTAATGGAGTAGGAGTTTTTATCTTCGAAATGCTCCTTTTTTCAAGTATCTTCGTAGGAACCACATTTTTTCCTTTCGATAATCGTGTGCGATACATTTCTTCTTCAACTCCAGTGGCAGTAGCAACTGTGCCCCAAGTTAATAACTCATCATCAAACACCAAGTCCTCCCGCTCAGCCTCAGCATCATTATCTTCTTCCATTCCACCCATCAACCATTCATTGCTATCATCAATATATGTCAACGATATTGGATCTATGCGATCACGTGCATCATATCGGTGTCTCAACGCTCGATTGTACTTCACAAATACTAAATCATTCAAGCGTTGTTGAGCTAGTCTGTTTCTTTTTTTGCTATGTATCTGCAATAAACAATAATCATATAAATAAGTTATCTTTAATATATAAAATATAAATTACTGATAATAAATTTTAAAAGCTTACATGTTCAAAAAAACTCCAATTTCGCTCACAACCGGATGCACTGCATATAAGACTAAGCACCTTTATCGCAAATCTTCTTAGATTTGGAGTTGAAGCACCATACGATTGCCACCACTCAGCTATTAAGATAGTAAATATTTAAAAATTGAAAAATCAAAACAAACTTGTTTGAATATTATGTAATTTACCTGGGGACTTAATTTTTCTATGCCGAATTGCAAACTCCATTCCAAATAGTCCTTCAGCATTTCTATATAGAGTTAATTGGTCAATAATTTTATCTTGCTCTTTATGGTTTGGAATCAGTCTTTGCATTGTCTTGTATAAGCCCTCCATAATTTCTCCATCTTCTGCAATAGTGGGATTAGAGTAGAAATATTCTGGATTTAAATAGTGACCCGCGGCATGAAGAGGCCGATGAAGTTGGCTTTCCCATCTTTTATCCACAATTTTTAGGACATCCATATATTTGCCCTCCTCATTAAAAGAACTAATGATCGTCTCTTTAGCTCTATCCATCACTTCATAAATATAACCCATGGCAGGTCTTTTCTCACCGTCCACTAATCTTAATACGCGGACTAAAGGACCAAATATTTTTAAAATATCCACTATACTTCTCCAAAAAGAAATCATTAGTATAATGCTCTGCACTTGTTTACCTCCGCTTTCTTTTGCCCACTTTCTCGAAGATCATTCAGGTGAGGTAAACATCTTCCTTAGATTGTTTTTCTGCTTGTGAATGCGCTGAATTGTTAAGAAAGACGTTGCAAACCTCGTCACAGCGGGCCTAACAAGCTCAACTTGCCCCGTAAAGCTCCTTAGCATGTTCACAACTCCAGGCCGAACATAAATATAGCCATTTACGGTCATTGCCCTCTTTAGTGTGCGGCTAATGTTGGGCATTTTTCCAATATCCTCCAGCATTAGATCAATACAATGCGCTGCACATGGCGTCCAATATAAATTTGGACGTTTTGCTTCCAATAATTTACCTGTTAGAGTGTTTGTGGGTATGAAAGTATCATATAAGTACACAAAAAATAAAAATTGAAGATGATTAAGAATAGTAAGGAATAATTACTAATTTACCTGCTAGCACATTATTGCTGGCACTATCTGTAACAACTTGCACCACATTCACCTCTCCAACCCTTTCAACCACTCTATCCAGCAATTCAAACAATTTTTCCCCCGTCTTCGAGTAGTTAGATGCATCGACAGATTCTAGGAAAAATGTACCTTTTAGTGAATTGACTAAAAAATTAATTAACGTTCTCTGTTTCCGATCTGTCCATCCATCAGCCATAATAGAACAGCCAAAGACCCTCCACTCATCCTCGTATGTCTTCATCATATCTTTTACTTCAGTGACTTCATTATTTAGCAAAGGGACACGAATCTCATGGTAACTCGGTGGCTTCAATCCAACTCCAAATTGTCCAATGGATTCCACCATTTTCGCAAAACTAGGATGTTTTATAGTATTGAATGAGATAGCTGCATCGTACATCCATTGAGCTATATGTTTACAAGCTCGCCCTCTCAACTCCTTCTTGCAAGCTTCATTAATAGAAGTTTGTTTCATCTTTTGTTCAGCTCCTTTTTGTGCCCCCATATTGCCAACCTTTGGAGCAAAGAACACATCTATTGGTCCTTTAGTTCGAGGCTTCTTGGAGAAGCTTTCTCTTTTATGAATCTTGCCCATATTGACTTCCATTTCTTCATCACTGCCAAATGTGTCGATATCTGCAAAGTCAGGCATTGATTGGTTGTCTGTGTTGCTTGCACTTGCTTTTTTCTCCATGTATTCTTGTATTTCGTTGCGCACATGTGGGGGGCTTTTAAGACAAGCTTTTGCATTTCTGAATCCCCCAACAATATGTTGTTTAGCACGATAAATTCCACCCTTCGTGACTTTATCACAGAAAATGCAAGTCAAGTCGTTTTTATTGGCGGAAGAAATCTGACGCACGTACTTCCAGCATGGATCAATCCTTGATTGGATGCTGGATGAACCAGAACCACTTGCATCCATTTTCAGAGCTGGATGCTGAACTAATTTTCAGAGCTAAATACGTAATACTACGAAGCATGCAAAAATTCGGGTCAGTAAGAAAAGGAATAATGGAATTAATTTTATATGTTCATAATACAAAAACATTTTAGGTCTACTTATGCATAAACAGCATGAAAAAGCATAAATATAAAATGATGGCTACAAGCCTACAAGGCACAACAACATGAACAAGCATAACCGGTTAACCACACCATATGTTGAATTCTTTGAGTTCTTGCTATGAAGACGAATAATATTTTATTGGATTCAATTCAAAATTACCTTCTTTTCATAACCAAGGTTATATGCTTTAAAGAAATCTGCTGAATATAAGAAGGCATAATATAAATTGCCAACAAAATTATAAGATGAACAAATCTGATGAAACTAAATGCATTTTTTCTTGTTTATGTTGCTTAGGAAAGAAATTTATGTGCTGCTAGGAACAACTATGATTGAAAAAATGAACATTTCTGAGAAATATCAAATTTATGGGCTGCTAGGAACCACATTTTTTCTTGTTCACTGTAGGCTTCATCAAGTTCACTGTAAACAGTGAACTGGGCTTCCAGTTCACTGTTTACAGTGAACTGGATGAAGCCCAGTTCACTGTGAACTGGAAGCCCAGTTCACTGTTTACAGTGAACTGGAAGCCAATTTCACTGTATTCAGTGAACTGGGCTTCATCCAGTTCACTGATAACAGTGAACTGGAAGCTCAGTTCACTGTTTACAGTGAACTGGGCTTCATCCAATTCACTGTTTACAGTGAACTGGAAGCCCAGTTCACTGTAAAATAGTGAACTGGAAGCCCAGTTCACTGTAAAATAGTGAACTGGATGAAACCTATAGTGAACTGGAAGCCCTTCCTAAAAGGTTTGATTAGGAGTGAAGCACAGTGAAGCTGAATGAGAGGATGCAGGAGTGAAGCACAGTGAAGCACAGTGAAGCACAAAACTTAGAAAGTAACAAAAATCATCACAAATAATCATAGGAATCCGTAGCAGCAATTAAAAGAAGAAATAAGAGGAGAAATGGAGAATGAATCTTACAATTAAAGGAGGAGATGAGAGGATGCAGAGTTTTCGGCGAGAAATCAGTGCAGGAGAACGCGTCGACGACCGACTAATCCTTCTTCTGTGTCTCCGGCGAGAAATCAGTGACTCCGGCGAGATGAGCGGTGGCGACTCCGGCGAGAAGAAAGGCAAAGAGTGGAGGAATCGGGGAGGGAATCAGCAGTCGGCGATGCAGCTCGATCCTAAACCCTAGAACATAACAGGCATTCGGGGAAAAATGACGAAGTGAATCGCGATATAAGGCAGCGGCTGATTGCCTGAACTGGTTTTTAGGTTAAAACCGGTTTAGGCAATCAGGCGCGCCTGAACTGCGCCCTGTAGGCACGTGAGGCGCGCGCCTAGGCGCGCCTGAAGCGCGCCTGAGGCACATCGCCCGCCTTGGGCTAGCTAAGGCGCGCTTGCTTGCGCCCCATGCGCCTGGCGCCTCAGGCGCGCCTAGGCGCACGCCTTGATTACACAGGTTGTTGGTAGTTTAAATCACCTAGAGAGCGGGTGAATAGGTGAAATGGTATTTTAATGTGCTTTAATGGCTTCTTTTCAGTTTGCAGCAAATATAAGTAGAATAAAACACAAGCAGCAAACTCCTCCAAAACTCGGCTCCTCAGAGCTTACAACACAGATCCCTCAGGATCTCTTAGGTCTTCTCCAAGATCCTACTTCATACACAACCCTATACTCAGACTTATCAAGAAGTCCTACACTCAGGCACACATGCCCTACAACTCAGAGTTCTCTCACTCTTACAGCTCAAAAACCCAGTTGGTTTCCTACCTCAGACTTGCACCAAGTCCTACACTCAGGCTTATCACTAAGCGCTACACTCAGGCTGGGAGTACAGCCCTACAACTCAGATCTTCTAAGAGATCCTACAAAAATAGTTAAATATAATGTTTACAACAGAAGACTAAAATGAATAGACCTTGAATCAGAATCTTTTGCCGTTATGGCTGTGAAAGCAAGTTTTCTGGAATCAGCCCTTGAATGGATTGAATCTTTAGGGAGAACAAATTTGAGGATTTCCTTCTTGATCCTCTTCTTTTGCAGGTAGAAGATCTAATTCTGAGCCCAGATGATTGACTCTGCTTTGTTCTTCTAAAAGTATTCAGAGAGAACTGACTTGCTTGAGCAGTGCACCGCTTCGTATTTATGAATTTTCTTTCAGAGTAATGGAATACAGTACGGGTTCAAGGGCACTGTTACATTACCCCAACTTATCCTTTTATACACCTTGACTTTCATCAACGGTCTCAGGAAACGTCTTGTCAAATGTATGGACGAGAATAAAATACTCTATCCATTCTTTATGTGTCAGCGCCAATTTTAAATCCCGTCAATCTGTACGGGCTCAACAGTAACATTTAATCCCGTTTTAATGATATCGTTGAGCAGAATCTTCTTTCTCAACGATATCGACCTTGACGCTGAGAACTGCTCCTTTCTACATCTTCTCCATGATATCGACTCGTAGTGATCCACGATCTCAATGGTATAGATGAGAACCTTGTACTGATCTCATCGGTATAGACTTTTATAACTAGAGCTTGTTTCTGATTCTTCTTCACAATTATTCCGATACCGTGGTGAGTCATATACTGATCTCAACGGTATCTGCTCTTCTCTTCTCTAAACATGTTTTAGAGTCAACGTAATATATCATGCATAATCATGAAATAGATATTCTATCAAATACAATATGCACTTGACATTATAAGAGTTGATTTTTCAAATCTTGGAATATTGAGGGCAATATTCCCAACACAGGGGACGAACACATGTACTCATGAGGGTCATAGTATGTAGTCAAATCTTCAACATTGAATAACATATGAATGCCCATACCCTTAAAATTGTTTAGCTCTTAGGCATTTGTCCCAATTTTCCAGACTACTGTATAGGGGCATATTCACCTAACATCTAATTTTTTCCATGTTTGTTGAGGGAACCTCTCAACCCCAACTCTAACTGCGACTTACTCACATTCTCTAAAGATATTATCTCACTTGTAAATGTTTGTGTAGATTTATAATTATCGTAACTAATTGTAATTTCAGATCAGACAAATTCATGCGGTTCATGCGAATGATGCAAATAATCTAATAAATGTGAATTATACAACAAAGGCGAGTCATACAATACATGTGAATGATCGTGCAATAGGGGTGAGACATATAACAAAGGCAAGTCATACAATAGATTTCAATGGACATTAGACATGACAAATTCCATTCACAAAGACTCATAGGGCACTACTAAGAGGGATTCTTAGTCTTGAGGCTCACTCGATGGGGTATATAAAAATTCATCGCGAGTGCGATGATTACCCAATGGATCCTCCGAGACATCAGCTGTAAGGTGTGGCTTTATGACATGTGGAATGCCTCGAGGGATGTGTGGAGTGATGAAATGAATCTCTGAAATATTGAGAATGTGCCTGACCTCTACCGAATCATTAGATGGCGACTCACTATTGATGGATACATTCCTAAGAATTGTTGATTCCCCAGGGAATTTATCAATGGGAAATGTCCCTCCAGATGAGTGTCAGTGATGATGGTGGTGTCCGCGGCTAATGACAGGTATTCATTAAATAATCCGACTTGGACTCAGGTTCCTCGCTCAGAGAATGAATAGTGCATAAAAGATGTAGTAGTTTTGGGATTTCTACTCTCGAGGAGAAATTCACCTTTTGATCTTTGTTCTTATTATTATCTTTTGAAGGGGTCGGGGAAATAGTGTTTTTATGACCTGCATCATAAAACATGCTAATGTTCAAACACCCAAATTTGATGGAGTCGCCATCGTATAACCATGTTCATCGTAATAAAACACGGGCAACATTTGTGGGGAGAACATGCAAGAATAACCGTTTCAAGTTACCACTTGGTGACCCGCAATGTTGTCTTGTCGATCTAGACCACGTGATAAGGATGTGGTTGGTGTTCGACCATCAATGTCATGTGCTTAATGCCATTAGTTGCAACCCTATTGATGCAACTATCACTGTCAATGACTAGTTTGCATGCGCCTCCTGCGATAGGCAAATATTTGTATGAGATAGAAGCTCATCTCCAATTCTCTCCTAAGCCAGAGGTCGATAATAACGTCTAACTTTGGAACTTTATATGCATCGCTAGCCCACCCTTCCTCAACTAACGATGTTCTCTTTCTCGGTGGAGTCAACTGCGGTTGTGTTGGGGTTGGATTCCTCATTTATAAATAGATTTTGGGTGGTGCACTGAGCTGCAATGTGTCCTCTACCTTGATATCTGAAGCAATGAACTCCCTCCAAGTTTAGGGGCCCCTGAGGCAGTTGCCTTACCTTTTGTATTAGTGTGGACATGATTTAGCATGGAGTTAGGAGTCTCTGTTTGAGGTTGTGTATTAAATGTCAAACTCCCAGGCTCTATGTTCCATAAATACTATTCATATTCTAAGACGAGCTTGAAAATCTGCTTGACTGACTCATGGTAGTTGGGAATCAGTTCTCTACGAATTTTTGCTCTTAACCCGTCCCAAAATCGAAAGCAGTCGCTATGTGCTCTTCATTAATATTACTTTTGACGAGCTCATCAAAGCGAGTCATATACTTAGTGCAGAAAGGGTTCCTTGACATAAGACAGAGCTGATCCAGAAGCAGAGTTTGTATGAAGCAGGTAAATACTTTTCTTTGAGTTTCTGCTTCATATCTTCCCATCGGGTGATATGTTAGTAACGTTCTTTATGGAACGCTCGAGATTTATTTAATAGATTTTGGCATGCCCATATAATTTCATTTGTCAAACGCCACTTGTCTCTTATCTATCATCTCGTACCAATCTAAATAGTTATTCATATCCAATAACCAGCTGCTAAATACATTCATGTCTAACTGATTATTGAAAGAACAATAATTGATATAAATGCATCAAGTGATATCATTATCTCGACCTCTAGTGGTTTGTGATAATACACAATCATCGTTTGTAATGTAATTGAATCGTGCTTGTGGGATTGACGCTAGTGCCGCAGAGTAGCCCTCTTTGTTCGATAGAGGAAATGATGGCCTGCATGGATGCACATCTTCGGGATGCCGACACACTCCTCCACCAAATTAAGAATCCAACAGCCACCTTTCTGCTGCATTCCGTGCGTGGGATTGCAGGTCAACACTTGGTATGGACTGGAATGGTTGAAGAGGGTGCTGAGACTGGAGAACAGTATAGCGAGAGTACCCGATGGCTTGATGGCAGGCTTTGATGGAGTATTGTAGAGGGGAGACTGTAGGAGTTGGGTTTTGGGGGCTTCGTTTTGGTTTTGGAGGTTTTTCGAGTAGGGATAGTGGTGTGGGAGTAGGTGTGTGGTAGTTATGAGAATGAGTTAGTGGAGAATAGGTGGTTACAACGTAGTTATGTGGGTTGGTGATGCGTATACGCCTTGATGACAAGCAACACGTGCGCTCGGACGATCGGCCTCACTGGCGTGTCTACCGGAGAAAGGTTACCTTATATAATCTTTTATTTGTTGTTACTTATGTATTTGTCTTTTAATGTATTTTGTCTTGTAGTGGGTCTTCATCTATATAAGGAGCCCATGGTGTAAGAGTTATTAAATTTGGAATAATTGTCTTGTATTAGACTCTCTTCGGAAAGAAGAACTCTTAGAGGGATCCTGCAATCAAGAGTGGGTATCGAGCATACTTCGATATATTGTATATCACAATTTCAATTAATCTACTCTCGATTAGTTCAACGTTACTTGAAGATATCAACCAGTCCAACCTACCGTTATCCGCTCGCCATTTTTTCGGTTGTCGGGAACCAACATTCTCGTCATCCAACTTCCTCCTTGGTAATGGATCCCCTTTGCCGTCAGATACCCTCACATGAGATGGTTGTCATTCATGCCAAAATCTGCCAAATATGCGTGGATATTCATCGCTCCTCCGCTGCGCTGTTCTATGTCGACAACACGACACTCAGACCGACTTCATCCATCGAAACTCACCCACCTGCTCTGATTCCAGTTCTCACACAGATCTCTCTAATCAGACCCACATACTGGTTCCGTCCTTGGATCGCCCCCAACATGGTTTCTTTCTTCAATGTTCTCTAACATCCCAAGCCAGCCCCCACCTTCGGTCGACCTGCGTACCTCACTCTCCACATAAGAGCTGGCCATGATTTTTGCGGTCGTTCACGAGACACAAAAACACTTGCGGATAATCTAGCCTTTCAGCTCTCGCTCCAAACTTCGTGCATGAACCCACATCCTTGCCCAATGTGCCTATTTTGTACTCAATCAAACCCAACAGTAATACCGCCTCTCCGTGTTTTTCTAGACATACATCTTCCTTCCATGCAAAAGTCGCGCCTTCCCACTGCATTTCCAAGAGCACATCTCCTCCTATCTCGCTAGCTCATAGTCCGACCAGTCAACGTTCTATCCCATCGCCTCCCCCCTGCCACATCTAAGTCTAGATCTCCTCTTGTTTACTTCCCTTCTACCGAGACCCCACAGATCACATCCCATCAATCACTCCCATCACAGGCTTTTCTTGCCAAAATCTGCCATATTTTCCAATATAAAAAGAGTAAGTATTACTCCTACCAACCAACCTGGAGTCCCACGCTGCCTCATCCTTTTTCCTAGAATGTGGATCCCCCTTATATTCATCTTTTGCTCTTTTCTAGTATTTCCCACCTAATTACTATTTTCATCGGGCTCCGCTATAATAGCTACTCCACTAGCTCCAAATCCTCGCGCTATCTTCCTTTCTAGATGCCTCCTACCTGTACATGGGCCTCACGTCTTTTCCCTCCTTGGGTCCCATACCAACAACAATTTATTCCAATTAATTCATAATAATTTGCACCACTCAACATTTGCCCCACGCTCCCCATTCTCAATGTCTACTCGTGTGGCAACCCAATTAAATATAAAAGGGCCACGATTTGATCTTCCACAATTTATCAACCCTCATTATCTCTCTTACTCCTAAGTTCACTCACGTTTTTATTGACTCACGATGACCTCCTTACGTGATCTATTCGTCGACCCTCTACACCATTTTTGTGCAACCCTCTTCTTTTAGAAATTATTTTCCTCCCCGAATTAGTAAACATCCAGACGATGAAATGTGGTCATCGTCACAATTTTACTTTCCTTCAAAGTGCTTGACAGTGTTTTATCCTACTTGAATTGTCGTGCACTGCTCCTGACATGTTTCATAATGCAGGTTATCTTCGCCACCTACGTCATTCATAATCCGCATAACTCGGCTTGCTATTCTCTCTTTTGGGTCGTTACGATCGCATCTTATCGTTCCCTATCTTTGAATGGGACGATGGGCATGAATCGTCAATACGACTATCATATTTTAGTCTCTTACGTATGTAGACTCGTGCAGGATCCAATAAGTATCGGTCTGCCCTCGATCAGTTATCCCTTTCGGGTATAGTCGTGCGTAATTGTTGTGCACTTTTCTCAGGTGGACTCTGATACGATCACAGATAAATTCTAGGAGGAATCCGACAAGGGAAAGGGCTGGCGGGGGTGTACGAGAATGAAGGAGGACGAGAAGAGACTAAATTAGGGAGCAATCCTAGAAATCTTCAAACATTCCAAGATAAAGATTACATGGTCCACCGATCCTCTTATAGTGACGGGGAGAGAATATAAATGGAAATACTGAAATTAGGAAATATTGGAAATTAGAAAATATTGAAATTAGGAAATACTGGAAATACTAAAAACGCGTCAACAAACATAGCAACCTATTTGTTATTAAATATTCTCCGCTGTCTCTGTGGGCCTTTGCGATATACGTGCCCGACCCGTGTAGACTTGTCATGGTGGCTCATTGTCATGTAGTTTCGTAATATTTGGACCCGTAACACTCCATCCTTCCTTCAAAACGAGCTTGCCCTCAAGCTCGTGTACCAAGAAGGTGGCCGGATCATCAGGTACCTTGACCTTCCGTAAGACCAAGTCCAGGTAGCATGTAGCAATGGCGGCGGTGTTGGTGAGTTCCGGCGGAGCCATCGGAAGGACAGACGACAGAAGTAATGGCTTCCTCAAGGTCGGTGGGGCGGTGGTGAGCAGCCGCCACAAGGATGTTGGAGACGCAACGACCGACTTCAAGAACGGATCCGTCGGGGCAGCGGGGCACGAGTTGGCAGAAGAGGCGGCCATGCGACCGGTGGAAGCGGCAGGGAAGGGGCCTGCAGAGCGAGAGCTGGGAGAGGTGACAGTGAGATGATCAGAGGGGGTTGCAAGACTGAAGCCGGCGGAGTAAGAGCCAGTAGAGGGGGTGGCGAGTTTACCGGACGGGGCGGCAAAAGAGGCGGTGATGCGACCGGTGGAAGCGGCGGGTGGACGACCACCGTAGAGAGAGGTGATGCATTAGCGACTGTGGAGAGAGGTGGCATGGTCGGAAAACTTTCGCATGGTGCAGTAGGCAGCCGTGGTGGAGACGACTTAGGGAAGGGAACCTCGTGGGGGGTTTCAAAAGCCCGTCTATGGTACACGAGATGACAATCGACTTTGGTGTGGAGGGAGACGCATGTGGCCAGGATTTGTGCAGCTAGGTTAAAGAAATCTAGCCGAGGGTTGGTGGTCAGCAACAACAAGAATAGCGGCCCGAGAGCGGCGGTTTGGGTGGCGACCATGGTGCCCGGGATGTAGGCTGGATGTGATGTCAGTGATGTCCGTGGCGGCACAACGGTCGGCACAACGAAACAGAGGCCCGAAGCGACGACCTTGCAGCAGAAACGGAAGGGGAAGCAGATCCGGCTAACAGAAGTCCCGCGGCATGGGCGAAGGACGGTCGATACTGGAGCGGAGCGGGGCCAGGTGCCGAGAAGAGAACGATGTAGAATAGAGACCCTGGGCGGCGGAAGATCCGGAGGGCTGCAGCGGCGGGGTTGGGGCGCGGCTAGATCAGCCAGTTGTTGGAGGAGGCTTTATGGCAAATCGGGGCGGATCGAGTGCGGAAAGGACGCCTAAGGCCGATCCGGTTGTTGGAGGAGGTGGAGAGGGCCGATCCGGTTGCTGTAGGGCCGATCTGGTTGCTGGAGGGCAGGACGTGGCGGATCGGCGCTGGCGGCGTGATGCCGAAGGCGGATCGCTGTCGGGATGTCCGACAAGGGTGAATCACACGCCGGCTGGGTCACGCGTCGTGCAGAACGTCGACAACGATCGGGCCGCTCGTTTTTCCTATGACGACGCGGGATCAGGTGCTGTGTCGCGGAAACAGGGCTGTGTCGCGATGACGTGGGTCGGCGGGGATCGGGTGTTGTGCGGGTCAGTGGACCAGGGAGATAGATTTTTGAATTCCTTAGGAAAACTCAAGCACCGGTGGCGAGAGCGGGCGGTGCGGCTTGTCGGACCAATTGATACGATCACAGATATATTTCAGGAGGAATACGTCAAGGGGAAGGGGCGGCGGGGGTGAGTGAGAATGAATGAGGACGAGAAGAGACAAAATTAGGGAACAACCCTAAAAACCTGCATACATTCTAAGATAAAGATTATAAGGTCCGCTGGCCTTGGAAATTAGGAAATACTGGAAATACTAAAAATGCGTCAACAAATATAACAACATATTTATTATTAAATATTCTTCGCGGTCTCGGCGGGCCCTTGCGATACACGCGTCCAGCTCGTGTAGAATTGTCATGGCAGCTCGTCGTCGTGTAGTTCCGTAACATTTGGACCTGTAACGGACTCATAACCACTAAAGATAATTAATTTTGGTTTATCAATCTTTTTAAGCCTAGTTTGCATTTAAGAGTTTTTTTGAGTGAATTTCTAGGTCATTGGACACTACCTCAAACTATTTTTGTAATTTACCTTTTATTTTTGTTGGTTGAAAACATTTCTTGTTTATCTTGGACTAATTGGACTGCATTCATGCTTTTAGTTTATGTCAAATCTGGTGTTCTGGGTTCCTCTACAATTTTGTTTAGCTGATAAGTAATACTGCTAATGATTTTTGTTCTTTGAGCTCATCTTTTCTTAAAGTCAGATGTTATTTTACTGGAGATCAAGGAGCTTGCGACCAGCAACCATCATTTACTGTGGTTTCAGTGTGTTCTTAAGATTTGCCTGCTGTCATCATTATTCATCATTATCAAAGGAACGGCTACTTACTCACCTCTAATGTCATAGTTAGAGAATAATCCAGACTTCAAGTTCATTTTTTTAGATTATATCAAGCTGACTAAGCATAGTGAAATTATGACTAAAGATAGGGCACAATGACGACAAAGGATCTATATAGCCGACCCCACTATGGTGGGATAAAGGCTTGAGTGTTGTTGTTGTATATCAAACGGACAAAGCATAGAAACTTATTGTTTCTAATGACCTACCTTATTTTTTTTACTTTTGTTATGCAAGTTTCTTAATGATCATGAACTTCAGAAATTTATTTCCGAATGCAAGGTTGTTTATTTAAATTCATGCTTGAAAAAATTAGTATATTGTGTTAAAGCCCAAGATCAAATGCCCACAAAAAGGCCCATTGTATTTTCCTCCTTGATTTAGTCCAACATCTCTGATATGTATTTACTTTTTCCTTTACTCTATATAAAAATGGGATCTCTCATGTAATAATTTAGATTTTTTTGGAATAATAAATTATTTATTTCAAACTCTCACGTGGTATCAGAGTCAAAATTTCTAGTTTTTCTCCTCTCGTGTGAAAATTTATGCCCTCACATGACATCTTTTCGATCTCGTGTGAACCCTTTCGGCCTCACACAATTTCTTGCATACTATTCATTTAGCGCGGGTTCTCTCTTCACAGTTCGGTACTCACTCTCGCTTTGTTATTCCATCGATAGCTCTGCGTGCAAATAAGCCTCTGATCGGTACATTTTAGGCCGCAATCCGACTTGTGGTTCCAACCTCCTCCCGCAATATTAAACAGTACCTGCTACTTCTCCGGTGTTTCTCTCCGCCTCCCCGTACTCACCTACACCTTACGTAATCTTCCCGCGAGTCCGCCCCAATATGAAGTATCATTCTCATGCGAGTTCTCTGAGCGAGCTCTCGCTACTTCTTTCTGCAACATTCTCCTTCTGCGAGTCCTCTACTCTCACTGCTTCTATTGCCTTTCACTAGACCTCTCCTTGAACTCTCCATCAACGAAGAAATCGTCAATCCCTCGCCTCGATCTCGCATCCATCCATATGACAAAGAACTCATTGCAAAACGATCAATTCCCAGTGGTTTTAGCCGATCCTGTGGACTCTGGCTCGCCATCTCGCATGTCCCGAGAACTAGCTGGCTCATTCCCTGTGCGAGTTTGCCATCAACAGTCTCGTTGAATCATCCGGCGATTCCTCTGCATCCTACCAACTTTGTATTTACCAAATCATCCATCTATGTACTTGTTGCTTCTCCTATCGAGATTACCAACTATGGCCAATTAACCACTTCCTTTTACTTCCGCCAACATTACGCCTCCTATGGTCATTTCTGACACCTTTAGAAATCTCGGCACGACCTCTAAATTAACTGAACCCAATTATCTTAATTGGAGTGTCTCCTTCACTTCCTTTTGCGCTCTTAATGCAAACGTCATCATCTTACTGATGCTCTTCTTGACCCCGCGTCTCCCTCCAATGCCAATTAGGATGCCAGTGATGCTCTTGCTTGTACCTGGCTTGCGAACAACCTCTCTGATGCATGTTTACCTATCATCCTCCATGACGGTACATTGAAGACAACACAAGACCATCTTGTGGCTCTTTACTCTAAGGGTGCCAAAACATATCGCATCTACACTTGTATTCCGATCTATTCGCTTTGCCTACTCTCTCTTCTGATGCTGTGTATCAGGAATTTCAATCTCTCGGCGCAGAACTTCTTCATAATCGCCCTTTCTCTGCTGATATTATCACTTAGTAGAAACATTTTCAGGGATTTCTGGTGCTTTGTTATCAATTCCGTCTTCCAAATTCATATAAGATGATACAAAAATAGATCTTGGAAGAACCCGACACTCCCACCTTCGATGCTACTACCGCTTGCATTTCTGCGGTTATTAACCTTCTGCAGCGGCCTCCGTTCGTCTCCTCTCTGACGTCTGACAATTTTGCTCATTCGGTCAGTCATGGTGCTCATTGCGGTCGTGGAGGGCGCACCAGGGGTCGTGGAGGTCTTCTCGCTTTTTGCTCTCATTGTGGTCATCTTATCCATCCTGTCGAGCAGTGCTGTTTAAAGCATCCCCACCTCCGTCCTCAGGCCTATGTCAGGACTAATGCTCCTGAACCTTCTGTCTCACCATCCGCCCCGCCCTAAGAGTCCGACTGCTAGTTCTCCTCGGTAGATATTGAGGCACTCATCAATACCTCCAAACAATCTGCCTCCATTGCCACTTCCTCAAGTAGAGCGCATGTCACTATTCAGTAAGTGACTAATCGGCTCGGGTTCCACTAATCATATAACTGGAAGCCCTCGTTTCTTCTCGCACGTCGAAAAACATGACCATGTACCGCCGGTCTTTGTGGTTGATGGCTCTCCTGCTCCTGTATGTGGATTTGGAGTTATGACCACTACCTCTCTTCTCATGTTGGACGACACTTTATTCGTCCTTAATTTTTCTTGCAATTTGTTATCTGTCGATGCTCTCTCTAGAGAATTGCAATGCTCTGTCTCATTTTCCCTACTGCTTATTATTTTCAGGATTCTCACTCACAGGTAACAATTACTATTAGGACTGAACGTGGAGGTCTCTACTACTTTGACGATCTTCCTACTTCATCTTCATTTGATGTCTTCACTTTTCTGCTCCAGTGACATCGTTGTCTTGGATATCCATCGCTGCGTCTCCTCCACTAGCTTATGTCTGCTTTCAGGACCGACACCATTTTATCTTATGAAGCTTGTCAATTGTAACTACTCATATGCAAAATAATAATAATAATATAAGATAAGATATACGAGATTCAAATCATAACAAGAAATGATAAGGGTATTGATAATAACTTTAGTAGTGGCGTAATTGTAATCAGAGTGTTAGGGTTTTTCAATATTTGGCTTTCCTTCTTATACCTAGCTGAACCACCCCCCCTTCTATTTCTCGTATTCGTCCGGTCCAGGTTTTTTCCAATCCTGCTAGGTCTTTCGCTCCCGATTCTTGCGTGCCGCACGTCTCATCGCTCCTAATCCCGCCTCCTGCCACCCCCGAATCTCCATCCCGTGGCTGGAAATCTCCTCCTCTAGGGTCGACGCCTTCTCCTCTTGCTTCTGCCGCCTTCTCTTGCTCTACCAGTCCTCCTAGGGGCCGTCAGCCCCTTCCTCAAGGCTGACAGTTTTCTCCTCCCCCTTCCTCAGGCCGGAAACCACAACCTCTTCTTTCGGCAGCCACTTCTTTTTCCTCTGGCAACCCTATTGCCCCCTCTTCCTCTTCATTTTGGCGGGTGATTTCAAAGGGACTCCTAGGGTTTTACTCGGACCCTCCTCTCCTTGGGTTTTTAAGCCCGAAGTGATCTCCTTGGGTAAGAAACTCCTCTCTTCCCCACCTTTAAGAGTTTATTTGAATTTGTTTGTTAATTTCCGCGCTCTAATCAACGTATTTACGTTGATCCAAACATTTTCCCTCTTATAAATCGTCTGATCGTCTTGTAATTTTGACTCCCGGCTTCGTCCACAGGTTCATTTGGTGGGATCTCTCCAATATCCTCTTCGAATTAGGGTTTCCCTAATCTAAACGCTACCAAAATCCTCAATCCCTCATGGTAGTCTCCTCTCCCCTCATTTTTGAGCGAGATAAAATTTCTAAACTCCTCTCTTGCTGTGTTGTGCGATTAGCAAATGTCTATACAAGCGTAGAAATCTCGTTAAGTCAAATGTGGTATATATGTTGATCTTGAGCATGTTCAAATAGAGTCATTAACTTTGCTTGTGCCGCTTAGCTGTCACCAACATTTTTCGGCTTCACCTTAAGACAAGTGAATAATTCCCTCTCACTTGCAAACTAAGAGTTTCCTTATATATGTATCTAAATTTATTATCGGTATCTGACAACGCAAAAATCACAGCTTATTAGCATGTCATATTATGTTAGAAACCTCTAAAGAAAATTATGAAATACTTAGGTCCCGAGTGTCATAAGCAATCGTGGAAGGTAGGGTTTAGATGGTGTATCGCCTTGTTTGCATGGTCACGATAAGCAGAAAATACTTTTCTTTTCTAATAAGACTTACACTTGAACTTGAGTGTGAATCATGTGCACCTACTATAAACCCTTATGCATTTCATCAATTACAGCTTATGTCGTTGCCAGAACAATTATGCCAAAACTCCGGAGTAGGTTAATAAATTTCAGATATTTCTGTTGACTCAGTTACTTGCATTTTACTGACTTGCTACAAGATAAAGTGGTACTTCAATATTGCATGTTTACCTCTGTTCGTACATTTATTCTATAACTTGCTTATTGTTTAAACTTATGTTCTGAGTTATTTTCCTTCTTGTTTTGAATATTGCCTTAGGTTCTGTGACTGCGCCGCCTGCTTCTTGAACTGTTCAGTGCCAAATTCCTGTTTTTCTGGAGGTTTATTTTGTTGTTGCGTAGTCAGGTTCTACGTATTTTGTTCTTGTACTGTCGGATTTTATCATTATGTACTAGTTATGTCAACCATTTTTCTTTATATATTGGACAACTGCTAGACTGCATTATTGTTCTAGATTTCATTATTAGTAACTTGTTCATCTCCTTGTTTTCTTTTCTTTTCTTTTCCCTTCTTACATTAATATTTTGTACCAATATAGAGTGGCATGAGGTTTTAATAAAGTACATGTGCATTAATCTTTTTTGAAAAGCTTCCCCTTAATCATAAATTAGTATTCCTTCGTTTCTCAAATTTGCTATTTTATAACTAATTACATTAAAACTATTTCCGCCTAACAGACATGAAACTTCTTCCTCCCATGCCTGTGGCATCACGAACCGCCAGAAACACACTCTGATCTTTGCTTTTAGACGGGTCGTGTCAGTTAGTATCAGAGGTAGGTTTAACATCTAAAGATAAAGTACCTTATATTTTCCACATATTTTGAAATCTAATATATAAATATATTTGCATGCATCATTTCCTCACTCACCTTGTCGCTGTTTGTTGTTCGAGACTGAAACACTCACACTACACTTATAAGCATGAGTAGTATGCACACGAATGTTAAGAGAGTATGGACAAACTTAACATTTAGGTGCATATGAATTTCCACTAGGATATACACCGCTTGCAAATATTAAATGGATATGAGCAGTTTAATATTTTCAAGTACGAGCCATTAGTATCATAATGTGCATGACATGTCAAGTGATATGTGCACTTAACATGACATTTGTATCCATTCATGAACATTCTTAAGAAAGCATTTTAAGCACAATTGCATTGCATGCATAACATAAATCATTGCACAAGTGTTAATCTAAGAACAACAGATGAAAATTATACATACATGAGTTTTACAAATCATTTTCTATCGCACGCGATTTTATTATCGCATTTGCATTTTAATGGTCATTACCTAGAATTGTCTAATGAAAATGCTGTAACTATTACATGATTACATATCCAACAATATTAGAATGCTAGAACCTCTAATTCAACCATTTTTGTTTAGCTCGACTGTTTCTATTACTTGTTTCTTTTGTGTCTCTTTCTAGATGGCTCCTAAGCGATCGCAGTATAAGAAGGTTATCTCTTCTACGGGAGGAGCTTCTGTAGACTCTTTGCCCAGCTGCTGAGGCGGATTCTCGATCGTCTCAGTCGCCTGGAAGAGGACCGCCAAACTCTTTATCCAGCCCTCGGTTCCGGTAGCGCAGGGACAACTGCAGTTGCTATCGCCACTACCCCTCCTGGAGCCACCACTCCTGCACCTGGTTCTGGAACCGGCTCGCCTGCTGGCACCCTGGAGGCCCCGCTCATATCAAGTCCGACTGCTCCTCTTGTAGCGATGGCAGATACTCTGGCGTTCAAGAGGATGAATTCTCCGTCCTTCAATGACGATCGAAACTACTTCGTCATTTCTGAGTGGCTCTATCAGATGGAGAAGCACTTCAAGTATGCTGGAGTTTCTGAAGCTCAAAAGGTTCTTCTTGCGGCCTACCAGCTGACCGAGAACACGTACACATGTTGACTTCATTACCGCAGTCTCCCCAATTCTGCCATCTTGACCTGAGGACGGTTCAAGGATGCTCTCATGGAGAATTTTCTCTCTTTTGTGGAGCGAGACAAGTTAGAGGAGAGGTTCTTGTCCCTTCAGCAGCCCAGCAGGACAGTGACCAAGTATGAGAAAGAGTTCTCCCGCCTATCTCTTCTTGCCGCAGAGTTCGTGCCAGACAAGTCTAAAAAGATCAGCCGTTTCGTAAAGGGACTTCGACATAATTTCCGCCAGCATGTGGTAGCTCATGACGCCACCACCTACGCTGAAACTGTGGGAGCCTCCTTGCAGGTGGAAGCTATTGAGTTGGACCGTTCTGCTAAGAAGATCTAACATAGTACAAGAAATGCCGCCGCATCTGACCATAAGTGCAAGGGTGCTCCATATCTGGAGCAAGACCTCAAGTTTAAGGAGGTGTGTGCCTTCTGCCACAAGGTTGACCATGTTGCCCAAGTCTATCGTTCCCTCCTAAAGAAGCAGAAGATAATTGTTCCTGCACAACAACCTCAGATGACGCTTGCCTCTTCCTCAGTCTGCGACTACGGTAAGAGGGCAGGTCATTTGGTGAAGGACTGCCGCCGCAAGCGGAATGCCTGCTTCAAATGTGGGCAAGTTTGTCATCATGTTCAAGACTGTCCTGTGAAGGATGATCCAATTCCCGCTCAGCCTCTGCAAGCCTTTTCTGGAGCTCATGAGAGGGAAAAAACTGTGTTGAATGTCATCTCTCAGGGCGAGGCGCTCGCATCTACCGACGTCATCTCTTTTATGTATGCGTTGTTTTTAATCTTCTGCATCTTATTTCATCTGCCTTAGTATCAGGTGATCGTGATATGCGTCCATGGTTTCCATTTCTTAAGAGATTTAGGGTCAAGAATAAGTGGATGCAGATTCTCTTTGATTCTAGTGCATCTCACTCCTTTATTGCGCGTCATATTGTGGACCTTCATAGTTGGTCTACCTTGCCACTTGAGCTTCCTTTTGAGATTTCTGTGCTAGGTCATCCGCACCTTTTAACTAGAGGAATTCTCAATTGTCCGATCTTGCTTGGTGAATTGCAAGTCTCTGTCGACCTAATAGGTTTGGATATGACAGAGTTCGACGTAATATTGGGTATGGATTGGCTGGTCGCGTATAGGGAGAAGCTGGTCTGTGTGGCGAAGAAGGTCAATCTCAACATCGATGGCAAGGACTACATCGTTCATGTTCAGACCCGCATCCATCAGAAGGTAATTTATGTTGTGTGTGCCACTCGTCTTCTCAGTCAAGGATGTTCTGCTTGTTTTATTTTTGCGTCACTTTCGGATGCTGCCACTCCTCAACTTGATTCTATCCCGATTGCTTCTGAGTTTCTTGATGTGTTCCCCGCCGAATTGCTTGGGATGCCTCCTGATCGAAATATAGAGTTCTCTATTGATGTAGAGCCTGGAACGCGGCCCATATCTAAAGCTCCTTACCGTATGACACCGCACGAACTGGAGGGTTTAGATTGCAATTGGATGAATTGCTTGAGTGTGGGTACATTCGTCCCAGCTCTTCTCCTTGGGAAGCCCCCGTCCTCTTCGTGAAAAAGAAAGATGGTTCCATGAGGCTGTGTATTGATTATCGGGATCTGAACAAGTTGACCATCAAGAATAAGTATCCCCTCCCACATGTGGATGATCTATTTGATCAGCTTAAAGACAATACCGTCTTTTCCAAGAAAGATCTCAGATCGGGTTACCATCAACTGAAGATCAAGGAATCCGACATTCCCCGAACTGCTTTCAGAACTCGGTATGAACATTTTGAATTCTTGGTTATGTTATTTGGCTTGATTAACGCTCTTTCTGCTTTCATGGATATGATGAATCGTGTCTTCCGTGAGTATCTATATAAGTTCATCATCATTTTCATTGATGATATTTTGGTCTACTCCAAAACTCGTGAAGATCATGCTGCACATCTGAGGCTCACTCACTCCACTCTTCGTCAGCATCAACTCTATGCCAAGCTGGCAAAATGTGAGTTCTGGTTGGATCGTGTTGCATTTTTGGGGCATGTCATTTCAGGGGATGGACTTTCCGTTGATCCTGCCAAGATTTCCGCAGTTATGGACTGGAAACGACCTTCTACCTCTACTGAAATTCGCAATTTCCTTGGTTTGACTGACTATTACCGGCGTTTTGTCAAGGGTTTCTCCTCTCTTGCTTCTCCTCTAACAAAGCTAACTCAAAAGCATGCTAGATTCGAGTGGTCAGATCAGTGTGAACAAGCCTTTTCTGAATTGAAGCAACGCCTGTGCTCAACGCTAGTTTTAGCTCTTCCGTCAGAGGGGTTAGACTTTTCAGTTTACACTGACGCTTCTAGGGTTGGCTTGGGTTGTGTCTTGATGCAAGAAGACTGTGTTATCGCTTATGGGTTGAGGCAGTTGAAAGTTCACGAACGCAACTACCCCACTCATGATCTGGAGTTTGCTGCTGTGGTTTTTGCTTTATAACTTTGACGACATTATCTCTATGGTGTGAAATATCACTTCTTCACTGACCATCAGAGTTTGAAGTATATTTTCGTTCAGATCTTCGTCAGAGGCGTTTGCTTGAATTCATAGTTTATTATGACTTGCAACTCACATATGTGCTCGGTAAAGCCAATTCAGTGGTAGATGCATCGAGTCGTCAGGATTCTGTTGTCGCCTGTGCACCCATGTCAGCTACCTTTGCATCTTTGATTGATGACCTAGATCAAATGGGCATATCCGTCTCACCCGAGGGTCATGAGGAAGTTTCTAGTATGTTATGGGCAATGTTGTAGATGTTGGTCGACATGTCCGACATGTCGGCCGACATAAAGATTTTGTGGGTAAAACGCCACGACATCGATATTTTAAACAAAATGTCGTTTTTGAAAATATCTCCCGATATATCCGTTTAATCCGATATATCAGACGATATTTCGCGACTGATATATCGTCGAGAGTATTACAATTTTTTTCATTTTTGAAGAGACCAAATACCGGTTAAGGTGTTGTCGTGTGACCTTGAGGTCACGGGTTCGAGTCTTGTAAGCAGCCTTTTGCAGAAATGCAGGGTAAGGTTTGCCTACATTTCACCCTTGTAATGGGATCATTCCTTGGACCCTCACTGCGCAGGGATGCTTTGTGCACTGGGTTGTCCCTTTTGAGGAGACCAAACAAAAATAATTTTTTTTGTGCTTCATTTTGTGCATCTCACTAAGTCTAGTATCGACTACTTTCTCATCTAGCTCTTATTTGGTGATTTTTATCTTGTTTATTGTAGTCGATGACTCTTTCTTGTGTAATTTATAAACATACACTATTTGTATATATGTTTATTGTGTAATTTATAAACATACATTATGTATATAATTATACATATTTATAAAAACTGTGTAATATATATGAATGAATTAATTTAAATATTAAAATCTGACATTGTAAAATATCCCTGATATATCCCCTGCAATCCGACGTCCGACATTTCAAACTCAAACTGACATGAACCTGACATCCGCCATCTACAGCCTTGGTTATGGGTAGAGCAGGTAAAGGATTTGCAGCCATCTGATCCCACACTCAACCACATCCGCCAAAGGGCTGAACTTGAGACTCTCCCGGATTTCTCTGTCTCTGACGATGTTCTGCGTTTTTGTGGTATTCTCTACATTCATGATGTTCCTGAATTATTTGATAGTATTTACCGAGAAGCTCATGAATCCCGCACATCTGGTTATCCAAACAACAATAAGATGTATCACGACTTGAAGAAAATCGTGTGTTGGCCTTACATGAATTATATTGCTCGCTTCATTCTTCGATGTCTGACGTGCCAGAAGGTGAAAGCTCAGCATTAGTGCCCTGGTGGTCTTTTGCAACGTCTGTCTATCCCTGAATGGAAGTGAGAGGATATCTCTATGGACTTCATCACAGGTTTGCCTCGCACTCCGAGGGAGCATGCCACGATTTGGGTCATAGTAGTTCGCATGACTAAAGTGACTCAATTCATCCCGTACAAGGAAGGTCGTTCCACCGAGAAGATGACTCGAATCTATGTTTCGGAGATTGTTAGACTCCATGAGATTCCTTTGCGGATTGTTTCTGATCGTGACTCGAGATTTGTATCTCATTTCTGGATGGGCTTCCGACAAGCTTTGAGTACTGATCTCAACCTGAGCACCGCTCATCATCCAACGACCGATGACCAGACCGAAAAAGTCAATCAGATTCTTGAAGACATGCTTCAGTGTTATATTTTGGACTACAAGGGAGCTTGGGATGAACACTTATCTTTGGTTGAATTCGCCTACAACAATAGATATCAAGAGAGTCTCAAGATGACCCCCTTCAAAGCATTGTACGGGCGTCGTTGTAGGACCCCGCTCTATTGGTCAGAAGTTGGTGAGAAGGTTGTTTTGGGGCCTGAGTTACTTCAGGAAATGGAAGAAGCCACAAAGAAGACTTGACTCCAGCTTAGTCGTGCCATCGAGAGGCAGAGAAAATATGCAAATTAGCGCCGCCGTCCGTTAGAGTTTGTTGTAGATGATCAAGTATTCCTGAAGGTTTCCCCTATTCTTGGGGTGAAACGGTTTGGTCGCTATCATAAGCTCAGCCCGAGGTTCGTGAGACCGTTTTTCATTTCAGAGCATATCGGAGGATCTGCATATCGTCTCGAGCTATCTAGTTCCTTGACCGGTGTTCACAATGTCTTTCATGTTAGCCAGTTTCGGAAGTACATTCGTGATCCTACCGGCGTCATTGAAGAAGTTCCAGTGATTCCTGAACCCAATCTTTCTTATCCGGTCGCGCCCACTAGGATCGTCTAGTATCAAGAACGCAAGCTTCGCAAGAGAACCATTCCTATGATGAAGGTACTTCGGGCGCATGGCAGATCAGAGGAGTATACTTGGGAACTTGAATCAGACATGCGTAATAAGTATCCTCTTCCTCTTCATTTTGGCGGGTGATTTCAATGGGACTCCTACGGTTTTACTCGGACCCTCCTCTCCTTGGGTTTTTGAGCCCGAAGTGGTCTCCTTGGGTAAGAAACTCCTCTCTTCCTCTCTTTTAAGATTTATTTGAAATTGTTTGTTAATATCCGCGCTCCAATCAACGTATTTACATTGATCTAAACGTTTGCCCTCTTATAAATCATCTAATCGTCTTGTAATTTTGACTCCCGGCTTCGTCCACAGGTTCATTTGGTGGGATCTCTCCAAAACCCTCTCCGAATTAGGATTTCCCGAATATAAACGCTACCAAAATCCTAGATCCCTCGTGGTAGGCTCCTCTCCCCTCATTCTTGAGAGAGGTAAAATTTCTAAACTCCTTTCTTGCTGTATTGTGCGATTAGAAAATGTCTGTACAAACGTAGAAATCTCGTTAAGTCAAATGTGGTATATATGTTGATCTTAAGCAGGTTCAAATAAAGTCATTGACTTTGCTTGCGCAGCTTAGCTGTCGCCAACATTTTCGGCTTCACCTTAAGGAAAGTGGAAAATTTCGTCTCACTTGCAAACTAAGAGTTTAAATTCCTTATATATGCATCTAAATTTATTTCCGGTATCTGACAACATAAAAATCACTGTTTATTAACATGTCATATTATGTTAGAAATCTCTAAAAAAAATTATGAAATACTTAGGTCCTGAGTGCCATAAGCAATCGTGGAAGGTAGGGTTTAGATGGTGTATCGCCTTGTTTGCATGATCACGATAAGCAAGAAATACTTTTCTTTTCTAATAAGACTTACACTTGAACTTGAATGTGAACCATATGCATCTACTATAAACCCCTATGCATTTCATCGATTACAGCTTAATGTCGTTGCCAGAATAATTATGCTAAAACTCTGGAGTAGGCTAATAAATTTCAAGTATTTCTGTTGACTCAGTTGCTTGCATGTTTACTGACTTGCTACAAGATAAAGTGGTACTTCAATATTGACTTTTTACCTATTTTCGTACATTAATTCTATAACTTGCTTATTGTTTAAACTTATGTTCTAAGACATTTTCCTTCTTGTTTTGGATTTTGTCTTAGGTTCCGTGACTGCGTCGCTTTTTTCTTGAATTGTTCAGCGCCAAGTTCCTATGTTCCTGGAGGTTTATTTTGCTGTTGTGTAGTCAAGTTTTACGTATTTTGTTCTTGTACTATCGGATTTTATCATTATGTACTAGTTATGTAAGTCATTTTCTTTTGTGTATTGGACAACTGCTAGACTGCATTATTGTTCTAGAATTCAATATTAATGACAAGTTCATCTCCATGTTTTTTTTCTTTTCCTTTCTTGCATTAATATTTTGTATCAGTATAGAGTGACATGTGGTTTTAATAAAGTACATTTGTTTCAACCTTTTTTTTTAAGTTTCCGCATAATCATAAATTAGTATTCTTTAATTTCTCAATTTTTGTTATTTTAAAACTAATAACATTATAACTGTTTCCGCCTAACAGACATGTAACTTCTTCCGCACATGCCTGTGACATCACGACCTGCCGGAAGCGCACTCTGATCTTTGCTTTTAGACGGGTCGTGACATCTATATGGCAAGCATCATCGTACTTCTTTTCCTTCTAAATAATGTAAACATTTTATTCTTCCTTTTGATCTTGTTCTTTCAGACATTTGAGTTTGTAGTCTCACCAAGTCTATTGGTGGAAATAGTTTTTTACTTTATAACTTTTATTGATGATTTCTTTAGATGTACGCGAGTATATCTTTTAAAAGAACGTTATGAATTGTTTTTTATCTTCTCAAAATTTTATAATGAAATTGACTTAGTTCGGTTTGTCAGTCAAAATTATTCGAACCAATAATATGAAAGAATACATGAGCCTATAGTTCATATCTTTTCTCACCTCCAACATTATTATTCACCAGACAAGTTGTGTGTATACGTCTCAACAAAATGGATTGCCCAAAAGAAAAAAATCGTCATCTTCTTGATGTCACTCGGACACTCCTGTGTCAAATGAATGTTCCCCGCTCCTATTGGAATCATACAGTTCTCCTTTCTTGTTTTCTAATTAACCAGTTACTATATTCTCTCCTTCAGGTGAAGACTCATTTCTCTTATCTGACCAGTATACCTTTTCCCCTCACCCTGTGAGTTTGGTTGTACTGCTTTTGCCAACACTCCTGTATTTGGTCGTGATAAACTCTCTTCCCTTGCCATCAAATGTTTCTTTGTGGGGCATTCTCCAACTCAAAAGGGACATCATTGTTTTTATCCTATCTCCAAACAATAGTTTGTCTCTGCTGATGTCACTTTTTTTGAGTCTACCCCTTATTTTTCTGATAACGGTGAGATTCTCTCTCAATATATTTCCTCTCTCTACAACTTCTCATCCCGCCATCTTTGTTCCATCATTCCCTATCATTCATGCTCCTTCCCCTGATAGGCCACATCCGACACCAACTCCTTCACGTATCCTTCTTATTTCACCCTTTTCATATTATTATCATTGATGCTCTGCTTTCTCGCATGCCCTCGCTCCTTCCACTCCAGAGTCCCCGCCGACAACTCCCTGTCCAACGCTGTCCTCTTCAGAACGTTCCAACACTTCGGTGGGCTCGAACTTGGATCTCCACATTGCTTTGCACAAAGGGGTAAGGGGTTGCACACAACACCATCTTACTAACGTTGTCTCGTATGCCAATCTCACTCCCTATTGCAACAAGTTTGCATGGGCACTCTCTACGACTAGTGCTCCTACTACACATGAGAAGGCTCTTCGTATACCTTGCTGGAAAGCGCCGTGGATGAGGAAATTTCTGCCTTAAAATCACGGCGCACCTGGACCCTTGTCCCTAGCCTTTCTGAAGGAGATGTTGTCATGTGTCGCTGGGTCTTTGTCATCAAGTTTATCCTAGACGACAGTGTAGATTAGTATAAGACTCGGTTTGCTGCAAAGGGGTTACCAGACCTATGATGTTGATTTCTTTGACATTTTCTCTCTGATTTTCGATATTAACACTATCAGAGTCCTCTTCTCTGTTGCTGTCAACCTGAATTGGAAAATGTCTCGGCTTGATGTAAAAAATTTCTTCCTCTATGATGACTTAGACGAAGAAGTTTATATGGAGCAACCTCCTGATTAAGTTGCTCACGAGGGAGTTTTAGGTGTGCAAGCTTTAAAAGGTCATTTATGGTTTGAAACAAATGCCTCATGCTTGGTTTGACAAATTCAGTTAGGTTGTCTCTACTATTGATTTCTCCAGAACCAATACTTGATCACTCTTTTTAAATGAAAAGTCAATCACGTTCTAGTTATTCTCACTGTGATGTCGTCAAAATTTCGAGTAAGATGTTAACATATTTATGATGTATAAATTTTCACTTTTAAAATACATTTTATAAGAAAATATGATTAAAATAATTATATTCATCCATATAATTTTAATAGGTCACTGGTTATAAGAGGTGGATATGAGCTTTGGACTGGTTCCAGGAGGCCGGCTTTGTGCATGTCTCGATAGGATCAAGCGGAGCCTGGTCAAAGAGGAAGAATGAAAACCCGTAAACTCATTCTTCCTTACTTTGTCAGACGGAACTCGGGGAACAGCCTGCCGACGCCAATCGCTCATGCCGCTCCAAATCTCCTCCGATTATTGATAAGTATGGTGTCTTGTTGAATGCCTTCAAGAAAAGCAAGTTACTGGCTAAGAAGCAGGGTACGGAGATTTCTTCTCTTCAGCTTGCTGCTTCCCAGCATGCAGACTCAACTTTCCTGCTGGATCTGAAAATGAGGGAAATTAGTGAATTAGAAACTACTTCCTTCATCCAGTTAGGCACCATAGAGTACCAGGAAAACCGAATAAGGGACCTGGAAGTATTGCTCGAGAGGGAGAAAAGGATAGTGACTGGCTACTCCAAGCCCAGTTCAGTACTGCCCTTGATAGATTCCTCCTCCCAAAAGGGCAATAAGGGGTTTGGATTCAAGGGACCCACAAGTGTTGCCAATCCGAAAGAAAAGGGCAAAGCACCAGTACAACCACTAGCCTCCAAGCCTCCTGTTCCATTCAAGAGAGTCCTGCTACCTTCAAACAGGTATGACCAAGAAAGCATCTATGGTCACTGGATGAATGGTAGATCCACCAAAGGGAACAAAGATGTTCACCACTATGGTGGAAGATATAACAGGGGTATACGTGCCTTCAAGGCCTCCCATGAGGAAATCCAAATGACCCACCATGGACCATTTGTGTTTGGTGCACCATCCCCTACACTCAAGAACAAGGCAGCTGCCTGTTCTCTGGATCTCCCTACCCAAAATCAGACCAGGAGCAAGTCTGTCAGCAAGCCAGACTTGGGCATATTTGAGGCCATCAAAAGTATGTTTTCTGAAAAGAAGACTACTGCTGGTAGGGCTCAAGATATTCCAAGTACTTCTACTGTCAGACAAACCCCAAGTCAGACAGGGGGTGGAAGATACAAGAATAATACTGCTGTTGTACCTTATGGATTGAGAGCTGCTGTCAGCACAGCTACTAGACCAACTCTAAAAATAAGGTGCAATATCTATGAGTGCTGGTGCTGTGGCAAGGTGGACCATTATGCTATTGATTGTTGGCACAATCCTAGTGCGCCAAGAGCAATAAAGCTTACCTGTCAGAAGAACTGCAGGTAGGCATGTTTATTATTAGACTAACTTGCACCTAGGACCCAATAAGAATTGAGGTCGTAAGGTTAACTGATTTATGTCTTGTATGTTACTGGAACAAGGAGCTTGTTGAAGGATTACTCTCCAGTAAGAAATGGACCCAAAGTCATCTTTGGTTGATCAGATAGGGGGGAGTGACAAGAGGTTATGGTAAGATCTCTAATGACATAGTCACTATCACAAAAGTAGCATATGTGAAAGGGTTGCAACACAACCTGATAAATATTAGCCAACTCTGTGATCTTGGCTATGACATAGTTTTCCACAAGGATGAGTGCCACATTAAGAGGTTAATTGACCAAGAGGTCATCTTAACAGACATTAGGAGTGAAAATGTTTATTTCTTAAATTTCCTATGCTTAGATAAGGACTCTCCTATATGTCTAGTGACAAATGAGAATCTCATATTGTGTACAATGACACAAGAGATTAGCTCATTTGAACTATAAGGACATTGAGAAGCTCTTTATTGAAGAGCTAGTTAGATTTGGTCCCAAGTTGAAATGCACTAAGGAGGGTATCTGCTCTGCATGCCAAAAGGGAAAACAGACCATGACCTCTTTTAAGGGCATTGGGACCAAAAACTCAGTGAGGTGCTTGTACCTCCTGCATATGGACTTGCTTGGTCCTATGCCAGTTCATAGTCTTGGTAGGAAAGTCTGCACCATTGTGGTGGTTGATGACTATTCTAGGTTTGCTTGTATATTCTTTCTTAAGAGAAAAGATGAAATCCTTGAAGTCTTCAAGACCTTTGTCAAGCAGATACAAAATGAACTAGACAGTACTGTGGTCAAAATCAGAAGTGTATCATGAGACTGAATTTCTGTTTGCAAGCATGACAAGGTTCTGTGAAGAGCAAGGTTCTTCTCACCTACAACACCCCAGCAAAATGGAATTGCTAAGAGGGAAAACAAGACTCTCATAGAAGCTGAAAGGACCTTACTGAATGACACAACTCTCCCAAAATATTTCTGGACTGAGGCAGTAAACACTGTATGTCATGTCCTTAACAGAGCTTCTATCACCAAAAGCCACAAGAAGACTCCCTATGAGATCTTGAAAGACAGAAAACCAAACTTGTCCCACTTCAGGATTTTTGGTAGCAAGTGTTATGTGCTGAACAATGAAAAGTCCTATGTGACTAAGTTTGCTGCCAAATCCTATGAAGGGATCTTTGTTGGGTACAACAACCACAGTAGGGCATATAGAATCTACAACTTGACAAGTCAAGTTGTAGAAGTGTCAGTTCATGTTGTCTTTGATGAATCAAAATGATTAACAGTGAGCTGCCTAGCTCTTCTTCTAGTTCTGCAGGCATAGAGTAGGTGATGAATAAGCTCACCATCAAGGATGAGGATATGTGCTGTCCAGAGGGTGCACAAGATACAGAAGTTGTGGATGAAGTTCGGCCAGATGAAGCCATTGATGCTCAAGAAGGTGAAGCAAGGTTGCCTCCAGCTGTCAGGTATCTAAGAGACCGTCCACCACACCAGATTATTGGTGTGGCAAGCCAAGGAGTCCAAACCAGAAGCAAGAGTTTCAACACATCACTCTACTCAAGTTTTCTGTCACAAGTAGAGTTCAAGAAATTTGAAGAGGTCAACATAGATCAATTCTTGATTGGAGCAATGCAAGAGGAACAGAACCAGTTCAAGGGATATAAGGTCTGGAAGCTAGTTCCCAGACCAAAAGGATATAATGTCATTGGAGTCAAGTGAATCTACAGGAATAAACTTGATGAAAATAACATTATAGTGAAGAATAAGGCTAGACTGGTGGCTAAAGGATACAGACAAGAAGAAGAGATCGATTTTGATCAGACATTTGCCTAGTAGCCAGATTGAAAGCTATAAGACTCTTCCTTGCATTTGCTGTCTACCAAAGATTCAAAGTCTAGTAGATGGATGTGAAGTCAGTCTTCCTGAATGGGGACTTAAAAGAAGAGGTCTATGTTGAACAGTCTCCTGGTTTTGTTGACTCCAACTCTCCTGGTTTTGTTTATAGATTTAGGAAAGCTCTATATGGGTTAAAGCAAGCCCCTAAAGCATGGTATGAGACTTTGTCTAGTTTCTTTATTGAGAACAAATTCTCAAGGGTGAGGATAGACAAGACCCTATTCCTAAGGGAATCTAAGGGTAAGATCATCCTACTCCAGATATATATTGATGACATTATCTTTGGATCTATTGATGATAACCTTTGCAGAAAGTTTGTTAAACTTATGCAAGGGAAGTTTGGGATGAGCAGTATGAGTGAGCTCAAGTTCTTCTTGGGACTCCAAGTTAGACAGACTGATGATGGCTTGTCCATATTCCAGTCCAAGTTCACCAGGAAGTTGATTAAAAAATATGGTATGGAGAATGTCTCCACCATGAAAACTCCCATGAGGTGAAGTATGTCTTTAGACAAAGATGAAGCAGAGAAACTTGTTGATGGGACTTTTTATAGAGGGATAATTGGCTCCCTTTTATATCTTATTGCTAGTAGGTCTGACATCATGTATGCTACATGTGTCTGTGCTAGTTATCAGGTCTGACTTAAAGAATCTTATTACTCTGCTGCAAAGAGAATCTTGAGGTATCTTAAGGGCACACCAAATCTTGGCCTGTGGTACCCTAGAAATAGGGATTTTGACCTAACAGCCTACTCAGATGCATATTTTGCAGGCTGCAAATAGGATAGGAAAAAAACTTCAGGATCCTGTCAATTCTTAGGTGGGAGACTAGTATCTTGGAGCAACAAGAAGCAAACCAGTGTAACAATCTCAGCTGCAGAGTCAGAGTACATATCAACAGGTAGTTGCTGTGAATTCAGCATCAGCTCCAGGATTATAATCTTCAGATAAGTAGAACTCCTCTTTATTGTGATTCTACTGGTGCTATTTCTATTTCTAGGAATCCTGTCTCACACAGCAGGACTAAACACATAGAAATTATGTATCATTTTATTATGGAGCATGTGAAAATGGAGGACTTCAGTCTAGAGTTTGCTCCCACAGACAAGCAAGTGACTGATATATTTACTAAGCCACTAGATGAATCAAAGTTCAACACCTTCGAGTTTGAGTTGAGTATGTTGAACTTAGCATAACTTCAGTTACTCCCTAGGATATTTTCGGTGCAGGATTTGTTTTCTTGCAGGTGATGAAGACCTAAAGTGGCAATGAAGACAAAAGTTTTTATCACGAACATGATGATAGAAGATGCTCATATTGAGGGGGAGCAAGTCCAGCAGCTGCAGGAGCAAATTCAGCCTCATGTAGAGAGGTAACTGACAACTGCACCAATGGTATCATCTGCAATCAGCTAAGGGGAGAAGACAATCAAGGCAGACCAGCTCCTCCCTGACTATTCAGAAGTCAAAAAGGGGGAGAGAAGAGATTGATCAAATAACATCAGAGGTTGATCAAGTAATCAAGTGCATCAAAGGAGTGTCAAATGCAGGGGGAGAAAAAGATGTCCCCATACATGATAATGGGATGAAGGTAATCAAGGCCTTCAAGCGGTATCACATACCTTGCAGCAATTCAGGAGGAGTAGGTGATGCTCACCATACATGCAGGGAATATGGTAATCTTCCTAGATCTGTTCTATCATTATAGTATATTTTATTGCTGCATATGTTGTGTATGTCACTAACTTAGAAATTTGATTAAGGGTTTTGACTTCTTCAAATAGGGGGATATTGTTGGGTCCATTGATCCAAGTGTCCCAGATTTGTAGGAAGTCAAATGAGGCAATGACATACACATAGTTGTATTTGATGTGTGTGTCAGTTCATGCATGCAGGTTAGTCCTTCTCACATTGATTAGACAGGTGGACACAAAGTTGTGGGCTGGATGGGCAAAAAAGTGCCTAAGTCCACAAGTGTTGAGTGAAGACAGTTTACTCAACGACATAACACAAAAGGAGCTGAATACAGCAGGACCTGTTGAAGCCTCAACAATGGAAGACAAAAAAGTGGCTAAGGCTCCGTTTGGGAGGACTTATTTTCACCGATCAAGCGGTTACGACTGCATGAACCAGACCGCAATTAAGGTCCGGTTCATGCGGTCGTAACCGCTTGACCGATGAAAATAATTCCCCCCAAACGGAGCCTAAGTCTACAGGCGTTGAGTGATGTCAACTCACTCAACGCCAGACAGCAAATTCGTTGAGTAACGCTGCCTCAGTCAAAGCCAGAGAGATTCTGTAAAAGGATAAGTTTCTAAGTCCAAAAGCATTGAGTGAAGCCAGTTCACTCAATGCCATGCTGATTCTGTCAAAGCCAAAGAAGATAGACTGAAAAATCTGTCTAAGTTCAGAAGCGTTGAGTGAAACCAGTTCACTTAACGCCATATGACAGAAGCGTTGAGACAAGATCAAGCAGTCAAAGCCAGAAGGAGTGACAGGATTTGACTAAGTCCAGAAACGTTGAGTGAAGCCAGTTCACTCAACGCGTAGTCAAAAGATGAGGCTGAGGCAGAAAGCATTGAGTGACATCAACACACTCAACGTCTCCATTCAGAAGAATAGTTTCTAAGTACAGAAGCGTTGAGTGAAGCCAGTTCACTCAACGCCTCAGCAGTTGGCAGAGTTCAGAAGGAGTTAAGGCAAATGACGTTAAGTGACGGCCAACCACTCAACGCTCTCAACGCCATGGATGCAGAAAGAGCTGAAGAATAAGCCAAGTCCAGAATCGTTTAGTGAAACCAGTTCACTCAACACACTTAACACCTGGAGTGATTCTGTGAATTTTGCTAAGTCTAGAATGGCTGACGTCAACAAAAGTTAACAAAGGCAACGCAGTTCAAATTCTTTGCAGGAAAGCTGCAGTATGCCTTTAATGACGTCGGCGGACAACTGTTGTCGTTTTCTGCAAATGGAATGCGGTAACTCGTCCTTTTTAGGATGGGCCCATAGTACAAAGAGCCTTTTATCATGTTGGGTTTTACTAGACGACACAACATTTGTGCGCGCAACGAAAAAATATAGGACAAGAAAACCCAAAACTATTCAGATCTGACAATATTCATAAATCAAGAAGTAAAGCTTGCTGTAAATTAAATTACCTTTGTGGGATTGAGTCGATAATCAACCTAGATGCTCCAGAAAAATCAGCAGGCCACTTAGCGGCTTGAGTCTTGAGCGCAGAAAGTATATCCGCGCCTCTACAAGAAATCCACACGATCAGGAGAACCCGCAATCACTTGTCGAACAAGCACTAGGTCAGGATTGGACACTCAGCTTCTCCACAGGCTGCTAGATCTGTTGAAGAAGAGGCGACAACGACACTCGTCAGGATCGGGATCAGTGACAGCGACGACGAAAGGCGGAACGACTTCCGTCGGATTCTAGGGCTTCCGTCTTTTCGCACAGAACAAATTGTGTGCTTAGACAGAATGAACAGTAAAAAAGTTGTAAGAAGAAACCCTAAAGACTTCTATTTATACCCAACGAATAAACAGAATAGTTCCCGTCGCTATTGGCAGACCCAGACTTAGAATCCAGAATTTCGGCCAGACAACGCTTGTCGCGACGAATCGTCGAGTATCTATAACATATACGACGAATTGTCGAGTATCATGACATACTCGACGAATCGTCGAGTATCCATAGGATACACGACAAACTCAACGCCATCCTTAGCTGAATAAACGCTTAACTCTGCGAATGCGTTGAGTGGACTCAACGCTTTAAACGCTTTCTGCGTCATACTCGACGAATTGTCGAATGGCGTTGAGTGTACTTAACGCCAAAAGCCAGATTCGTCGAATGGTGTCGAGTGAACACAATACACTCAACGCCTAAGTGCCAGATTCGTTAGGTAAACCCTTTACTCGACGAAGGCGTTGAGTGAACTCAACGCATTCAACGCCTGAGACTCAAGCTCATCGAAACAATTTCTTGACTCAACGAATCGTCGAGTATAGTCAACACACTCAACGCTTAAGTATCGTACTCGTCGAATCAACACCTTGACTCAATGAATCGTTGAATACACTCAACACACTCAACGCCGCCATTCACCGAGTTAACGCTTAACTCGACGAAGACGTTGAGTTGTCTCAACGCACTCAATGCTTTTAGCCTGACTGAGCCAAGTCTTTCCAACTCATCATATGAGCTATATCATACAAATCCAATCTCTCAATTTCTCCGCAATCTTATGTGCGACCCTGGTAGGCTTATACTGAGTTGACATTGATGCCACATGCTTGATCACTTCCAGATCACAATAATAATACCAACAGTCTCTCACTTGATCTTGATCGTATCAAACAAAAGCTTCACAAACAGTGAGCGACATCTAACAATACATCATTGCTCCCCAAACAGTAAGAGTTAATAAACTTAAAATCCATTGTGACCAATGTTACACTATTGTCATGTCCCTTCGTCCCTTACATCCGGATAAAACTAGAGGTATAGACCGTGTCACCCTCATAATTATTCAATCTCAGTTTTCTGATCTAGAATGGACTTTCAGAAATTGGTGAGCCCAATATCACATATTGACTCAACCAAGCATGACCATGCATTTCTCAGTTTCATTCCATCAAGGGGCTTATGAATGCAACTCCTGTCATAAAAGAGGACAAATCTCATTTCTGCTCACACGCAAACACTCAAATGATTCTTAACATACCCAATAACCACCTTTATCATCTAACTTTCTCAAGACTGGACTTTTGATGACATCAAAGCACGCTCTTCCTCACTCTATAAATGTTGTGACTTCTGGTCAAAAGACCACAAACACCATTGTCACTTGAGTCATACTTGTGACACGTTTATATAACAATCCATAAAGTATTCTCATGGTGGGTCTGTCCAGTCAACGCACATGCTAGTCTTAAAGGTATCATCATCGCCCTTAGCTTCTAAGATGATACAACGACCATGGACTTTTTAAGAACGAAGCTTCTTAGATCATAGACTCTCACTTTCAAGTCATTACATGACTTCTATGGAAGCAAATATTCTAAGAGCATTTATACAGTTAACTACTCTATCACTATAGAATAATAACACAATAAAAGAACTTGTCAAAGTATATAAATGAAATGCATACAATACTTTATTCATCAAATGAAATATTACAACCAACAAACATACAATCTACAAGACTTGTACTAGAGTTGATCATTCAGGTATCATATACCCATAGATCTAACATGAACATCTTGCTTTCTCTGTGCAAGAGGCTTTGTTAGTGGATCCGCAATGTTCTCCTCAGTCGGCACTCTGCAAATGCTCACATCTCCTCGATCGACAATCTCTCGAATTAGATGGAACCGCTGAAGTATGTGCTTGGAGCGCTAATGAGATCTAGGTTTCAAAGCAAGTGCAATTGCACTGTTGTTGTCACAGTAGAGAACTACGAGACGAACAATGTTAGGATCTACATCTAACTCGCCGATGAATTTCCTAATCCATACAGCCTCCTTCGCTGCATTTGCAGTGACTATATACTCGGCCTCAGTTGTAGAATCGGCAACTGTCTCCTGCTTGGAACTCTTCCAGCTAACAACACCTCCATTAAGGAGAAATACAAACCCTGACTGAGACTTTAAGTCGTCCATATCAGTTTGGAAGTTAGCATCCGTGTAACCCTTTACAACGAGCTCTTTCTCTCCACCAAATACCAAGAACGTATCCTTAGTCCTTTGCAAGTACTTCGGGATATTCTTAACGGCAATCTAGTGACTTTCACCGGGATTAGACTGATACCTGCTAGTTATGCTCAAGGCATAAAAGACATCGAGTATAGTACATATCATTGTATACATGATTTACACAATTGTCGAAGCATATGGAATCAACTTCATGCGGTCTTTATCTTCACAAGACTTAGGACACTGGTCCTTAGAGAGACTCACACCATGAGACATGGGTAAGAATCGTTTCTTGGACTCAAGCATGCTGAACCGTTTCAACACATTGTCAATGTACGTACTTTGAGTCATACCCAATAACTTCTTCGATCTATCTCTATTGATCTTAATACCAAGTATATAAGTCGCTTCACCCAAGTCCTTCATTGAAAAGCAATCCCCTAGGTTGTTTTTAACAACTTGCAGGGTCGGTTTGTCATTCCTGATCAACAGTATGTCATCTACATACAATTTCAGGAAGACAACAATGCTCCCTCTAATTCTCTTGTAAACACACGGTTCATCCTCGTTCTTGATAAAACCAAATTTTTTGATCTTTTCATCGAAATGAAGATTCCAACTTTGAGAAGCCTGTTTTAACCCATAAATGGATCTCTACAGCTTGCATATTTTAGTGGCTTCACCTGGAGATATAAAACCCTGGGGTTGTGTCATGTATACTTCCTCAGCGAGGTTTCCATTTAGGAAAGCCGTTTTGACATCCATCTACCAGATCTCGTAGTCATATTACACAACAATAGCAAGCAGAATTTAGATGGACTTTGAAGGATCAAGCGCATATCCAACTGCACCAAAAGCCCAGACTGTTGGAGGGGGCGCTACTTAATTTTTTATATAAGTAGCAGAGCAGCACGGGTCAAGCGAAGGAACGCCGGGCCCAACAATCCCCCCCCCCCCCCCGGCGTCCAGCACAACCTGTCGGCTCAGAGGTGGGGTTACCACATGGCCCACACAGCTCAGAGGTGGGGTTACCACATGTCCACGGTTGCCGGACCCACACAGGTAGAAGGGAAAAATCAGGATTTAATAGCGCCCCCCGGTCTTGAACCCGTGACCTCCTCTGATACCAGTTGAAGGATCAAGCGCATACCCAACTGCACCAAAGGCCCGGACTGTTGGAGAGGGCGCTACTTAATTTATTATATAAGTAGCAGAGCGCCACGGGTTAAGTGAAGGAACGCCGGACCCAACAATCCCCCCCGGCGTCCAGCACAACCCGTCGGCTCAGAGGTGGGGTTACCACATGGCCCCCCACTGCACCAAAAGCCCGGATTGTTGGAGAGGCCGCTACTTAATTTTTTATATAAGTAGCAGAGCGCCACGGGTCAAGTGAAGGAACGCCGGACCAAACAATCCCCCCCCCCCCAGCACAACCCGTCAGCTCAGAGGTGGGGTTACCACATGGCCCACACACCTCAGAGGTGGGGTTACCACATGCCCACGGTTGCCGGACCCACACAGGTAGAAGGGAAAAATCAGGATTTAATAGCGCCCCCCCGGTCTTGAACCCGTGACCTCCTCTAATACCAATTGAAGGATCAAGCGCATACCCAACTGCACCAAAAGCCCGGACTGTTGGAGAGGGCACTACTTAATTTTTTATATAAGTAGCAGAGCGTCACGAGTCAAGTGAAGGAACGCCGGACCCAACAATCCCCCCCCACCCCCCCACCGGCGTCCAGCACAACCCGTCAGCTCAGAGGTGGGGTTACCACATGGCCCACACGCCTCAGAGGTGGGGTTACCACATGTCCACGGTTGCCTGACCCACCGGACCCACACAGGTAGAAGGGAAAAATCAGGATTTAATAGCGCCCCCCGGTCTTGAACCCGTGACCTCCTCTGATACCAATTGAAGGATCAAGCGCATACCCAACTGCACCAAAAGCCCGGACTGTTGGAGAGGGCGCTACTTAATTTTTTATATAAGTAGCAGAGCGCCACGGGTCAAGTGAAGGAACGCCGGACCCAACAGACTTAACCATGACAACAGGGGAAAAAGTCTCATCATAGTCAATACCATGACTTTGCTTGAAACCTTTAGCCATCAGTCGCCCTTTGAATGTCTGTACATTCTCATCCATGTCGGTCTTCTTCTTGAAGACCCACTTGCACCCTATGGGTCGTACCCCTTCAGGTGGTTCCACCAAGGTCCAAACTTGGTTTTCATACATGGAGTCCATTTCAGATTTCATGGCCTCAAGCCACTTCTCGGAGTCTGATCCACTCATAATCTCTTGGTAGGTTGCAAGCTCATCACTATGATTCATAAACAACACATTACCTATTTGAGACATGAGAAATCCATATCTCTAAGGCTCAAACTTTGTTCTACCAGATCTACGTGGAACTTGTGTTTCCTGAGTAATGTTCTCCAACTACAACAACTTGTAGTCCTGGCTCAGGTACCAATTCCGGTTCATTCACTTTTTGTGGTTCTTGAATTTCTTCAAGTTCTATCATAACTAGAGCTGTCACGGTTCCGGTTCTACTAAAACCATAAACCGAACCACTAAGGTTACAATTCCTCAAATTATAACAAAAACCTTATTTGGTTTGACCGGTTTCGGTTCTGGTTCCAGTTCTAGCTTTATTTTTATAACCGTCGTGTTAACGGTTTCGGTTACGGTTCAACAAAAACCAAAACCAAACCGGCCACTAATAGTTCGGTCCGGTTCCATGTGGTTCGGTCTGGTTCCATGTGGTTCGGTCTGGTTCCAATCGGTTTCAACTAAAATCAAAATCAAACTTGGCGGAATGAAATAAAAACGTGATGCAAATAGTAAAACTCAAAATAATACCGAAATAGAAATAATTATGTTGCGCACTTCTCGACGGTCTTTTCCACGATTGGTGGGATAGTATCCATCGCCTTCCTTCGCGTGTAGACTTGCCACGACGTCTAGTTGGCTTGCACACGTCTCGTCGACATGCTCAACTGTAACAATCAGCTACAGTTAGTTGTTTTTCATGATTACTAATAAATAGTAGTTGTATATCTTCTATATTTTTTAAATAAAATATTTCAAAAAAATATATAAATAAAATTGAAAATATATTATATAACTGTATAAAAATCAAAAGTGCACTGCAAGAATTGACTCCAAACTGCACCAATGTCATACCATACCACACAGTCTTTATGCGGCGAAGTTTTGTTCGGTCCAAAATCGAATCCCTTTAGTGCGATTGTAGCTTGGGTTCAAATTGCACCAGCTTCACTCGTGATAGTAAGGATAAATATTGTAGACAAATTAAAAAATAATAACAATATAATAATAATAATAAACGGGTTGCGGTTCGATTCTACTTCGGTCCTGTTCGAATCGGGTCTAAAAATCTTGAAACCGCTTGAAGTTTGTATGTTGCGGTTCCGGTCCGGATAATAAAATGTAAGAACCACACCCGGACCAATGTTGTTCACGGTTCCAAAATTCAAACGGGAACCTGAATAATTTGCGAACGATTCGGTCTGGTTCTTTGAGGTTCCGATTTGGTTCCGGTTCGATTTGCGGTTTTCGGTTTTAAGTGACAGCTCTAACCATCACAGTCTTTCTACTTAAGAACTCTTTCTCAAGAAAGACGCTAGTTCTCACGACAAACACTTTGCCCTCGAACGATAGGTAGAAATAATACCATTTAGTTTCCTTAGGATACCCCGCAAGATAACACTTATCTGATTTGGATTTCAGCTTGTCAGGCATTTGACGTCACACGTGTGCCTCATAGCCCCAAACCTTAATAAATGACATACTAGGATGCTTCCCAGTCCATATCTCATATGGTGTCTTTAGAACCGCTTTCGTTGGAGCACAATTTAGTGTAAAAGCAGTAGTTTCTAGAGCAAAACCCCAAAAGGAAACAGACAGATCTGCATGACTCATCATCAACCGTACCATGTCTAACAGAGTACGATTCCTCCGCTCAGACACACCATTATGCTGCGGTGTTCTAGGTGGAGTGAGTTGTGATACAATACCACACTCTTTCAGATGATCACGAAACTCATGACTTTGGTATTCGCCACCTCGATCAGATCAGAGTGCTTTAACCTTCTTACCCAGTTGGTTTTCTACTTCGTTCTTAAACTCTGAACATTTCAAAGGTTTTGGATTTGCACTTCATAAGATACATGTATCCGTATCTACTGAAATCATCAATAAATATAACAAAGTAGAAGTACCCACCTCTGACCATAGAACTCATGGGTCCACATACATCACTATGTACTGTATCCAACAGATCATCAACCCTCTCATTGTTTCCAGTGAAAGAGACCTTAGTCATCTTGTCTAACAAATAATATTCACATCTCTCAAATGATTCATAATCAAATGAGTCCAATAATCTATCTCTATGGAGCTTGAATATACGTTTCTCATTTATATGATCCAAACGACAATGTCAAAGATATGTAGGGTTCGAGTCATTCGTTTTTAGTCTATTAGTACTTTCTATATTATAGATCTGATGGTCTAAATTCAAAACATATAAACTATTAAACATTTGGGCTATACCATAACAAACATCATTCTTAAATATAGAACAACAATTGTTCTTAATAATAAAAGAAAATCCAATCATGTCCAAACATGAAATAGATATAATGTTTCTAGTTATGGAAAAAACAAAATAACAATTATTTAATTCAATTACAAGTCCACTATGCAAAGCAAGACGGTAAACACCTACGGAGACAACAACAACTCTTGCTCCATTGCCGACACGCAGGTCCACCTCTCCTTTACTTAACATTCTTCTCCTTCCTAGTTCCTTTTGCAGAACCTCATTCGGTATCCAATACCCAGGATGAAGAAATAGAAAAGTTTATCTCTATAACATAAATACCTGAAGCGGAAGTCATACCTCCCCTCATCTTTTGCAGACCCTCAATGTATGAAGGATAGTTCCTTCTTCAATGAACAGCCTTGCCACAGTGGTGACACTTTCCCTTTTTTCCCGAACCTTTCTTTTTCAGTGCAGAAGACTTGGGCTTCAAATCAGACTTATGTCCTACCTTCGTCTTCTTTAAGCCCTCGGTCTTGCCCTTGCCTTTATGCACCATCAGTATGAGGCTAGTAGGTTTGACCTTATTCATGTTAATCTCGGCAGTTCGCAACATGCCTAGAAGCTCGGGCAGTGTCTTGTTTATTTCATTCATGTTATAGTTCAAGACGAACTGCTCATAACTGTCCGGAAAGATTGCAGGATCAGGTCTGTGGCCAACTCTTGGCTCATAGGGAACCCTAGTCTTTCAAGGTTTTCGATATACCCAATCATCTTGAGTACGAAGTCCCTATTAGGTCCCGAGCTCCCATCTTGCACTGGAACAACGTCTTTGTGACATCGAATCTCTCTTGACGAGCTTGCCCTTAAAACATTTTCTTGAGATGTTCGTCAGTATTCTTGCAACCCATATTCTTATGTTGCTTTTGGAGCTCAGAGTTCATGGTCGCTAGCATGAGACTTTCGACGTCTAAGAAGTCGTCAAGATACTTCTTATAAGCATCTTTATCAGCACGAGACGCATTCCTGGCAGGCTCATCAGGGATTACCTCTTCCAAAACATAGAGCTTGCGCTCCTGCCTGAGAACAATTCTCAAGCTCCTGTACCAGTCCAAATAATTCTTCCCGCTCAGCTTTTCCTTCTCAAGGATCGCTCGGAAGGACAGGGTAGAATGTGAACCACTTGCCATGGAAATTCTACAATGATACAACAAAGTAAAATCAGTAGTACATTTTAAAATACATTTTATAATTTCAATTTGGACTTTAATCAAAATAACTCACACTATTTTTATCAAACTGATAACCCTCGATATCAATTCGAAGAGTTTATGCGAGTAATCCTCTTAGTGGACAAGATCCATATTTCACTAACACTATGAGTCAACTTTGACTTTTCTCTCACAATACAACTATTTAGGCAGACAACGCTTGCCAATTGCATCACAATGCAACTCTTGTATGACTGGTTAATAATTCTTTATTCGCATCCATCATATGGTGCATACCAACCATATGTCTCTGGGCACTCAACATTTGGGGTCACCCAGTTAAGCTTGACCTGATGTCGACAGTGGGTTATCACAATTATCCGCTCGCACCCTTTCCAAGATAGATTAATGCACATTGCTTTGACAAGCTCACACTTCATCGATCAAGGCAAGAAAAGTGTCATTCATCGGAAGGCATCCGAATACTTAATATTGTTTAAAGGATTTTTTAGATATTTGATTAACTCTTTAGTCATGGTTAACAATTAACTAGTGTGCACATCAAACAAAATAAAATACAACAACATCCATAATCCAAATGCATCCCAGATGTGCACAATAAAATCATCAACACTTGATGAACTGGGCTAAATCTGAATATCTAGAACACTTCTAAATCTTCAGATTTACATGCACTGAACATGAGCAACACAAACTCCGCTTACACAGTAGACAAGCTCGTCACTTTATGTATGAGATTCAAAATCTACCACATATTTGTTTTCACAAACCCACAAGAGTAACAGCTACTGTTAAGGAGTAGCAACAAAGAAATCACATGCGTTCTTGGTGGAGTTCCAAAAATAGATTTAGGCATTTTAGAATACTTCTAAAATTTCTAAATCTACACGTCATGGATTTAACAACTTCTGAAACGTTGAATATTGTCGTAACCTCCCTCTGATACCACTGCTGAGTTTTACTAGACGACACAACATTTGTGCGCGCAGTGGAAAAAAAGAGAACAAGAAAACCCAAAAGTATTCGGATCTGATAATATTCATGAATCAAGAAGTAAAGCTTGCTGTAAATAAAATTACTTTTGTGGGATTGAGTCGATACTCAACCTAGATGCTCCAGAAAAATCAGCCGGCCACTTAGCGGCTTGAGTCTTGAGCGCATAAAGTATATCCGGGCCTCTACAGGAAATCCACATGATCAGGAGAACCCGCAGTCACTTGTCGAACAAGCACTAGGTCGGGAGAGGACACTCAACGTCTCCACAGACTGCTAGATCTATTGAAGGAGAGGCGGCGACGACACTCGCCGAGATCGGGATCAGCGACAGCGACGACGAAAGACGGAACGACTTCCGTCGGGATTCTAGGGCTTCCGTCTTTTCGCACAGTACGACTCGTGTGCTTAAACAGAATGAATAGTAAAAATGTTATAAGAAGAAACCCTAAAGACTTTTATTTATACCCAAGGAATAAACAGAACAGTTCCCGTCGCTATTGGCAGACCCAGACTTAGAATCCAGAATTTCGGCTAGACAACACTTGTCTCGACGAATCGTCGAGTATCTATAGCATACACGACGAATCGTCGAGTATCATGACACACTCAACGAGTCGTCGAGTTTCCATAGGATACACGACGAACTCAACACCATCCTCAACTGAATCAACGCTTGACTCTGCGAAGGCGTTGAGTGGACTCAACACTCTCAACGCTTTCTGCGCCATACTCGACCAATCGTCGAATGGCGTTGAGTGCACTCAACGCACTCAACGACAAAAGCCAAATTCGTCGAATGACGTTGAGTGAACACAATACACTCAATGCCTAAGTGCCAGATTCGTTAAGTAAACCTTTTACTCGACGAAGGCGTTGAGTGAACTCAACGCACTCAACGCCTGAGAGTCAGACTTGTCGAAACAACTCCTTGACTCAACGAATCGTCGAGTTTAGTCAACACACTCAACGCTTAAGTGTCATACTCGTCGAATCAACAGCTTGACTCAACGAATCGTTGAATACACTCAACACACTCAACACCGTCATTTTCCGAGTTAACGCTTAACTCGACGAAGACGTTGAGTGGTCTCAACGCACTCAATGTTTTTAACCTGACTGAGCTAAGTCTTTCCAACTCATCATATGAGCTATATCATACAAATCCAATCTCCCAATTTCTCCACAATCTTATGTACGACCCTGATAGGCTCTTACTGAGTTGGTAGTGATGTCACATGCTTGATCACTTTCAGATCACAATGGTAACACCAACAGATTAGCTGGCTATAAAAGGATAAGATTGGCTGAAAGGAAAGGAGCTTTTAGGGTTTTCTGATTACACATTGCGGCCAAACATTATCGTCTTCCTCGCCATTATTGACGAGCTTGAAGGTTTTGTTCTGATCAGTGAACCCGAAAGCGACAAGAATTAGTTGTTGCAATCTTCACCAGCGACAGCAGTTCAAAAAAACTTTCTGATAGAGAAGAGTAGCAGAGCCGTCGGATTCTGCAAGTCCAGTTGCTGATTGAAGAAGAAGAGCATTGTCGAATCTACAGTCTTCAACAACAGTTACTTCCAGCACAAGCAGTAGTCCACTGAAGGTATTCTCGATTTGTTGCTGAGAAGAAGTTGGGCAGATTCAGTCTCAGCCCAGGAAGCTGATACAGAGATATTTCTCTGGTGTCAAACCATCTCAACCAATTTCTTTCTGTAGGATCCAGTCTTGGATCTGAGTGTAGGATCTTTTAGATCTGAGTTGTAGGCCCGTGTTATAAAGGCTGTGTGTAGGATTCTGTCTTGAATCTGAGGTAGGGATGGTAGCCTGAGTGTATGATCATTTATTGATCTGAGTTGTAGGATCCTTTGGATCTGAGGTAGGGTTGTCCTTCCAGCCTGAGTTGTAGGGCATTTGTGCCTGAGGTAGGTGATTATTTAATCACTGAGTGGTAGGGCTTAGTGCCCGAGTTGTAAGTCTTGAAGGAGACTGAGTGGTCCCGCGGGATCGAGTTGTAAGCTCTTTGGAGCCGAGAAATTGGTGAAGTACCTTGTCTAACAAGCTGTTAGAAAGGCGGAGAGGGACAGTGAACGTACCCATAATCTGGGGAATCACTATAAATATCTGTTCCTTCTGTGTGTATGCCTTGAAAGCTAGAATAATCAAAACACTAAGCACAGTTTAATCGGGGTTAGGTCTAGATAATTTTAAAGAGGGCTAAAACCTATTCACCCCCCTCTACGTGTTAGATGACCTTGAAAACAAAGTCTTTCATGTGCCCCCGTTAAGAGAAGTTGGGTTCGCTATCAACTTGGTAGGAGTTGCGCCTGTAACAAAAACACCATATCACATGACTACTAAAGAATTAATAGAATTGAAAAGCCAATTACAACAGTTATTAGATAAAAATTTTGTACGTCCAAATACATCACCGTGGGGGGTTTCGGTACACTTTTTTAGAAAGAAAGATGGTTCGTTATGATTACGTGTAGATTATCGCGAACTGAATAAATTGATAATTCAAAATCAGCATCCATTACCTCGCATTAATGATTTATTCGATCAGTTAGTGAATGCAGAAGTTTTTTCAAAAATTGACCTCAGATCGGGTTATCAGCAGTGTTTTCTCATCCCAACGTACCCTGTTGGCCAACCTCTCAAACTCGGTGCGGTACTCCATCAATGTTCCCCTTTGTTGTAGCTTCTGCAGCATGGCCTCGACGTCTTCGTACTCTAAAGGGCCAAAACGGGCTGAGAATTCCCCTACGAACTCGGTCCAAGGCGCATAATCCTGTCCCCTCAAGAACCACTGTCCACTGGTAGGCGTCATCCTCCAGGTGAAAAGCTGCCAGTTGTACCCATTGCTCCTCGGGAATTTCCTGATAATGGAAAAAAAGTTCCGCCTTCTGTATCCACTCGAGCGCATCCCCTCCTCTGAATTTTGAAAAATTCATGCGAGTCCTCTTGGGTGGCATGTGGGCCCGCTGATGCGCTTGCCCAAACCCTCCCAGCTCCTGTCCGTACCCGGCTACCCTCTGCTGCTCCATAGGGGGGTATGGTCCCCGGGGCCTGGGAAAGTGCATTCCTCCTTGGGCCGCAACCAGAAAAAACCGCTCCCTTCTTTGTTCGCCTCCGGGGTGTTGCCCATCCCCTTAGATACCCATCGGTGGTGGTTGCATGTGCCATTGGTCGCCCATTCCGTAACACGTAGGTTGTCTGACATTCCGTGGAATGGGTAACAGTTTAGCGACTCCTCTAATGGAAGCACCCCAAACCCCAGAAGCACGAGATATCCCTGACGCATGCTCCGGAAGCCGCCCGAAGGCCGTGTGACCTGCGCCGACCTCGCCCCAGCGCGCCGTTGACCCGCCCATGGCGGAAGCTCCCGCTGCCTGCTCCGGTGGTCGCCCATGGCCCGTGCGTCCCACTCCGGCATCGACACAGGCCGGATGATGCCCGCCCATGCCGGAGGAGGGAAACGGGTTCCCGTTGTGCCCGATAGCGGCGAAGCCGCTCCCGCTCGAAGGCGGGATTTGCTGCGGAAACGGGTCGGGGGCTTCTGCCTCCGATCCGTCGGTAGTCGTGGCTTTACCTTTCAAGTTTTGAGTTAGGAGGGCCTTGATCTCCTCCACGCGGGCATCCAATCGCTCATCCAATTGTTGGGTTGAAACCTTCATCCTTTCTTCCATGTCCGCGACCGTGTCCGTCAAGCCGATGTAGTTCTCCTCTAACGAAGCCTGTCGGCCGACCTCTTCATGCGAGCGGGTGTTAACCATGGTTGGAGGAAGGAGTCCTCTGATACCAAATGCTATGCTACTAGAAGGTGAGAGATGGATTGAGAGAAAGAGAGCTAGGAGAAGGAGAATAAATTAGGGTTAGGGTGAGAAAGAGGGGAGAATACCTGAGTAAATTCTTCATAATGCTCCAATGGAGTTCGGGTAAATATATACTCGGAACCAAGGGGGCAGGCTGGCCTCCCAGATGGGCTGAACCGTGTGGTTCAGCTCCGTCGGTTCTATATTTAGTGAATGGGGGCTGAACCATCTGGTTCAGCCCCGTTGCTCTCTGCAGCCTCCTTAGGTCGTCGAGCATATTTATGCCCCTTGAACCGTAATACGTTCGGGGGCATAACAATTTTATTTTATGGCATACCATATCGCCTACATGAAACTCTACCCTTTGATGTCTGACATTAAAATATTTTTGTTGTTTGTCTTACGCTACTTTCAACCTTTCTCGTACAAGTGCAAGTTTATCAATCATTTTGTACACTTGTTTTTTTTTTGAATAACTTTTGTTCACCATCCTCTGCCCAACTTAGCGGGGTGCGACACCTCCACCCATATAACGCTTCGAATGGTGTCATCTGAATACTTGACTGATAACTATTATTATAAGAAAATTTTACCAGTGACAAGAACCTTTCTCATGATCCTCGTAAATCGAGCACAATCATCCTTAGGAGGTCTTCTAACATTTGAATGGTTCGCTCGAATGGACCATCAATTTACGGGTGAAAAGCATAACTATATAATAATTCTGTTCCCAATCTTTTCTGCACTAACTTCCAAGTATCCGATGTAAAACGTCTATCTCTGTCAGACACAATAGATCGGGGATTTCCATGATATTTCACAATCACATCAATGTATTGGGCAACTAACTTTTGTACTGGACTGACATTTTTCATTGAAATAAAATGTGCAGCTTTTGTGAGTCGATCAACAATCACCCATATACCATTGTTTCTAGCTTTACTCCCTAGTAATCCCATGATGAAGTCCATGGTCATATCATCTCATTTACACTCAGGGATGGGTAATGATTGTAAGTATTTGCCAAACTTTTGATGTTCTGCCTTTATAAGTTGACATGTATGACACTTGAAAATATATTTGATGACATCGTTCTTCATTTCTGGATACCAAAATTCTTTTTTAAGATCTTGATACATTTTTGTTCTTCCAGGGTGAATTAAATATGTTGTGTTATGAGTTTAACAAACGCTCGAATTGGATCGACATTAGAAATACACAACTTTCCATTTAGAAATAACTGTCCATCATTCTTTATAAATGCAGTTGATTGACCACTTTTCACCTTTTCAAGAAATTTCACAAATATAGGGTCCTTATTTATCGCCTTCCTTACTCATTCTTTGAGTGAGTGTTCTGCCGTAAGTTGAAAGAGTAATCCTTGAGTCTGAGAGGTAGTGATACAGGTAAGCAGTTCTAAATTTTACAGATCTCGCAATAACCCTTTTTTCTGTTATTGGTACCATCATGGACGCTAAATTCTTCCCGCTGAGTGCATCCGCTACTACATTAGCTTTACCGGGATGATACTTGATGTCAACATCGTAATCTTTAATCAATTCCAACCATCTCCTTTGTCGCATGTTTATTTTTTTCTAGGAGAAGATGTATTTCAAGTTTTTAAGATCTGTAAAATTCTCACACTGAGCAGCATATAAATAATGTCGCCAGATTTTTAGTGCAAAAATAACTGTTGTTAAGTCCAAATCATGAGTTAGATAATTGCGCTCAACATCTTTCAATTGTCTCGAAACATAAGCGATAACTTTGCCATTTTGTATTAATACGCATCTAAGGCATTTCAAAGATGAGTCACTATAAATTTGAAAACCCTCATTGCCACACGGCATGACCGATACCGGTGTTATTGTTAATCTTTCTTTTAACCTTTCAAATGCCTCCTGACATTCATCAGTCCAAATGAAAGGAATATTCTTTCGGGTTAATTTCGTCAGTGGTAATGCAATCTTTGAAAAATCTTTTACAAATTTCATGTAATAACTAGCCAAACCTAGAAAACTTCGAATTTCTGTGATAGTAGTCGATCTTGCCCAGTTCATAATTGCTTCTATTTTGACTGGGTCTACAAATAATTCAAACTCAGTCACAACATGACCTAAGGAGATTTACTTCAACCAAAAATCAAATTTTGAGAACTTCACATATAAGGCGTGATATTTTAGTGTTTGCAACACAGCCTTTAAATGCTCTGCATGCTCATCCTTGTCTTTTGAATATATCAAAATATCATCAATAAAGACAATAACAAACTTATCTAGGAATTCCTTGAACACCCGATGCGAGAAGTAAACACTGCTGAGCTGTTTTTTCTCTGGTATAAAGGATCACCTCAGGGGTGAGGTTCATGCCCTGCAATTTGAGTCATGCTATCAGCCTGGCAAGGATATAGGAGGAACGTTTCAACAAACATCAGATCCGCACTACAGGAAAAGCTGTCACGCCCTCCCCACTGGCCAAGAGAGACTAACTGGAGTCCGGGCGAACGGTGACGCGACTGAAATTTCCAGAACTTCAGGCAAGGAATAAAAAAGGATTGTGTTTCAACTGCGATGAGAAGTATACTCCGGGGCATAAGTGTCGGAAGATTCAGGTTTTCATGCTGAGAGAGGAGGATGAAGAGGAAGACACCACCGAGCTGGACCTAGAGGGGGATTTGACCCTGACTGAGTTTGGGGTATCCATCCAGGCGATGGAGGGGTGAACGACCCCCCTCATTATGCGCATTGCCGGGAGGGTAGCCCAGGAGCGGGTCACAATACAGATTGATAGTGGGAGTACCCAGAACATCATCAACCCAACCGTGACAAGGAAGGTGGGGCAACGGGTGGATCATGGCGCCGCGTTCCAGGTCATGGTAGCGGATGAGAGTAAACTTAGGTGTGAAGGGGTGATGAGGGGAGCCGACTCGCGAATACAGGGGTACACTTGCCGCACCGATGTCTACCTGCTGCCTATCCGGGGATCTGATATGGTATTGGGAGTTCAGTGACTGCGGCAGTTACGGAGAGTCACTTTTGACTGGGACCAGATGACCACGGAGTTCACACAACTTGGACAGGAACACTGTATCCACTGCCTCAAATCATCTCCGCTGAAGGAGATTTCGGTTCGAAGTTTAGAACGTCTATCTGAAGAGGGAAGCTCGATGACGATGATTATGGGCCTCGCATCGTGTCCACCTATCTCATCTATAGTATCCGATCCAATGCGACCATTATTGACCCAGTATGGAGATGTCTTCCAGGAGCCACACACCCTTCCTCCACCGAGATTCCGAGATCACGCGATTCAGCTCAAGGTGGGGTCGGAGCCTACAAATAGCAGACCGTACCGCTACCCGCACATCCAGAAGGAGGAGATCGAACGTAGCATTCGAGAGATGCTTACAACCGAGATCATCCGTCCCAGCACCAGTTCCTTCTCGTCACCCATTATTCTGGTGAAGAAAAAAGACGGCTCTTGGCAGTTCTGCGTCGATTACTGAGGCCTGAATAGTTCTACAATCAAGGATAAATTTCCCATTTCCATGATCGAGGCGCTCTTACACCGAGCGTGCTTATTCACCAAGCTGGACCTGCGTTCCGGCTACCATCAAATTTGAATGCGGGAGAAAGACATTCATAAAACGGCTTTCCGGACCCACGATGGAAATTACGAGTTCCTCGTGATGCCCTTCAGACTGACCAACGCCCCCTCCACATTTCAGGCGGTGATGAACGAACTCTTTCAGCCACTTCTACGTCGTTCCGTGCTGATTTTTTTGACGACATCTTGGTTTACAGTAGTAGTTCGGCGGAGCATCTCGAGCACGTGCGGCAAGTTCTCACCATATTGCGCCAACATCAGTTATACGCCAAGCAGTCCAAGTGCTCTTTCGGCCAGACGGAGGTTGAATATCTGGGCCATTTTGTTTTGGCCCAAGGCGTCCGGGCCGACCCACACAAAATTGAGAGCATGGTGACGTGGCCCTGTCCTACGACTTTACGGGCCTTACGGGGATTTCTTGGTCTCACGAGCTACTACCGACGATTCGTGAAGGAGTACGACAAGATTGCATGGCCCTTACTCAGCTCTTACAGAACGAGCCATTCGTGTTGCCGGATGACGCTGAGGCAGCTTTCCAAGCCCTGAAACGGGCCATGACGACTACACCGGTCCTCGCTCTACCAGATTTCAACAAGGAGTTCGTGTTGGAGACCGATGCGTCCGAAGTGGGAATCAGAGCGGTTTTGATGCAGGAAGGGAGAGCATTAGCCTATTTCAGCAAGGCTCTCGCCCCACGGACTCTGGATTTGTCCACCTATGAGAAGGAGATGCTCGTCATCATACACGCAGTGGCCTTGTGGAGGCCGTACTTACTGGGACATCACTTCAATGTTCGCACAGACCACCAGAGTTTGAAACATTTCCTGGAGCTACAGTTAGCTTCCCCTCTGTAGCAGAAGTGGGTGACCAAGTTGTTGGGTTATGATTATGAGATCATCTACAAGCAAGGGAAGGAGAATGTGGCCGTTGATGCCCTCTCCCGCCTCCCAGAGAGCTCGCTCGTCCACATTTCGGGGCCCTTGATCGATTCCCTCGACAACATCCAGGCAGAGGTGCAACAGAATCCCGACCTCGGGATCATCGTGGACGCACTACGACAGGGGAAACCAACCAAACTAGGGTACCAACTACAAGGGGAGCACCATTATTATCAGGGCCGTGTAGTCATTCCGCCTTCCTCAGCATGGAGGACAGTTATAATGCAGGAGTTCCATTCATCGCCGACGGGAGGTCACACCGGTGTGCTCCGGACCCTCCAAAGGTTGAGGGCAAACGTCTTCTAGAAGGGCTTATGACGCGACGTTCAGCAGTTTGTGCAACAATGTGAGGTATGCCAACGACAAAAATATGAAACAACCTTGCCGGACCTGGAAATTCCCCACCATATTTGGGATACGGTCTCCATGAATTTCATCGACGGCCTACCCAAATCTCAGGGCAAGTTCGTCATCTTGGTTGTGGTCGACAAACTCTCCAAATACTCATATTTTCTTGCCATGAGCCACCCCTATACTGGAGAAACCGTGGCCGATCTTTTTGTTCGTGAGATCGTACGCCTGCACGGCGTGCCCCGGTCCATCATCTCGGATCGCGATCTGGTGTTCGTGAGTAACTTCTGGAGGGAGCTTTTTCGGTTACAAGGTACATGGATGCGCCTCAACACGACCTATCACCCTTAGTCAGACGGCCAGACAGAGATTCTCAACTGTGGGGTGGAAACAAACTTATGCTGCTTCGTGATGGATGAGCCCCGCATATGGACCCGGTGGTTACACTGGGCCGAGTACTGCGACAATACCTCTTATCATACGGACAACAAGCTTACCCCATTCGAGGTTGTCTATGGACGCCTTCCTCCTTCTTTGGGCTCGTATGAGCCCGACAACACAACTCTTCCGTCGATCGACCGACAATTGCGCGATCGTGATCGCACCTTTATCCTCATGCCCGACAATCTCCGGGAAGCTCAGGACAGGATGAAAGTTTAAGTAGACAAACAGACCGAGCGAGAATTCGCGGTGGGAGACGAGGTATTCCTCAAACTACAACCCTACTGACAGCTCTCCGTCTCCCGCCGGGCGAATCAGAAGTTAGCACCACGATACTATGAGCTGTTCCGCATTACTCAGCGGGTGGGACCGGTGGCCTACACCTTGGTGCTTCCGGAAGGCTCCCGTATACACCCGACCTTTCATGTCTCCCGACTCAAGAAGAAGCTTGGCGACGTCGTATTGACGAGCCCCCTCTTACCTGAGGCCACCACAACGGGGGAGCTGCGGCCCTCACCGGAAGAAATATTGATGACCAAGTGGAAGCAACGCGGTACTGAGTATCGCCCTGAGATACTTGTTAAATGGAAAATTTTGACATCTGCACACAATATCTGGGTCGATCTGCTGGAGTTCCGCGACTTGTTCCGCGAATTCCACCTTGAGGACAAGCTTGTGCTTGATGGGGAGGGGAATGTTATGCCCCCGAACATATTATGGTTCAAGGGGCATAAATATGCTCGACGATCTAAGGAGGCTGCAGGGAGCAATGGGGCTGAACCATCCGGTTCAGCTCCCATTCACTAAATATCGGACCGGCGGGGCTGGACCACACAGTTCAGCCCATCTCGGGGCCGGCCGGCCCCCTTGGTTCCGGGTATATATTTACCCGGAACCCCCTTGGAGCATTATGAAGAATTTACTCAGGTATTCTCCTCTCTTTCTCACCCTAACCCTAATTTCTTCTCCATCTCCTAGCTCTCTTTCTATGAATCCATCTCTCACCTTCTAGTAGCATAACAAAAACATTTCAAAGGAGCTTCACGAATTCGTCGACTTGGGAAACTTAGTCCATGATATGTAGGACCATTCCCAATCACTGAAAGGATTGGAGTGGTAGCATATCGCTTGACGTTATCTGATGCTCTTCAGAATCTTCATGATATGTTTCATGTGTCTTTTTTGAGAAAGTCCGTAGAAGATCCACAAATGATAGTCTTTTCTGTACAGATTTGAATTGAAGTTGATTTATCAAGTCCAACAGAACCATACAAAATAGTGGATTGTCAAAATAAGCGTCTCCAAAACAGGGTAGTTTTATTTGTCAAAGTTTGGTGGAAAGGACATAGTTTACCTGAAGCTGCTTGAGAAAAAGAAGAAGTAATGCGTGGCCTTTTCCCCTTCCTATTTGATGAAGATGCAGAATGAAGATTTCCGCGGACGATAATCCAATAAGGAGGGGAGAATTATGACGCCGTCAAAATTTTGAGTAAGATGTTAACATATTTGTGATGTATAAATTTTCACTTTTAAAATACATCTTATAAGAAAATATGATTAAAATAATTATATTCATCCATATAATTTTTAGAGGTCATAGGTTATAAGAGGTGGATAGGAGCTTTGGACCAGTTCCAGGAGGTCGGCTTTGTGCGTGTCCTGATAGGATCAAGCGGCACCTGGTTAAAGAGGAAGAATGAAAACCCGTAAACTCATTCTTCCTTACTTTGCCAGACGGAACTCTCGGAACAGCCGGCCGACGCCGATCGCTCCTGCCGCTCCAAATCTCCTCCGATTTCCTCGATTTTTCTTCCGAGAGCAAGGTAATCTCTTCCTCTCAACTCATTTTGAGTTTTGTGTGGATTGGAGACTCTTTTTGTTAGGGTTAAATTTTCTAGGTTAACATAAAAACTCTTCTGTTCACTTAAGCTTTCTCTTCTTGAGTTTTAGAAGATTATTAGGGCTTATGTGGTTATGTTTTTGCAAAATTTTGAAAGCCCTAGATGGAGAAATATTATGTACACCATAATTTCAGTTATCTAGTTTCTCTAAAAGGTTATTGAGGGTGGATTCGTGGTGTAATATGAAATTAAGGCAAAAACCCTTTGCCTCCATGTTAGGGGAGCCAACAATAATGCATGATTGAGGTCAAAGATTCATTTTATGAACCCTAATCTATTTCCCTATGTATTTAGAACATGACATAAGGGCAGCCCTTATGTTTACACCGTAGAAATTACCAATTGAATACCTCATGGTGGTATTTTCCTTAGGACATGAATTCTCAAGGTAGAGAAAGAGAAAATGAGCCACGTAAGGAGAAGCACAAATAAAAAGTAGGAGGACACGAGCCGCGCAAGGAAAAAGACAAGGAGAAAGTAGGGGTGAGTTTTTACTTATTTCCTATTATTTGCAAATTATGTTATTTTTCATATTTTATATGACTCGCATTGTGCTCATATACAACATGAAATGAATAAAATGACAATTCGCTAATAGGTCAACTCAAAATAATGAATCAATCAAGACAAAAATTTATAATACGTAAAGAAGGATAAACACATGAAAATCGTAGAATAAAAGCAGAAATAACACCTAAAGTCAATGGGCTAGATGAAGCGTTAATCCAAACCAGTAGGTGGGGAGAATGACCTTCCGTCATGAATATCAATCGTTCGAGTTATGGACACGAATAATAATATGTACATGCGAGATAAGGGATGAAAAACATATTATTTCATAAACGTGTGAGACAAGGACACGTAATGAATTCATGAAACACTATTGTACACTTCATATGACCCATGCGTGAAAGTGAATTAAGGCGAACATAAGTCAAAAGAAGGAACATGAATAAGGGGTACGTATAAATGAAAGGAAAGACCTATGCAAGACAATAAAATTTTTACGATTAAAAGATTTAATAGAAGAAAAAGTAAGAATTCGCATAATCCTTTGACTAATTATAAAATAAAACTAAACTGGTCAAGGAAGAGGCTTTTCCAACCACCAGTAGTCAGCTTTGTCCATGTACTTTTCCTCTAGGAGAAGAGGTGTCGTCTTTGGATTGAAGTTTCAACAGTAGTGTTCGGCATCCTGGATGATCACAGGTCGAGGTGTAGTGACCCAGAGTGTACTCATGAGGATTTTTCAGTTTTATTTCATGTAGTGTCTGTAGTGCTACTTCTGACACATATGCTTGTACATGTTAGTCGTCTGTTTTCACTCAGTTATGCTGATATGTAGTTTTGGTAAGCCCCTTTTGATGTATATATAGGGCTACCGGTGATATGTACAGTGTTGGTAAGCTCTCATGATGTATGTAGAGGCCTAGAGGGCTACCTATGATCTTATTGTAAAACTTTAAATGAAATAGATGGTTTATTTTGTTATGAAATTTTTACTTCTCGCACTCTATTACATATTGCTGTATTCTGAATGTTCTTTCCTTGCACATTATAGAATGTTTATGCTAAATTGTAGCGGTTGCCGTCAGGGGGCCGTTACACTTGCTGTCTACGTTGAAGATATTCTTCTCACTGGAAATGACTCCTCTAGACTAGAGAAAACTAAGATACATCTTCAGAAATATTTTGTTACTAAAGATATGAGGCCTGCAAAATACTTTTCGAGAATTGAAATTGCGTGACGCAATAACTCCATAGTTCCCTCCCAACACAAGTATGTCCTAGATCTACTCAAATAAGTCGGCCTCCTTGGGACAAAACCTGCTCGAAATCTCTTGCTTATGGGCACTGGCAAACTTTAGGACGAGACATCCCATCTCCTAAAGGATTTTACTCGATACAAATGTCTGGTCGGTAAACTCATCTATCTTTATGTAACTAGACCTGACATCTCCTATGTTATTGGAATGGTCAGTCAATTCATGCAGGCTCATAGAGAGTGTCATCTACAAGCTGCTTTAAAATTTTTAGAATACATGAAAGGGTCTCTAGAAAAAGGACTGTTGTTTTAATGAAACAATCACTTACGTATTAAGGCATATTTTGATACAAGTTATGCATATGACAAAGGAGATCAAAAATCTACTTCTGGATTCTACACATGTCGGAGGAAACTTTGTCACATGGAAAAGCATGAAACAAGTGGTAGTATCCAGGTGAAGTGTTGAAGCTGGATATAGAAGTATGACCCATACTGCTTGCGAGTTGAAGTGGTTAAAAACACATTTAAAAGACTTGAGAGAAATCTACAATTATTCTCTACCTATATTTTGTGATAATAAAGTTAAAATCTGCATATCTAAAAGTTCAGTATTTCATGAAAGAATACAACATATTGAAGTTGATGTCACTTTATCAGGGAGCAAATTGTCAATTAGCAAATCTGCACTCTGTTTATTCCCTCAGATAAGGAGATGGCCGACGTCTACACCAAACCAGTATTTTCCTCTTTTTTAGATATTTGTGTCAAGTTAGAAATGATTGATATATATACTCCAGCTTGAGGGAAAAAGTTAAAGCCCAAGATCAAAAGCCTATAAAAGGGCCAATTGTTTTTTCCGTCATATTTATCCCCATATCTTCAATTTGTATTTACTTCTTTCTCCTCTACTATATATAAAAAGGGGAACTCACATATAATAATTTAGATTTTTTGGAATAATTAATTCTTTTTTCAAACTCACGTGTTGTAATGATAGGGAAAAATATTTCTTTGTAAAAATGACATAGAATGTTGAATAATTTGCAAATTATAATCACGTGCCCTTTGGTGTGGCCTGCCATCCAGGTTGTTGGATGCGGCATCCCTGGTGCATCATAGTTGGCTTCGGGCATAGGTGCAGGGGAACTCTAGGGTACGATTTAGTCTAAGGGAGCTGGGTTGGCTCTGGGCATGAGTACAGGGGAGTTTCAAGGACGGTTTAGTGCAAGGGGGCCATGAGAACAATTTGACTGGTTCTTCTTAATAATAATAAAAGTAGCTCCCCTTCCGAACACTCCGGGGTTTTGGGAGAGTTGGTAGACGCCACTCCCTAACAATTGTATCAGAGCCGGGGGGAGGGGTTAAGGTCATGGGTTTTGTTAGAATAGTCCATGTATTGGGCCCATCTTTTGGGCCCATTTATGTTCTCTCCTCTTTAGTCCCACATCTTGTATAGGATTTATTCCCTCTCTCTTCCTCCTATATATTTGTATTCTCTCCTTGTATTTACATACGCAAGCAATACATACAAGTTTTGAGCTTTCTCAACATGTTATCAGAGGGTGCGGTCCTATAGCTGCGGTTTCCCCTTTTCTAACCGCCCAGCCCGCCCTCCTCCCTGTTCGCAGATTGCTCTGCGACCTCCCTTCTCCTACCCGTCTATATCCGCGGGCTCCTCTCCCGCGGACTGCGAGTCTATCCACTCCGGTCTCCTGCGGCTTGTTTATCCTGTCCGCTCTTCCCCTTATCCACGTGGCTTCTGCGGACTGCAGCTCTGCATCCGCTTCTCTTCTCTCTCTCCGTGGTTCCACCCTCCTCAGGCTTCTTATAGCCATCTTCTGCTCTGACCCGTGGGGCCCACCTCTCTTGTCCGTTGCGGGCTCTCCTCTTGTCCGCTGCGAGCTCCTCTCCTCCTTTGCTGCTTAAGTTCTTCAAACTCGCGGTCTCTTCATCTGTCCGCTCGAGCTTCTCTACTCGCGGACTTCCCCTTCCTGCTGCGAACTCCTCCTTAACCGCTGCGGGCTCTCCTCTTCATCCTGGCGCTTGAGTTCTACTCGCGTCAGTCTCCTTGCGGACTGCTCCTGTCTTAACCGATGTGGGCTCGAGCTTCTCTATCCTAACCGCTGCGGGCTCCTCTCTCTTGCGGACTGCTCCTGTCCGCCGCTGTCTCTCTCTCTCTCCCTTCTTGCCACTCGAGTTCTCCTCGCGGCTTCCTGTGCTCTGACCGCTGCTGTGTTCACCTAGACCGTGCAGACTCCTCTCTTTCTGCATTTTGATCGCGATCTGACTAATCGCTGGTGTCTGTCGTGACCGTGCGGACTGTTGCCTTCCCGCATTTTGGTCGCGGTCTTCTCCAGTCCTTCCCGCTGCGGCCTTGTCGTACGACCTCCTGCTCTTCTCGCCAGTGATTTGATTCTGCGGTCTGCATCTATGGGTTCTTCTGGTAACTCCACTGGCTCGGCGGCCAGTCCGCCTATTCACCGCCCGGCCTGTCCTACAGACCGCCCGGTTTGCTCTGCTGAAGTCCGTGACAAGCTGAGGATCACTACCATCTCTATTTCTGGCAAGAAAAACTTTACCCCTTGGGTGCACTCAGTTAGACGGGTTCTTCAGGCCAAGGGCCTTCTGCCTCACCTTACTCAGGCACCTCCGTCTCCTCCTACCGATGATTGGCTCCGCAATGATGACCGCGTTCAGACTTGGATCCTAAATTCGTTGGATGGTGAGCCTTATCAGATGGCTATGTACCACGACACCGCCAAGGCTATGTGGGATGAGCTGCATTCCTTATACTCAGGCCGCGACAGCCTTCAACATCTCTACGACATACTCACTGACCTCTTTGCTCTCGACACTGGCGGGGCTTCAGATATGACCTCTTTTGTCGTTCGGGCATTTGTCCTCGAGACCCGTACACAATTCCACACCACACTCAAAATACTACGCACCGACAATGCTCGTGAGTACACCAGCCACGAATTTACCGCTTTGTGTTCTGAATTCGGGATTCTTCATCAAACCTCCCGTGCTTACACGCCCCAACAAAACGGTGTTGCCGAAAGGAAGAACCGCCACTTATTAGATGTAGCCCGCTCCCTCATGCTTCAAATGCATGTTCTCAAGCCTTATTGGAACTTTGCGGTCTCGACTGCCTTCTTTCTCATCAACCGTCTCCCTTCCTCCGTCCTCCACTATGCTACTCCGTTTAGCCTATTGTTTCCCTCCACTCCGGTCTTTCCTCTCCCGCCTCGTGTCTTTGATAGCATCTGCTATGTCCACCGTCTGGGGCCATCCTTGGATAAGTTGGATCCCCAGGAGGCTAAACACATCTTTGTCGGCTATTCGCGCACCCAGAAGGGCTATGTTTATTACTCTCCAGCTACTCGAAAGATCTCCGTTTCTGCTGACGTTACCTTTCGGGAAGAACAACCGTTTTTTCATGCTCCTTTACCCGCTGATCTACCCCCAACTCCTCTCCCGCCATCCATCCCACACCCAGTTATTCCCGCTACTACACCACCTTCGCCGCTTTCCCCTGCACCGGCTCCTGCTCCCTCCAAACCACCCGTTATCCGTGTCTACACTCGTCGCCCTCCCAGTCCCGTTGCCCCTCTACAGACGACCTCTACCACGGATACTCCGTGTCCTGCTGATCAGGTACCGCCTTCCACTGCTCATCCTCTGGCCAACTACGTCTCTCTTCATCGTCTCTCTCCCCTTCTTGCACACATTTGCTACTTCTCTCTCTTCGATTGCTGTTCCTAACTCTGTGCAGGAGACGCTTCAACATCCAGGCTGGCGGCGGCCATGGAGGAAGAAATGTATGCTCTCTGGGCTAACCAGACATGGACCGTCGTCCCTCTTCCTTCGGGTCAGAATTCGGTTGGGTGTAAGTGAGTCTTTGTCATCAAACATGCTGCTGTTGAGACAATTGATCGTCTAAAGGCTCGTCTCGTGGCTCGTAGTTTCACCCAGCAACAGGGACTCGACTATGAGGAAACTTTCTCTCCGGTCGCCAAGCTCAATACCGTTCGCGTCCTCATCTATGTCGCTGCTCATCGCTAGTGGCTCCTATTTCAACTGGATATCAAGAATGCTTTCTTAAATGGGGATCTCCAGGAGACGATGTACATGCAACAACCACCCGGGTTTGAGACCACGGGGGAGTCTCAGGTCTGCCGCCTTCTAAATGCTCTGTATGGTCTCAAACAATCTCCACGGGCATGGTTTGAAAAATTCAGTAAGGTCCTTCGTGATATCGGTTTTACTCAAAGCTCGGCCGACTTCTCGCTGTTTACTCGTCACCGACCAACAAGGACGGTCCTTCTATTAGTATACGTTGACGATATCATCATTACAGGAGATGACTCACAAGGGATACAGACAGTCAAAGTACATCTAAACTTCGTCTTTCAGACAAATGATCTGGGACCTCTACGATATTTTTTGGGTCTTGAGGTTGCCAAACGACCGGATGGGCTTACTCTATCTCAACGGAAGTATTGTCTTGAACTTCTTCATGATGTTGGTCATTAAGGTTGTAAGCCAAGTGATACCCCTAGGGATGTAAACCACAAGTTGTGCGCCCAGACATCTGACTCAGATCTACTTCTCCAGAATCCTGAATATTATCGTCGACTTGTTGGAAAATTGATCTATCTCACGGTTACCAGACCAGATATTTCTTTTGTTGTTGGTCTTGTCAGCCGATACATGCACTCTCCTCGAAGATCTCATTTTCAGGCTGTTGAACGTATTCTCAGGTACCTTAAAACAGCTCCTGGTCAAGGACTTGTTTACCAGACCTTTTCTTCTGCTCCAACTTTGGTGGCATACTCAGATGCTGATTTTGCTGGTTCTCTTGATGACCGGCGATCTACTAGTGGTTTTTGCACCTACTTTGGAGGACATTTGGTTACATGGCGAAGCAAGAAACAAACGGTTGTTGCTCGATCATCAACTGAGACAGAATACCGGGCAATGACATCTGTTGTATCGGAACTGACGTGGCTTGAGAGTCTTCTCACTGATCTGAGTGTAAAATTACCGTCACCGACTCTTCTCCTTTGTGACAGCCAAGCTGTTATACATATCGCCAAGAATCCAGTCTTCCACGAAAGAACGAAGCACATTGAAGTCGATTGTCACTTCATTCGGGAAAAAGTTCAAATGAAGAAGCTCGATCTAAAGCATGTCCCAGGGTCTGAACAAGTTGCGGATGTCCTCACAAAGGCTCTTTCCAAGGCACTCTTCTATCAATGCTTGTCCAAGCTTGGCGCATACGATTTGTACGCTCCAGCTTGCGGGGGAGTGTTAGAATAGTCCATGTATTGGGCCCATCTTTTTGGCCCATCTTTTGGGCCCATTTATGTTCTCTCCTCTTTAGTCCCACATCTTGTATAAGATTTATTCCCTCTCTCTTCCTCCTACATATTTGTATTCTCTCCTTGTATTTACATACACAAGCAATACATACAAGTTTTGATCTTTCTCAACAGGTTTGATCCCTTGGATGGCGTTCTAGGGGGAGTTTGTTGGTGTGGCCCGCCATCCAGGTTATTGGATGGGTCAGCCCGAACGCACCATTGTTGGCTCTAGGCATGGGTGCAAGGGAACTTCAGGGTACGGTTTAGTGCAAGAGAGCTAGGTTGGCTCCAGGCATGAGTACAGGGAGTTCCGGGCATGGTTTAGTGCAAGGGAGCCATGAGAACAATTTGATCGGTCCTTCTAAATAATAATAAAAGGAGTTGGTAGCGCCCTTCTGAACACTCTGAGGTTTTGGGAGTGTTGGTAGGCGCCACTCCCTAACATGTCGTGCTTTGGACGGAAGCCCTGCTAGTGTGTGATAGAATCCAGATGGTGGAGGCACCTTAAATTGCATTATATTTGTCCTTTCCAAAATTTCTGAGAAATATAAATAAAAACACACACACTTCATCCTTACATTTTTGGATGATTTTTCTAACTCCGTATTCATAGGCTTTCATAGGCAGCATTAAAACTTATGGTTACTCTCTTCATTAATATTCAGTTCTTTCATCCAGTTCTTCTAATCCTGAAAGTGTTGGGTTTTATGTGGTGATGATCTAGTTTTCTTTGATAGAGAGATAAACAGAGCTGATCCAATCAAATATATTTCAAATTGCTTATTTTTTTTGTTGTAGAGATAATCAGGGTTGGTCTATTACAATACTAGAGGTGGGCACGGTATCCCCCATAAAAAGGGAACATTTTGTCTTAAAATAGGATAGGAGTGGTAAAAATGCAAGTGCCAAAGTATGAGAAGGAAAATGGGCTCTTCTATTTTAAATTTTTAATATAGTATAGATGAATTTATCCCTATGTAAAATGAGGATCGTAAGCCATAATTCTCATCTTGTTATTTTTTTCCAGTGAATGTAGTAAAAAATTTCTACTCTGTGCATTCCTAGGCTCTATTTGTTTGGGCATTTTGCTCCATTTCCAGTGGGAGAAGAACGTTATTGTTCAAGAATATTGTTTCGGTAATCTTTCATTCTCACCTCTACTGCTCAAAATATCATTTTGGCTTAATTTTACACTGCAGTCCCCTCCCTCCAGCTCCCACCGCTCTCATTCTCACTGCCCAAACAAACAGTCCTAATGGTAGTTGTAAAAGGACATATATTTGTTTTTTTAACATAATAATGTAGATTTTGTCATTCTTGTTTACCATTATCAGATATGGATTACTTGTCGTTTTTATTTTTTTCCTAAAAATTTGGAAGAGGCCAGCTAGCATCTTTCTTATAATCACCAATCTGATAATGCATAGGATAACTTGACTCGCTTCTGTTTTTGCAGATGGCTATGCCTATAGTATCATGATTTCAGCATTTTGTCGAGGAGGAATGCTCCAAGATGCAAAGAAACTTGCCAAGGACTTCGAGAATAATTACGAAAAATATGACATTGTGATGCTAAATACATTATTAAGGGCATACTGCAATGCTGGAGACATGGATAGCGTGATGAAAATGCTTAGAAAAATGGATGAGATTTCCATAAATCCTGATTGGAATACATTCCATATCTTAATCAAGTATTTTTGTAGAGAGAAGCTATTTCAACTTGCTTATCAAACTATTGAAGACATGCACAGCAAAGGGCATAAATTAAACGAGGTAACTGTCCCCCAGCATTTATAGTTCAGCAGAGCCACTGTCAGTTTGTATCCATCATCATATTATTTTGACATAATTCATTTTAGTTGCTATATTTATTCAGAAGAAAATGGATCTTTGAACTCTGAAACTCTTTATGCTTTCAAATTCTTTATTGAAGCACACATATTAGGGGAGCAATGCGATATCTCATTTCCTCTATATTTGATGTCCTTAAACTTTCTGCTTTATATCTTTAAACATTCTAATCCTTGCAAAATATTGACTTACCTTTAGTTATTGGTCCAGCCTTTACTTGTCGGAAGAGGTAGATACGATGACAGAAATACAATGGAGTCGGAATCATGGTTGCCTAGCGGGGAGCTCGGGGGAGGAGAGCTACTTTAGTATTGGGTGTTATTATATGTACTTTTATTTTTGCTTTTTTACCTTTTACTTTTGTAATCATTGTTTTAAATGTCTACCGACTTGTCATTTTTTAGGGTAAAACGATATTTTTTAAAATTGATTGCCCTTTTGTAAAATATAGGCTGATATATCTGATATATCGGCCGACACGTCTTTTGAACATGTCATCCGCCATTTTATTTAATGAGATGTTAGCAGTCTAGCAGTATATGTCTTAATCATATATAATATTATATATGTTTAAACCAATTAGACTTATTGTTTCATTTTTTAATGTGTTATTCTTATAATTAATTTTGTATAATTGTTTTATACTATATGTTTCTTATTTCGTATTACAAAAAATGTGAAATAGTTCAACACATTTGTTAGTTGTTATTTATATGATTTTAACATAAACTTATTAAACATGTAAAGATTTATAATAAATTTAGGATATTTAGCTTTTAAATATTCTTTATTTGCTATAAAACTTAGCACCAATAAAATAAAATTCTTATATAATATTAAATATATTTTAAATTGTCCTGATTTGTACTTGTTATAATATTTTAGTTTGAATATTTTTCGAATTTATTTTGGGATATACATGACTCGTTGATCATTTACTTGTTAAGTTGTTATGCTAATTTTTTTTTTTTTAAAACATAAAATTATACTTAATATACATATAATAAATTTTATTTTTTATAAGATATGAAAATCTGATATTTTAAAATATCTCAATGTCTCTGATTTCTGGCATTCAAAATTTAAAAACTCAATATGACATGTCGCCGATATCTGATACTTACAACCTTGCTAGTAATCACTCGCTTATATATATATAAAGAGTATTACTCTTATCTAATAATAAATGAATCCTAATTATAAAATGGTATCAGAGTCCAAATTTCATCTCATGCACGTCGCTCAGTTCCGAACCTACTTTTGCACGCGTCCCACCTCTCAAACTAGGGGTTCAAACCAGTCGAGCTTGACAAAATTCACATGTTCGATCTCGAGCTTGACATGATATTTTTTTTGTTGGTGTTACCATTGTGATTTGGAAGTGATCAAGCATGTGACCTTACTGCCAACTCAGTATGAGCCTATCAGGGTCGTACATAAGATTGTGGAGAAATTGAGAGATTGAATTTGTATGATATAGCTCATATGATGAGTTGAAAAGACTTAGTTCAACCTAGCTTAATGACGTCGAGTGCGTTGAGACCAGTCAATGCTTTCGTCGAGTTAAGCGTTAACTCGTCGATTGACGACGTTGAGTGAGCTGAGTATATTCAACGATTCGTCGAGTCAAACTGTTGATTTGACGAGTATGACACTTAAGCGTTGAGTGTATTGACTATACTCGGCGATTCGTTGAGTCAAGGTGTTGATTCGACGAGTTTGGGTCTCAGGCGTTGAGTGCGTTGAGCTCACTCAACGCCTTCGTCGAGTAAAGGGTTTACTTAACGAATCTGGCACTTAGGCGTTGAGTGTATTAGGTTCACTCAACGCCATTCGACGAATCTGTCGTTTGGCGTTGAATGCACTCAACGCCATTCGACGATTCGTCGAGTATGGCGCAGAAAGCGTTGAGAGCGTTGAGTCCACTCAACGCCTTCGCAGAGTCAAGCGTTGATTCAGTTGAGGATGGCGTTGAGTTTGTCGTGTATCCTATGGATACTCGACGATTCGTCGAGTATGTGATGATACTCGACGATTCGTCGTATATGCTATAGATACTTGACGATTTGTCGAGACAAGCGTTGTCTGGCCAAAATTCTGGATTCTAAGTCTGGGTCTGCCAATAGCGACGGGAACTGTTCTGTTTATTCCTTGGGTATAAATAGAAGTCTTTAGGGTTTCTTCATACACGACTTACTGTTCATTCTGTCTAAGCACACGAGCCGTACTGTGCGAAAAGACGGAAGCCCTAGAATGCCGACTGAAGCCGTTCCGCCTTTCGCCATCGCTGATCCCGATCTCGGCGAGTGTCGCCTCCGCCTCTCCTACAACAGATCTAGCAGTCTGTGGAGACGCTGAGTGTTCTCTCCCGACCTAGTGCTTGTTCGACAAGTAGCTGCGGGTTCTCCCGATCGTGTGGATTTCCTGTAGAGGCGCGAATATACTTTCTATGCTCAAGACTCGAGCCGCTAAGTGGCCGGCTGATTTTTCTGGAGCATCTAGGTTGAGTATCAACTCAATCCCACAAAGGTAATTTTATTTACAATAAGTTTTACTTCTTGATTCATGAATATGGACGATCCGAACACTTTGGGTTTTCTTGTTCTCTATTTTCCATTGCGCGCACAAATGTTGTGTCGTCTAGTAAAACCCAACAGTGGTATCAGAGGGAGGTTGCCGACAATATTCATTATTTCAGAAGTTGCTAAATTCATGACGTGTAGATTTGGAAATTTTAGAAGTGTTCTAAAATGCTTAAATCTATTCTTGGAACTCCACCAAGAACGCATGTGGTTTCTTTGTGCTACTCTTTACCAGTAACCGTCTCTCTTGCTGTTTTCTGAAACCAAATATGTGTTAGATTTTGAATGTCACACAAGAGAGACGAGTTTGTCTACTGTGTAAGTGGAGTTTGTGCTGCTCATGTCCAGTGCATGTAGATCTGAAGATTTAAAAGTGTTCTAGATATTTAGATTTAGCCCAGTTCATCAAGTGTTGATGATTTTCTTGTGCACATCTGAGATGCATTTGGATTATGTATGCTGTTGTATTTTATTTTGTTGGATGTGCACATTGGTTAATTGTTAACCGTGATTAAAGAGTTAATCAAATATCTAAAAATTCCTTGAGTAATATTAAGTATTTGGATGCCTTCCGATGGATGACACTCTTCCTGCTTCGATCGATGAAGTGTGGACTTGCCAAAACAAGGTGCATTAATCTATCTTGGTAAGGGTGCGAACAGATAATTGTGATATCCCACTGTCGACATCGGGTCAAACTTAACTGGGTGACCTCAAAGGTTGAGTGCCCAGAGGCATAGGGTTGACATGCACCATATGATAGATGCAAATAAATAGTTATTCACCAGCCATACAAGAGTTGCATTGTGATGCAATTGACAAACGTTGTCTACCTAAATAACTGCATTATGAGAGAAAAACCCAAACTGACTCATAGTGTTAGTGAAATATGAATCTTGTCCACTAAGAGGGTTACTCACATAAATTCTTTGAATTGATATCGAGGGTTATCAGTTTGATAAAAATAGTGAGAGTTATTTTGATTAAAATCTTAATTGAAAGATAAATTATATTTTGAAATGCAGTACTAATTTGTTTTGCATGATCCTTGTAGAATTTTCATGGCAAGTGGTTCACATTCTACCCTGTCCTTCCGAGCGATCCTTGAGAAGGAAAAACTGAGCGGGACGAATTATTTGGACTGGTAAAAGAGCTTGAGAATTGTTCTCAGACAAGAGCGCAAGCTCTATGTTTTGGAAGAGGTAACCCCTGATGAGTCTGCCGGGAATGCGTCCCGTGCTGATAAGGATGCTTATATGAAGTATCTTGACGACTCCTTAGATGTCGAATGTCTCATCCTAACGACCATGAACTTTTAGCTCCAAAAGCAACATGAGAACATGGGTTGCAAGGATATTGATGAACATCTCAAGAAAAATGTTTCAAGGGCAAACTCGTCAAGAGAGATTCGATGTCACTAAGGCGTTGTTCCAGTGCAAGATGAGAGCTCGGGACCTAGTAGGGACTCACGTACTCAAGATGATTGGGTATATCGAGAACCTTAAAAGACTAGGGTTCCCTCTGGGCCAATAGTTGGTCACAGACCTGATCCTGCAATCGTTGCCGGACAGTTATGAGCAGTTCGTCTTGAACTATAACATGAATGAAATAGACAAGACACTGCCCGAGCTCCTAGACATGTTACGAACTGCCGAGATCAACATGAAGAAGGCCAAGCCTGCTAGCCCCATACTGATGGTGCGAAAAAGCAAGGGCAAGGCCAAAGACTTTAAGAAGACGAAGGTAGGACCTAAGTCTACTTTGAAGCCCAAGTCTTCTGCACTGAAAAAGAAAGGTTTAGGGAAAGAGGGAAAGTGCCACCACTATGACAAGGCTGGTCATTGGAGAAGGAACTGTCCTTCATACATTGAGGGTTTGCAAAAGATGAGGGGAGGTATGACTTCCGCTTCAGGTATTTATGTTATAGAGATAAACATTTCTGCTATTTCATCCTGGGTATTGAATACCGGATGTGGTTCTCACATTTATATAAATGTGCAGGAATTGGGAAGGAGAAGAATGCCGAGTAAAGGAGAGGTGGACCTACGTGTCGGCAATGGAGCAAGAGTTGTTGTTGTCGCCGTGGGTGTTTACCGTCTTGCTTTTCCCAGTGGGCTTGTAATTAAATTAGATAATTGTTATTTTATTTCTTCCATAACTCGAAACATTATAACTATTTCATGTTTGGACATGATTGGATTTTTTTATTATTAAGAACAATTGTTATTCTATATTTAAGAATGATGTTTGTTATGGTATAACCCAAATGTTTAATGGTTTATATGTTTTGAACTTAGATCATCAGATCTATAACATATAAAGTACTAAGAGACTAAAAACGAATGACTCGAACCCTACGTATCTTTAGCATTGTCGTTTGGGTCATATAAATGAAAAACGTATATCCAAGCTCCATAGAGATGAACTATTTGACTCATTTGATTATGAATCATTTGAGAGATGCGAATCTTGTTTGTTAGGTAAGATGACTAAGGTCCCTTTCACTGGAAACAATGAGAGGGTTGATGATATCTTGGGTATAATACATAATGATATATGTGGACCCATGAGTTCTATGCCTAGAGGTGTGTACTTCTACTTTGTTACATTTACCGATGATTTCAGTAGATACAGGTACGTGTATCTTATGAAGTGCAAATCCGAGACCTTTGAAAACTTCAAAGAGTTTAAGAACGAAGTAGAGAATCAACTGGTAAGAAGGTTAAAGCACTCCGATCTCATCTAAGTGGCGAATACCTAGGTCATGAGTTTCGTGATCATCTGAAAGAGCATGGTATTGTATCACAACTCACTCCAGCTAGAACACCGCAACATAATAGTGTGTCTGGGCGGAGGAATCGTACACTGTTAGACATGGTGCGATCGATGATGAGTCATGCAGATCTGTTTGTTTCCTTTTGGGGATTTACTCTAGAAACTGTTGCTTTTACACTAAATCGTGCTTCAATGAAAGCGGTTCTAAAGACACCATATGAGATATGGATTGGGAAGCGCACTAGTATGTCGTTCATTATGGTTTGTGGCTGTGAGATATACATGCTACGTCAAATGCCTGACAAGCTTGAACCCAAATCAGATAAGTGTTATCTTGTGGGGTATCCTAAGAATACTAAAAGGTACTATTTCTACCTACTGTCCGAGAGCAAAGTATTTGTTGCGAGAACTGACGTCTTTCTTGAGAAAGAGTTCTTAAGTTGAAAGACTGTTAGGGTAGAACTTGAAGAAGTTCAAGAACCACAGAATGTGAATGAATCGGAATTGGTACCTGAGTCAAGACTACAAGTTGTTGTAGCTGGAGAAACTGCTCAGGAAACACAAGTTCCACGTACATCTGGTAGACTAAGGTTTGAGCCTGAGATATATGGATTTCTCGTGTCTCAAATAGATAATGTGTTGCTTATGGATCATAATGATGAACCTGCAACCTACCAAGAGACTATGAGTGGACTGGACTCCGAGAAGTGGCTTGATGCCTTGAAATCTGAAATGTACTCAATGTATGAAAACCAAGTTTGGACCTTGGTGGAATCACCTGAAGGAGTACGAGCCATAGGGTGCAAGTGGGTCTTCAAGAAGAAGACCGACATGGATGAGAATATACAAACATTCAAAGGGCGACTGGTGGCTAAAGGTTTCAAGCAAATTCATGGTGTTGACTATGATGAGACTTTTTCACCTTATTGCCATGTTTAAGTCCATCAGAATTCTGCTTGCTATTACTGCGTATTATGACTACGAGATCTGGCAGATGGATGTCAAAACGGCTTTCCTAAATGGAAATCTCCTTGAGGAAGTGTACATGACACAACTCGAGGGTTTTGTATCTCCAGGTGAAGCCACTAAAATATGCAAGCTGCAGAGATCAATTTATGGATTAAAACAGGCTTCTCGAAGTTGGAATCTTGATTTTGATAAAGAGATCAAAGAGTTTGGTTTTATCAAAAACGAGGATGAATCGTGTGTTTACAAGAGGATTAATGGGAGCATAGTTGTCTTCCTGATATTGTATGTAGATGATATACTGTTGATCGAGAATGATAAACCGACCCTGCAAGTTGTTAAGAACAACGTAGGGGACTGCTTTTCAATGAAGGACTTGGGTGAAGCGACTTATATACTTTGTATTAAGATCTATAGAGATAGATCGAAGAAGTTGATTGGTTTGACCCAAAGTACGTACATTGATAAGGTATTGAAACAGTTCAACATGCTTGAGTCCAAGAAAGGATTCTTACCCTTGTCTCTCTAAGGACCAGTGTCCTAAGTCTTGTGAAGATAAGGACCGCATGAAGTTGATTCCATATACTTCGGCAATTGGGTTAATCATGTATGCAATGATATGTAGTAGACCCGATGTCTCTTATGCCTTGAGCATGACTAGCAGGTATCAGTCTGATCCCGGTATAAGTCACTGGATTGCCGTTAAGAATATCCTAAAGTACTTGCGAAGGACTAAGGATACGTTCTTGGTATTTGGTAGAGAGTAAGAACTCGTTGTAAATGGTTACACAGATGCTAGCTTCCAAACTGATATGGACGACTCAAAGTCTCAGTCAGGGTTTGTATTTTGCCTTAATGGAGGTGTTGTTAGCTGGAAGAGTTCCAAGTAGGAGACAGTTGCCGATTCTACAACTGAGACCAAGTATATCGCCGCTGCAAATGCAGCGAAGGAGGCTGTATGGATTAGGAAATTCATCGGCGAGTTAGATGTAGTTCCTAGCATTGTTCGTCCCGTAGTTCTCTACTGTGACAACAACGGTGCAATTTCACTTGCTTCAGAACCTAGATCTCATCAGCGCTCCAAGCACATACTTCGGCGGTTCCATCTAATTCGAGAGATTGTCGATCGAGAAGATGTGAGCATTTGCAGAGTGCCGACTGAGGAGAACATTGTGGATTCACTGACAAAACCTCTTGCACAGAGAAAGCATGATGGTCATGTTAGATCTATGGGTATATGATACCTGAATGATCAACTCTAGTGGGAGTCTTATGGATTGTATGTTTGTCGGTTGTAATTTTTCATTTGATGAATAAAGTATTGTATGCATTTCATTTATATATTTTGGCAAGTTCTTTTATTCTGTTATTATTCTATTGTGATAGAGTAGTTAAGTGTGTAAATGCCCTTAGAATGTTTGCTTGCATAAGAGTCAAGTAGTACTTGAAAGTGAGAGCCTTTGATCTAAGAAGCTTCATTCTTAAAAGGTCCCTGGTTGTTGTATCATCTTAGAAGCTAAGAGCGATGATGATACCTTTAAGACTAGCATGTGCGTTGACTGATGACCCGTCCTCACAGCATTTATCGAGTGAGGAAGAGCATGTTTTGATGCCATCAAAATTCCAGTCTTGAGAAAGTTGGATGATAAAGGTGGTTATTGGGTACATTACGAATCATTTGGGTGTTTGTGTGTGAGCAAAAATGCATTAATCTATCTTGGTAAAGAGCATGCACTCAACCTTTTAGGTCACCGAGTTAAGTTTGACTCGATGTCGATAGTGGGATATCAGAATTATCCGCTCGCACCCTTACCAAGATAGATTAATGCACCTTGCTTTGGCATGCCCACACTTCATCGATCGAGGCAGGAAGAGTGTCATCCATCGGAAGGCATTCGAATACTTAATATTACTCAAGTGATTTTTAGATATTTGATTAACTTTTTAATCATGGTTAACAATTAACCAATGTGCACATCCAAAAAAATAAAATAAAACAACATACATAATCCAAATGCATCCCAGATGTGCACAAGAAAATCAACACTTGATGAACTGAGCTAAATCTGAACATCTAGAACACTTCTAAATTATCAGATATACATGCACTGGACATGAGCAACACAAACTCCACTTACACAGTAGACAAGCTCATCTCTCTTGTGTGAGATTCAAAATCTAACACATATTTGGTTTCACAAACCAGCAAGAGGGACGATTACTGTTAAGGAGTAGCAACAATAAAATCACATGCGTTTTTGGAGGAGTTCCAAGAATAGATTTAGGCATTTTAGAACACTTCTAAAATTTTCAAATCTACACGCCATGGATTTGCAACTTCTGAAACAATGAATATTGTCGGCAACCTCCCTCTGATACCACTGTTGGGTTTTACTAGACGGCACAACATTTGTGCGCGCAACGCAAAATAGAGAACAAGAAAACCCAAAGTGTTCGGATCGGCCATATTCATGAATCAAGAAGTAAAACTTGCTGTAAATAAAATTACCTTTGTGGGATTGAGTATAAATACTCAATCCCACAAAGGTAATTTTATTTACAGCAAGTTTTACTTCTTGATTCATGAATATGGCCGATCCGAACACTTTGGGTTTTCTTGTTCTCTATTTTTCGATGCGCGCACAAATGTTGTGCCGTCTAGTAAAACCCAACATTTTAATGGCTCGAGCTCAAGCTCAAGACAAATATATTGAGCTGGAGCTGAAGCTGCTCTTTAGCTTTCTACTCTACAGCCTCTTGCAAAAATGCAGGATAAGGTTTGCCTACATTTCACCCTTGTGGTGGGACCCTTCCCTGAACCCTTGCTGCACCGGAATGTCTTGTGCACCAGGATGACATTTTTTATGTGTGTGTATGTATATATAGATATACTAAAACGTTCAAGGCTCACGAGCTCATGAACAAGTGCATGTAATCTCGAGCTCGGTTCACAATTAAGCTCGAGCTCAACATACACGAGTTTGAATTGATATTTTTTCGAGTTGACTCGTCGAGCTTATGTGTCGCTGATCTCCAATTTTGAGGAGATGATTTTTCCTCCTCTTTTCTATCACTTATTGTGATTTTGCTTGGTTTCATTTGTTGGATCGTGAGTCATGTTGGATCTTTCCTCTTTCTATGTGCAAACCCTAATATCTGGCTCTTTATTTTTCTCATGATCCGTAGATTTATATTCTTGGATACCCATGTTGGGGGTGTTGAATCTTTAGTTATTTCATCCAGAGTAGGTGTCTCTTCTCTTGTGAATTCTGTGGGATATATTCTGTCAAGTCATGATCACAACACTACTCAAATTACCGCTATTGGATTGATTGACTTTAACTACTTTCCATTGGATCGCTTTGAAAAGCCGACGAATGTTTGGATATGTTAGTTGCACCACCAGGAAACCCACTTTGACTTCATCGGATTGGCTACAATAGGAGTCTGAAAACTCCTTGTTTATGTTGTGGATTACCAACATCATGTAGGAATCCATTGCCCCCAACTATTTGTTCCCGGATACGCTAGAAGATATCTGGAAAAGTGTCGAGGTCACTTGTTCTTTTCTTGAGAATACAACTCAAATCTTCCAAATGATGATGGATATTCATTCTGCGACAGGGTGACCACCTTCTTTCTGCCTATTGCTTAGAATTTACTCAACTATAGTAGGAATATGATCACTTTGATTCTCTCACTCCTACGCCCCCTAAGGATGAAGTGTTGGTTCGAGCTCGGGAAGAACGCAACCGAGTCTTTGAATTCCTACTTGACCTACATCGTGAATTTGATCAGATCAGTGTTCCTATTCTCGGGTGCTCTCCCACTCCTCTCTCATAAGTTTTTTGTCTTGTACAATAGGAATTTGATCGACGACATACCTGGCTTCCTAACTCAATTTCAAAGGGACCTGTTGTTGATGCTTAGTACAACTCTTGAAGTCGCCCTACATGTGGCACTAGGTCAAAGTCTACGGACAAGGTTCACCCAATTTGTGATTACTGTGGGAAGGTCTGCCTCTCCTCAGACACGTGCTTCAAGCTTTATAGCTTTCTTCCTCAGAGACGTGGTTCTGCTCTTTAAGGTGGTTGTAGCTATGGTTGTTCTCAGGGCCGACCATCTACATCTCGGTCTGCTCATATCTCTAAAGCCATAAGATTTTACACTTTGCATTCACCTGAATCCTATCAGACTTCCAGCTGCCCTTTCTGCAACATAGATTTATGTCTTCCGACGCTTGATGCATGACCATTCCATTGAGATGTCTACATTATCGCCCACTTGTGCTCACCAGGGAATATTGGGTGACCATTTTGCATCCAAGCGCTCTTTTACTCAGTGGATCCTTAACTTCGGAGCCGCTGACCATATGATTAGCTTAGACATAAGTTTTGTGTTGTACTTACCTTTGCTTGTATAGACAAAGTGAGTATTGTGGATGGATCATGTATCTCTATTGCAGGAAAAGGATCCATACATTGTTCCTCACCCTCTTTTATTGTCTTCACTTTCCCAAGTTTATTTATAATATTTTCTCTATTAGTCATTTAACCTACTTAACGAATTGTTCTGTGACTTTTTTCTCCAATTATGTGTCTTTTAGGACTTGAAGATGAGGATAGTAATTGCCTCTGATAGACTGTGTGATGACATCTACGTGTTTGACCCTTCCAGTTGTGCTTGACCTTCACAAACCCTTCATGCAGATTAGTCATCTGCTCTAGATTCCTGGCACCGTCACTTAGGACGTCTTGTATTGCTATTATGAAGCTTTTTTCCTACTATATATACTTTGTTATTTGAAACATTTAAATGTTATATGTTCAATGTGAGCTTAATAAATATTGTCGCACTTTGTTTAATTATGTTTTCTTGCCTAGTACTATGCCTTATGTTATTATTCATACTGATGTTTGAGGTTCTTGCCTCGTTGCTTTATTTTTGGCTATTCTTGATTTGTTACTTTTATTATTTGTTTTTCTCATACTACTTGAGTTTATTTGATGAAAAATAAAATTGAAGTGTTTCCTCTTTTTTTGTGTTTCCAAAAAATGATAGTCATTCAGTTTGTAGAGAGACAAAAAAGGAGAGAAACAAACTATGATTATATTAATTTCTCAAATAATTGTTGAATACATACATGTATTTGTGCATTTATATAGGAATGGTGAAAGGAGAATAAATCCCAATCTAAGAGATGTGACTAAACTAAAGAGGAAGAGGGCCCAAGATGGTCCTTGCATTGAGTCTTTACATATATTTCTTTCAACACTCTCCTGCAAGCTGGAGCATACAAATCGTAAGCTCCCAACTTGGACAAGAATTGATAATATAACGGGTGTGGTAAGGCCTTTGTGAAAATATCAACAACTTGTTCAGCAGTAGGAATATGTTTTATTTCCAGCTTCTTCTATTGAACTTTATCCTGAATGAAATGGTAGTCAACTTCAATGTGTTTGGTCGTTTCATGAAATACAGGATTCTTAACAATGTGTACAGTTGTTTGACTGTCGCAAAGAAAAGTGGCTGGTGAGGAAATATTGTCTCCCAAGTCATCTAGGAGACTCTCTAGCCATGTAAGCTCAGACACATCAACTGTTATTGAGCAATTCTCGGCTTCAGCAGATTAGCAAGCAACCATACATTGTTTTTTTCCGCACCAGATAATATGGTGTCTTTCGAAGTAAGTACAAAATCCACTTGTGAAATGTCGATCATCTATGGAGGTAGCATATTCATCATCAGAACAGGTAATCAAAGATAGAGGAGAAGAAGATGTTTTGTATGCAAGCCCTTGCCCAAAAGCCGTCTTCAAATATCTGAGGATGCGCTCGACGGCCTAGAGGTGAGATATTCGTGGAGAATGCATGAATCGGCTGACAACTCCAACAACAAATGAGATGTTTGGTCTTGTAACTGTAAGATATGCCAATTTTCCTACAAGACAACAATAATACTCTGGGTATGGAAGAAGTGGATCAGAGTTGAAAGCATGAGCACAAAAGTTGTGGTTGACATCCATAGGAGTATCAGCAAGATTGCATCCAGAATAGTCAGCGTCATGAAAAAGGTCAAGACAATATTTTCATTAAGATAGAGCGAGACCATCAGGATGTCTCACAACCTCAAGGACAAGTACCAAAGGTTTCCCAAATCCTTAGTTTGAAAACTTAATTCAAGTGTTGCTTGATCATTTGTATTCCTTTGGAATCATCTCCTATAATTAAGATATCATCAACATAAACTATGAGAATCATTGTGTCTGTCGATCGATGATGAGTAAAGAGAGAGAAGTTCGTCGTGGTTTGAGTGAATCCTTCATACAAACAACCTTACTGAATTTGTCAAATCATGTGCGATGAGACTGTTTGAGACCATAAGTAGATTTCTTGAGGTGATAAAAAAGTGACTCCCCGTAGTCTCAAACCCGGGAGGCTGGTGCATGCAAACTGTTTCTTGAAGGTCGTCATTGAGAAAGACATTCTTGACTTTCATTTGATATAAGAGCCACTGGCGATGAACAACAACACAATTAGGACACGAACAGTGTTCAACTTGGCGACGGGAAAGGTCTCATCATAATTGAGGTCTTGTTGCCGAGTAAACCCGTGAGCTACTAGACGATCCTTTAGACGTTTAATTGTCCCGTCTGGATCATGTTTTATCGTAAAGACCCATTTACTTCTGACACAAGTCTGTCCCGAAGGAAGGGAGACAAAATCACAAGTCTGATTAGCCCAAAGGTTAGTCATTTCCTCATTCATGGCCGCACATCACCCCGGATGTTGGAGAGCCTCATGTAAAGAGTTAGGTATATAAATGAAGGATAAAGAGGTTGCAAATTTGAGAATTGTCAGGGAGAGGCGATGCAATGATACATAATTTGTCAGGGGATGAGTCGTGGATACATTTGTTGGATCTTCAGCCCACGAGGGATCACTGGTAGAGGGCAGCTGTTGTGGGGCGTTGGAGTGAGGAGGACGAAGAATGTATAGACAAAGAAGAGGTAGTTTAGATTGTACGAAAACCGAGATTGGAATGAGTGGGGGAAGATGAGATGTAATAGGGACGGTAGGACACAAAAATAATGATGGTGCTGCAGTTGGATGAAGAGAGTAAAAATGTTAATCTTCTATGAAAGTGACATCGGCAGACACGACAACCTTGCGATCATTAGGAGAGTATCGCGCATACCCTTTCTAAGTACGGGAATAACCAATGAACGTATATTTTGTAGCCTGAGGAGCAAGTTTGTCAGTGGAAGGACCAAGATAATGGACATAACAGGTACAACCAAAGACTCAAGATGTGATAAAAAAGAGCGGCTTGGAGGGAAATAGATGACTGAACGGAGTTGTATAGTTGAGAATGGAGGAGGGCAGGTGATTGATGAGATATCATGTCGTAGAGACTGCAAAGTATCAATATGACTTGAGAACCTGCATTTGAAACATAATTGAGCGAGCAACATCAAGAAGAGGACGATTCTTATGCTCAGCTACACCATTCTTTTGGGGGTATAAACACATGAGGTGTGGCGGATGATCCCAAACTCAGTATAGAGATTGTCAAACGCAGGATTGGTATATTCATGTGCATTACTTGTACGAATAATTTTAATTGATCTGGAAAATTGAGTACGAGTTTCATTAATAATGACACAAAACACACGAGTTAGATTTGATCGATCATGAAATAAGTATAACCATATTATGCGAGAATAATCATCAATAAAAGTAAAAAAATAACGATAACCAGAAATACTAGCAATTTTATGCGATCTCCAAACATCAGAGTGTACTAGATCAAAGGGAGCATTGCTCTAAGTACAATGAGGAGAAAAGAAGAACGATGTTGTTTGTCGAAGATACACGACTCGCAAGTGAAGTCGAGAAGAGATAAATCAGGAAGAGCCTTCTCGAGAATTGGAAGAGGAACATGCCCAAGATGCCAGTGCCAATCCACAGGGTGACATATAAGAGAATAGTGGGAGAAACATCCAGAAGGTAGAGCCCGTTGCATAGTCATCCTTTATCAATGATATTCCACGTCCGTCAATCTTGCACAACTAAAGAAGAAGACGTGAAAGTTACAGAGCAGTCAAAGCCTTGAGTAAGGAGACTAACGGAAAGAAGATTGAAAGGAGAGTCTGGGACATGAAGAACCGAGCGAAGAGAAATAGAGGTGTCAAGAGGCATATTTGCGGAGCCGGGGACAGGGGCGGTGTCACCATTGACCACTGTGATAAACTTGGGATGCAGAGAGTCCAAGTACTGAGGTGGTTTCTTCGGAGTGCTATGGTGGGTTACATCAGAGTACAATGCAATGCGAACTATGGAAGAGACATGAGATACCTTCATTGGATATAGAATTAACGGAGCCAGACGAACGATCGAGTAACCCATAGAGATGTTGTAGCTGGAGGCGTATAACATCAATGTCGGTGCAAGTGGTAGAAGATGTATTAGCAATAACAGAGACATGGAGCGGAGGAGGCATACTAGGCTTACGATAACAAGTTGCCTCAAGTTGTTCATCCCTGACACAATGAGTGCACTTGAGTCTACGCCGTCCGCTGCGACCTCTAACCTTGTAATTAGTGCGACCTCCACGAGCTGATGGAGGGGGGGGGGTGAGATATATATATATATATATATATATATATATATATATATAGTGATGGAGGAGGGACAAAAATGGAGGTACGAGAGCATCTGGGAGCGATGTCACCTTCAACAAAATGGTGCAAACATCAGAAAGAGAGGAAATGGTGGAGGAGGAGAGTATCTGAGCCCGGACACTATGAAGATGAGGCGAAACACGAGCCATCATCATGCCAATACCAACATCCTCTTTTTGAGCACATTGCACGACAAGATCTGTAGTAGGAGGTTGATACTGAATCCAGGCCTCGACTAAGGTTTTGGACTGCGCAACAATGGAGATTAAGTTGTCATCTCCTCCTGAGCCGAGAGATTGAAGGTCTGTGATGATGTCAAACAGATGTTAAAGGCTATCCTTGCCGGAATAGAAGGAATGCAGTTCATCCCACATTGCCTTGACCGTCTCATGATATATGGTCATACGGTACGGTTCACCTTCCATGGAGTTATGGATCTATGTTTGGACACGACCATCATCTCGAAGCCAGTCGTTAGTGGACGCAGAAGGGGTGCCTTTAGTTAAATGATGCAAAAACCCCTTTGTTTGAAGAACACGACGGACGGAGTGAATCCACCCACTCAACGGAATTCTTTTTCCCACTAATAGAAATAGTGGTGATTTGAAACTCATCACGAACTTCAGGAAGAGGTGTCGCAGAACGAGCAGGAAGGGACGGAGCATCATTTGACTCCATGGAACTTACACAGACGACTAGGAGAACTGACAAGCAGCAAGAAGCGGAAAGAAGCTGCAGACAAGAAGCTGAAAAATTGCGGCAAGTAACAAACATGAAGCAAAATCTGTGGACAAGCAACAGGAAAACTGAGGCAAGAAGCTGCAGACAAGTAGCAAGGAGCGGGTGCTGTCGGGCGAGTAGACGCAGCGATAAAACAAGAAGATGACTGTCAAGCTCCTGAGGCACCCAGCTGCGGCTAGACAGAGAAGAGAAGCAGCGGCTAGACAGAGAAGAGAAGCAGCGGCCTGACCCGAGCGGCAAGATCAGAGAGGCAGTCTGGCGGGAAGAAATTCCTGATCATTGATAACAAGCGGTCAGGCAATCACAGGCGGCAAGCAGGGAGCCTGAAAGCACGCGACCAGACACTCGCTTGAAAAGGACGGAGTGAATGCACAATCGACAGAACTCACGTGAGGATGGCAAGAAGTCAAAACGAGAATTGCTAATGATCAAAACACTGCAAGAAGAAGCGAGTAGATCCAATAAAAACAAAGCTGGGAGAGCGGCAACGATTCTTAGGCGCTTACCTGAGGAAGCTTGACAAAGATGGCAGGCGATAAAGCTAGGAGACCGCCGATGAGACAAAACTTGGTTGTCCCATGGTGGCAGAGAGATAAAAGCTATAAAATCTATAAAAGTGGAGGTTGGGGGGGGGGGAAAGAAAGACTTGGGGGCAAGCCAGGGCAGCGGTTAGAAAGAAGTCTAACTGCCCAGACCACCTAAAAGCAGAGCTGGGATTAGAAAGGAGCTAACTGCCTAGACCAATTGGAGGCGAGATTTCCTAAACAAATTAGGAACCTAGCTCTTATACCATGTAGAGAGTCAGGAAAAAGGTGAGAAATAAGCTATGATTATATTAATTTCTCAAAAAATTATTGAATATATATATGTATTTGTACATTTATATAGGAAGGGTGAAAGGAGAAGAAATCCCAATCTAAGTTGCGAGACTAAACTAAAGAGGAAGAGGACCTAAGATGGGTCTTGCATTGGGCCTTTACATATATTTCTTTCAACACAATTTAACACTACTATTAAAAATATTACATAGTGACAATGATCGTGTGTACATTGACTTTCTATTTGAGAGATACCTCGACGACTTTGACATTATCCATCAAACCTTTTGTGCCTACACTCTCACTCTGAATGCGGTGGCTGATCGCAAGAATTGTTTCCTTTTTGAAGTAGCAAGGTGTCTCTTATGATGTACTACCCTAAATATTACCGGCGTGATTATGTTCTCACCCCTCTTACCTCATTAATCATATGACTACCCGTATCCTTGGACATAAAACTCCCCTCAATACTCTCCAGGTTACTCCCACTCAAATTAATCCTCTTATCTTTGGATGTGTGTGCTTTGTTCATGCGCATCATAAATCCAAACTTGATCCTTGAAATGTATATTAATTGAGTGTTCTCCCACACAAAAATGTTACAGATGCTTTCATCCTGTGACCAAGAATACCTTTGTTATCATGGACATCACTTTTTTGGAATCAGAGGCTCGTTATAAGACATCGCTTTGTTGGGTGTCCTTACCCACAATGGAAGTGGGCTGCCTCTCTATTCCTCTATTCATTCCTCCCTCATATCAGCCTCATATTCATATTCCTACTTTTCCTATTGGCCATAATGGTCAGCATATATCTCCTCTTCACTGGAAGCCCTTAGTCACAATAAGTGGCAAGAAGCGATTCTAGAGGAAATGCGGGCTCATGAAAAACATTATATGTAGGATTCAGTGCACCTTCCTCAAGGAAATATTGTTGTTGGATGTAAGCAGGTCTTCTTGGTCAAATTGAATTCCCGAGGAATTGTTGAAAGATACAAGGAAAGATTGGTGGCTAGGGGCTCCACTAAGATTGATTAGATTGATTATTAGAAAACTCTTATTCTCGTAGCAAAGATGAATTCCATAAGAGTCTTGTTCTCATGTATGGCCTGTAAAGGATGGAACCTTAGTTAGGTGTGAATGTCTTCCTCCATGGGGATCTCGAGGAGGAGGTATATATGTATCTACCTCTTGGTCTTCTCTTGAAGGATCTAAAGGGAAGGTATATAGGCTGAAGAATGCCATAAACGTCCTAAGTCAAGTATCCTAGGGCATGGTTTTGGGAGGTTCCACGAGGCTATGAAGACATTTAGGAACCTGCGGAGCAATGCTGAACACACATTGCTCATTAAGCAAAGGGTAGGTAAATTGACTGCTCTCATTGTCTATGTGGACGATATTGTTACAACAGGAGATGACATGGGTGAGATCCAAACTTTGAGTAAAGTTGGCAATGGAATTTGAGGTGAAAGATTTATGGAATCTCAAGTACTTTTTGGGTATTGAAGTTGCCAGATTTAGGCATGGGATCGTCATCTCATAGATAAAGATATCCTTGATTTACTTTAGACATCAGGGATGAGTGGGTGTACACTGCTGACATTCTAATTGAAACCTACCACAAATTAGGAAAGGATGACAGAGAACTTGTGTCGGACATCACTAGATTTTAGAGGTTGGTGAGGAGGATTATATATTTGTCCCACACACATCCAGATATTTGGTATGTGGTTGGAGTTATTATTCAATACATACATTCACCAAAGACTCACCACTTGGATGTTTCCCACTGGATCCTATGATATCTCAAGTCCTCCCCAAGAAGCGGTATCCTGTTCATACCGAGTGATGAATTATCTATTGAAGTTTACCCAAATGCAGACTTGGTTGGATTTGCTGATAACTGAGGATCACTTCTGGCTATTGTTCTCTGGTCGGCATGAACCTAGTCATCTGAAGAAACAAAAAACAACAATATTGACATCCAAATCAAGTGTTGAATCACTGTTTAGAACTATGGATCATGGAATTTGTTAAGGTCTGTGGATTTGCTACATTATGAGTGACCTTGGCCTTAAGAAGGGACCTATTATATTATACTGTGACAACAATTCCGTTCAACATGACCACGCCAAATAAGTTAAAGTGGACAAACATTTTATCAAAGAAATTATAGTGAGTCACAAGCTCATGATTTGTTCTTTCCGACCAACAGCTAATTGATGTTCTCACTGAAGGATTGAGTTTGAGTTTGTTTGAAAAAATCGTTGCCAAGTTGGGCATGATAAATATTACATACCCAATTTGAGGAGTGTTAGTGTTTGGTGTTATTATATGTACTTTTATTTTACGATTTTTATCCTTTATTCTTGTAATCACCCACTCATATATATTATGGAATGTTCCTCTTGTTTAATAATAATCGAATCCTAATTCCAATAGCTGCCTATCCCTAACCCCAGGAGAGAAGGAGAGAACTAAAGAGATATTATAATTTCTTGCTTGTCATTCCATGGCCCAAGGGCCTCTTTAAAAAGAATTACAATGATCACACTTTGTACTTTAATCATGCACACTCAGACTAATTACGAATACCCGTACATAGAAAAAGAAGATCTTACTTGCATATTAACCTCTAAGGACACTTACACAGTTACACGACACTAAATTAATTAAACAACACATAATAACAGATCCCGGGCCATAACACGTTTGTCTATTTTATGTTATCTCCTTAAAATTGCAACATAACACCTTAATATTTCATTCTGTTTGCAGGAACTCTGCCTGTCCCTTATTACACAGTTGGCAGATGCTGGTTCTCCTTCTGAATCATATTCTGTTTATAATATGTTGAGATACAGCAATAGAAACGTGTGCAAATCCCTTCATGAGACAATACTGAACATATTAGTTGAAGCAGGTCTCATGAAAGATGCTTATGTAGTTATGAAGGTATTGTGATTTTTTTCACATTGAAGAATTGATTATAATAGTTTTGTCTTGACTTTAAATTTTTTTCCCACTGAACAGGATAACATGGAGACGATATCTGCTCGATCTTTGGAGAAATTTGCTATATCATTTATGAAATCAGGCAACATAAATTTGATTAATGATGTTATCAAAGCTTTCCACCGTCTTGGGCATAATGTGGACATGGTATGTTTATCTTGAAGGCTTCAAATATCTTTATTATTTATCAGTTTAAATTTTCCTACATTTCGCCTTGGTGGGGGGGGGGGGGGGGACTTCCACGGACCTTTGCTGTGCGGGAATGCTTTGTGCAGCGGGCTTCCCTTTTTATCGGTTTAAACTTTCAAGATCATCTTCATTCCGCTCCATGTTCCTTTCTGTTCATAGAAATCAAGAAATGTATAAAAAAATAATATTGCATTACTCCATACACTTTGCTTTCTTTGTCAATTTTCAGCGGGAACCTTTTCCTTTATAGACTCATGATGATTGCTTGTCAAATCAAATCCTTTGAGACTATTTATTAAATTTAAAGCCTTTTAGTCCTATCAGATTATATTCTTATCTTCCACAAACAAATAAAAAATTCCTAATCGACAAGCTAAGATATGGATATGTTTTTTGTGATACATATTGGTGGAGATCAAAGACTTTTGGATTATCAGATGGACGTTCAGAGACCGTGTTCGCAACCGGCTCGATTTTTCATATTTTTATATTCCCTTCCCTCCTTAAATTTCATTAGCAGCCACATGAGGAGGCATCGAGAGTTTGGTTTCCAGAAGAGGAACCGCTCAGTCATCCCGCTCGGTGTGACCTCAGGTGTTCAGTGCGATGCCGAACCAATTCCGCCGCCTCATCCCACCACCCATCAGGTATTTCATCCATTTCCAGCCCTCTTCCCAGCCTCCTAGCACTTCCCCTCTACCAAACCTCGCCTCCCAGTTCCTCATGCAGCGTACTTCCGCCCCCACAACTACTCCCTACTGCATTCCAATCCTCTTCCCATCCTCCTAGCACTTCCCCTCTACCAAACCCCGCCTCCAATCCCTATCGTAGCATACTTCTGCCCGCACATCTACTCCCCGCTGTAGTTCCCTGCATTTTAGTCCTCTTCCCAGCCTCCAAACACCCTCCTGGAGCCCCATCAGACCTCCACCATTTCCATAGCAATACACCCTTTGTATATCCACTCCATGCTTCCCCAACACCGTGCTAGTCTTTTCCCTTCTTCCAACAACCCTCCCAGCCCATTTTCCAGCCCACCAAACAGTCATCACCCCTCTCCAAAACCCCCACACAACAGTGTTCTCACTCCCGAACGGTCTCCGACACCATTGGAGCTTCCCCAACACCACCAGCATCAAATACTTGGTGAGCTTTTACTTCTAGTGCTCATTTATTCACTTTGTTCAGATATCTCGTATTGCTAGTAATAATTGGCATAGATTAATTGGATTGTTGCATATCTTTATTGACGTGCAAAAGATTTATTTGCTTCACATTTGAATTTCAGTATACTCTCAATTAACTTGTAATTGTTGCGTGCTTACTTTCATTGCAATAATTATAATCAATTGTGAAGCTTGCACAATATTTTAAAATTAAGTTGTTTAATTAATTGTGTGCCGAAAAATACTTGCATGATTAAGTCATTGCATGTGCATCGCATTAGGATTATCCTTTCTTAGTTCATTGGATCGTGTGCTTGTATTCATCTGCATATTTATTCTAGGGTTCGTTTCGGCCTCTCACATTCTTCGCATGCTCCCGTGTGTTGCATTTAGGGTTAGTGCATCATAAGTTCACATCCTATAGATTCGTCATGCGCCATATATTTTTTATGATCATATAGTTTTGACATATAGGGAGTTGCGGAGATGAGAATGCTTAGATGGATGTGTGGACACACGAGATTGGATAAAATTAGGAATGAATGTATCATGGATAAGATAGGAGTAACACCAATTGCAAAGAAGATTCCAGAGGCTCGTCTAAGATGGTTTGGACACGTACAAAGGAGACATTAGAGGCACATGTTAGGCGTTATGAGAGTCTAGTCACCAGGCATGTTAAACGAGGGAGGGGTAGACCAATTGTCATTACCCGTCTTAACAAAAGTCAGAGTGCGCTTCGGGCGGGTCGTGATGCCACAGACATGAGCGGAAAGAAAATCATACATGCTAAGACGGAAGTTGAGATACTGAAAATAGTTTTAAAATAATTACTTTGAAGGAAAATAGTTTGATTTTTTATGCGGAAGCTTGTAGATTTATGATAGTGAAAATTTAAATGCACATGTATTTAGTAAAATTCATGTTTCAAGATGCTGATACAACTTTTCATGCAATGAAGATCTCAGATGAAATGAAAATGCAAAAATGTCAAATTCTAATACATAATATTAGCCTAGTAGTTGTCCATGATAATAGAGAAAATAACTAGACATAATTATTACATAAAAAGAATAACCGACAGTAAAGAAATAAAATGCATAGAACCTGACATAACGAGAAGATAAATGTCTGGAAGCAGAGGCATGACGCTGATCAGGCTCAGAAACCTGGCGTCGCAGTCACAAATACTAAGGTAATTTCAAAATAAGAAGGAAAAACCTCAGAACATTGAAATAAATACGGTGAGTAAAGTAAAGTACAGAACAGTAAGCGAAACAGAAATGTATGAGTTCCAATTTTCATGAAGCAAAACTAACAAAACAGACAAGTAAGAGAGTCAAACAAAAAATAACCAGAATTATTAGCTTATTCCGGAGTGAAACATAAAATCGATCACGTAATGACATAAGCTATAATCAGCGAAAGATGGAAGTGTTTGATGCACATGATTCTAATATGAGTCTAATTGTAAGGCTTATCAGAAAAATTGCTTGCTATGGCCATTTATTGGTTCCCGTTTCTAAGTTAAGTGAAAACTCGAATCAAAGCATCACATCAATTCGACACTACCTTTCAATGATTGCTCATAACATTAATGAATTAAAAGATTCAAGATTTAAAGATCCTTAGCAGGAATAAATTCACATAAAGGGAAGAATCAGATCACAAACAAATCTACTCAGGTCCGTCAATTAGACAGACATAAGAATCCAGATTCGATGATACAAAAGAAACTAAACAGAGAGTTTTAAACTTTGCGGGTTTGAGAGGTTAAGGTCATAATACTGAGAAGTTTTTTCAAGCAAATCGCAGAGATAAGTTTGATATGAATCGATTCTGAGACATCAAGCACTCATCTAGATTAATTCATTCTAAGACACGATTATCTCACAAGTAAAATATGTACGTTACGAGCATGATATAACAACACCAATCATATATTTGCTAACCAGAAATCGTTATAATTATTATCATGACACTTGCTGCTCGTGCTCAACAATCTACCATTCTTTGAATTATACCACAAATAAGAGATTCATTCATCTAAGTGAAAACTCATATATATATATATATATATAAATCATTCATGATCATCAACTCATGTCACTCCAAATATTTTAAATCTCAAACTATTAGTATGTCATGTTAGACATTCAAGTTCTAAATTCATTTGGCGAATTATATATTTAATAACAGAGTCTTAAAATCATAAGAACAGACATTCATTTAAGTTCAATGATTGCAAGAGAGAGAGATATCTCTACTTGATCTCTACTTGCCTTAAGGAGGCTGAATCTGGCGGCGGCTAAGCGGCTCAAGCAAAAAACAAAAACCCTATTTGGACCTGTTCAGGAACAATCACATACGATATTGACCAAGCAAGATGCATAACGCTAGCATAGGATATCATTTACAAAACCTAAAACACGAGAGAGTTAAGTGATTTACCTCCCTCAAAAGTGAAGGGAGAGGCGAAACCACATGAAAATGGAGACTTGGGGCGCTTAGGCTTGGGGAAATCCTAAATTGGAGAGGGTTTTGCGTGATCCCACCAATCGAACCAATGAGCGGCACTGGAAAACACAAATAACTCAGGATTAGTCGATTATACGACGAACACAAGTTAGATCGACACAAAAACATTGATTGGAGAGAGGATACCATCGAATAATTTAAATAAATTCTACATAAAGGGGGAAAGAGGGATTTCTTACCCAAGGAGACCGAAATCGGACTCGAAAATCGATGGTGAGGAGGATTCAAGAAAACGCTAGGTTCAAGCAGGGCGCAAGGAGGAGCGAAAGTTGCTGCCGGCCCCCTTGAGGGAAAGAGAAGAGGTTGCTGGTCCGAGGAGGGGGATTGGAAGGCATGATGTTGTCGACCCTAATGGAGGAGATGCTGACTGCTGCCGATCAGAGCAAGGGGGAGGCGTTGTCGGGTCTTGGAGAGGAGGGAAGAAGCCGTCGTCCACGACAGGAGGAGGAGAAGTAGGCACCAGCGGTAACGGGAGCAGGAGGCGGAATGCGCGCTTGTGGCTTGCGACCTGCGACAGAATCGGGAGATGCGACGATTGCGAGAGTCAGGGCTGGAGCAGGATCGGGAGCAAACCTAGGCCGACGGGTTAATAAGAGGGTTGGCTCGGGTTTTAGGTTTAAGAGAATAAAATCTTTTGTAATTACAAAATTGCCATTGTACTTCAAATTAAACCAAAAAAAGTCCTCTTTTTGTAAATTTTTTTTTTGAAGGTATTTACACCAATAGAGACTTGGAATGAAACTATAAGGAAAGACATGATGTACTTGGGCATTAGTGAGATTATGACAAAAGATAGGGCACAATGGCGACAAGGATCCATATAGCCGATGCCATTATAGTGGGATAAAAGCTTAAGTGTTGTTGTAGATAGTTTTGACAGATATGCAATAATAGTGAAAATGCTAGATAGTTTTAAAAGATTATGCTAAGGAGTTGATTGAGATTTGCAAGTCATGATGCATACGGAGTAATGAAGATATTGCAAGTCCGACATGCAAGTTTTGTGGACAAAACCACATTTCCCCCCCAAAAAATAGGTTTTGCCAATTAATAAAATATCGTCGGACATATTCGATTTTGTCTACATATCGACCAAAATGACTTTTAAAAATATGACGGTTATTTTTTAAAAAGTTATGATAGCAATAAACATACTAAAATAATTTTTGTGTATTACATTATGTGTTTAAATCAAATATACTTATTGTTTCATTTTCTTTCATAAGTTTTTATAATCTCTTCATACAATATATTTGTTAGTTTAGTTTAAACAAAATAATAAAACATTCTATTATATTTTTGTTAGTTTATATTTAATCAAGTTTGTATAATCATTTCACACTATATAGTTGTTAGTTTATATTAAAATAATAATATTATACACATTATTAATTGATAATTTTATACTTTTAATACAATTTTTAAGCCCGAGAAGACTTGTAATCAATTAAGAACTTTTAACTTTTAAATCTTCTTTAATTGCACTAGGAGGAGTTCGCCGCAAGGCGAGACTCACGTTCGTGTATTCGCGTTGGAGGACTTGACCGGATCGCCGATTTGACTCCGCGGATGTGTCCGGATCCGCGTTGCGAGTCGAGATCATATATTACTTTATATATTTTGGTTTATTATTGTTATATTTAAGTGGTTTTCCTCCCGACCAATCATAGCCGTTAATTGGGATGCTCTAGTCTTCATGTTATTATAAATAGAGGTTTTAGGGGCTGATCCGACATTGCAGAATTTTAGAGACAGTTTTCCCGGATTCTAGCGATCACCCTCGGTGCCGACGTCGTAGAGGCCTAGGTGACGATTCCTGTGTTGATTTTCTTCCCCCTATCCTTCCCCTAACCCTTGCCATCATTTTCCACCCCTCAAACAATCCCTCTAACCGCTGCCAGCCCCAAACCACACCCCAAGCCCGACGGTCTATTGTTCCCAGCACGTTGCAGCCGACGGCTTCCAGAAACTCCACCGCCGGCCTGAGCCAATCCCGTTGCCACTGCTACAGTCCAGAACCTCTCCATCGCCGCCCATACCAGGCCCGCAACACCACCGACAACAAAACCCTCTCTCCCCAAGATGCCTCTCTTCATGTGGCCGTAAACCCCGCCACCACCCCTCCTCTTACGTGGATCCACTTCCCCACCGCCTCCTTTTCTCAAGATCAGTCCAGATCTGAGAAATTCAGTCCCCAATCCGCCATCCCCACTACTCATATTTCCTTTCTTAGCCCGGATCCGCTCCCAAGCATCGAATCCATCCTTCCCTTGCCCAGATCTACTCCCTCGTGGCCAGATCTATCTATTTTCGGCCTAATTTCGCAATCCACCGCCGAGGACAGCTACCGCTATCATTTCCACGCGGATCGGGCGACCGCCAAAGCATCGGATGCATCCAGACTCGTTAAGCTACCTCTCTGTTGCCCTCAGCTTGGGTTTTATAGACAAAACATAGGTTTAATACGGGTATCGAATATCTCGATATCCGAACCAGACTCGTTCAGCCTCCGAATTCATTATGTACCCATATATACATTAACAAAAGCTCCTTTTGATGCAGATACTTTTGCTCCGTTTAGTTCTTATATGTTTGACATAACAACAATTACGACCACCGCCAGTAAAAAATTTATAATTTTGGACAAAAAAGTGGATGGAGTATCAATGTCGTACAAATTCATAACCACCAAATTCATAACCATCAATGCCGTACAAAATAGACCCCTACATCTAGATGCAAACTCAACAAACTCAGATTTTGCTTTCCCATGAGTATTTTCATGATGTAATTTCATGACTTCAAACTACGCTTGCGTGCATTTTTCACACAGGCGTACATTTTTCCTGGGCCCGCATTTTTTGCCCGGACACTTATTATTCTCCCGGGCCTGCATTTTTGGCACCGCAGCGCATTTCAGCACGGGCTCGCATATTTCCGCCCGTGCGCGCATTTTTCGCCCGGGAGCTCATTTTCGGTACACGCGGAAAATGCACGAGCGCGGTATCAACCAACAGATTTCGGCTCTGGAATCTATAGTGCCTTGATCAGCCCGCTACTTTGGTGAGCCTCTCGTTGTATTGAAACATTTGATTTGACATTCTTATTGGTTGATTATCATGCTTTGCTTAGATTCATGCTTGTAGAAATTTTTTGCGATCCGATTATTATTTGTAGGTTGGACCAATTCGCTGCACGCTTAGCTTTGACCCTCCGAGCAGAGGAAAGTAATTACGTCATTGTTAAATTGAATGTTGTTCTTTGTTATTTAATTATTTTGTGTGGTGTTAATGTTTTCATTGCTCTGAATTAGTCGTCGTCGCCGTCGACGGTTGCATTGCATTTAGATTAAGGTTTGTGTGTCGCATTTGCATTCCGTACTGGTAGCCTTGGTTTGTGCAACCCCATAACCTACCCTGTATAACCCGTAACTCGTCAAGATCAGAAACAACCAAAGATGGCCTAGAGGACCTTGCCTATCCAGGGGCGAGTCTAGAGGCTCTAGGGGCGAGTGTAGGCTCCAGTGGAGAGTTCAAGGCTCTAGAGGAGAGTGCAGGCTCTAGGGGAGAGTTCAAAGGCTCCAGGGGCGAGTCCAGAGGCTCTAGGGGCGAGTGCAGGCTCCAGGGGGTGAGTCCAGAGGCTCCAGGGGTCAGTGCAGGCTCCAGGGGTGAGTTCAGAGGCTCTAGGGGCGAGTGCAGGCTCCAGGGGCGAGTCCAGAGGCTCTCGGGGCGAGTGCAGGCTCCAGGGGGTGAGTCCAGAGGCTCCAGGGGTCAGTGCAGGCTCCAGGGGCGAGTTCAGAGGCTCTAGGGGCGAGTGCAGACTCCATGGGCAAGTTCAGAGGCTCTAGGGGCGAGTGCGGATCCAGGGGTGAGTCCAGAGGCTCCACAGGCAAGTGCAGGCTACAAGAGCGAGTTTAGAGGCTCCAGCGGCGAGTGCAGGCTCCAGGGGCGAGTTCAGAGGCTCTAGGGGCGAGTGCAGGCTCCAAGTGCGAGTCCAGAGGCTCCAGGGGCGAGTGCAGGCTTCAGGGGCGAGTTTTAACTCCAAGGGAGAGTTCAGGCTCCAGGGGTGAGTTCAGAGGCTTTAGGGGCGAGTAGCGTGTCCAAGCTTCACCGAGCACTCGCCACCCCCAAGATGCCTATTTTGGCATGCTAATAGCCCCTCCGAACAACGAAGTTTATTTATTGGCAGACCACTTTGGGCTGCGTATAGTAAAACCAAAAGACGTGATTGCACTATCCATAGACCAGACTTGGAAAATTATAAATAGACCCCTAATGACACCTTTGAACGGAGGGCTCTTGGTTCCCTCTCCTTAGGCTGGTTCTGGTTTGCCTTCAAGTGCCCTCCAAGGTGTCGGCTCGACACTGGCTTGGGAGAGGAAGTTCTCTAAGATCTTCCGGGTGTGTGGCAGGACCAACTCGTTGCAGCTTGGGGTCTATTCTTAGTTTTCAACCTTTGAAATTCAAGGACTTCTTTGTGCACGCTGACCTCCACTCGTCATGTCTTATCCGGGTTGATCACTGGGTCAGTAAACTCTGGTCACCCCCGGGTCCAAACGCAAGAACCAAGTTTTGGTTTCAATATACCCTACATTACTTTATTGCGTAATTTTGCTCTGGGTAAACAGCCAATTAACTTTATTGTATAGTTTAAACAACTGAATTTAGCACTTCTTTTATCAATGCGCTCTGTTTCAATCTCTTCCATAACCTACCATACGATTTAGGCTCCGTTTGGCGCAATGGCGGTGGTCGTAAACGTATGGGTTAAACCTTCATTCGTTAAGGATCACCTAACAAACATCATCAGTTTGAACATAAAAGTGGATGAAGTTCCTTAGGTGGGCGTTAACGAATGACAATTTAACCCCCATATTCATGACCGTCACCACCGTGCCAAACGGAGCCTATGGCACATAAACCTCACACTATTGTTTCTCATTCTAATTTAGTTCGGGTTATTTCTTTTTTGGGTGCAGGAAATATTCAGTGTAGCCATTTCTCGTTACTCTGAAAAATCCGAAAAGAATGATCTGCTTTTATCTCTGCTGAGATGGATGCCGGCTCATGGATATGCGGTGGACTCGTCGTCGAGGAATTTGCTTTTGAGAAAATCTCATGTTTTAGGTCAGAAGCAGCTCATTGCGGAAATCTTATCGAAGCAGCATGGCTCGCGAAAACAAGTAAGCCCGCCTGCGGATTAGTTTTGAAGGGTGAAATTCTTGTTTTTTGTTGGTGCTGCGCTGGTGTAGAATTCACCAGCTGATACAAGAGAAGCTGGAGTGAATTTCTTCTTTTGTTAGGTCTCAGTAACTTGTTATCTGTTTTTATTGATAAAATTAGAAAATGTAAAAGAAAAGAGAGGTATTATTAACTCTTATTATTAAATTAAATACAGTTTGAAGGAGGGAAAAGTACTCATGCTAGATATGATGGTTCAAAATCCAAATTATGAGCCCAAGTGCATGAGCTTTGTATTGAAAGGCCAAATATTAATCTGTGTATTACTAGGAAGAGAGCTTACTAGTTAGATTCCTACATGCTGATGGTTTATATGTACATATATGTGCACACATACACACTAGATGACTAGACGAAGTCAGGCACAGGGAGCCCCCGTGCTCCGCACGACAGTACCCTCACCCGGCTTCTTCCATACAACGACGGTCTGACTTTCATTCTGTCCATGCCGTTTTCGGTTCTCAGAGTATGCCAGCGAAGTTGGGATCTGATCATTAGCGCGCGTTGCGGATGGGAAAAGCAGAGCGGGATATTGTCACGCAAAGTACAGGGGTTCCCTATGCCGGACTACTTGCATAATAACCTTTTTTATTATAAATATCATTTTATTTATAATAAAATAGATGAATTTTCTATTAGAAATAACATTTTATTTATAGTAAAATTTGATGAAGCCTACTATATGGCCACCCCTGCTGCATTTTTTGAATAAACTGCTGCCCTATATTCTGAGGGGCAAAATTGGAAGAACATAAATTACGCACAATTGATGGTTGAAATAATATTGTTGTATATTTAATGCACTGCAATAATAATTAAAAATTACTGGCATCACAAAGTAATATTACGGCATACTTTGGCTCCATTTGGCACGGGTTAAAGTGTAATTTTTTAACGCCCACCTAAGGAAGTTCATCCATTTTTTTGTTCAAACGGATAATGTTTGTTAGGTGATTATTAACGAACGACATTTTAATCCATACATTTACGACTGCTGCCACCGTGCCAAATGGAGACTGAGGTTCCGTTTGGGGGACTTATTCTCACCTGTCAAACGGTTACGATTGCATGAACCGGACCATAATTAAGGTCTGGTTCATACGGTCGTAATCGCTTGGCCGGTGAAAATAAGTCCTCCCAAATGAAGTCTTAGGAGGACTTATTTTCATCGGTCAAGCGGATACGGCCGCATGAACCACCGCTTGACCAGTGAAACTAAGTCCTCCCAAAAGGAGCCTTAATCTACCTAGAGTAATTATTAACCATTACTAATGTTAATAAAACGTAATCTGTACAATAATTGTCAGTATAATGTTATTAATGTTAATTATTAGTGCTCAAGCGAGAGAAGCCGGGGAGGTACTGTAGCTGAGTGGCTGTGTCGTTGCAAGGCAAACTTCTAATCTTCTTGAATTATAAAGTGCATAGCTCCGCCGTTGAAAGCCATTCTTATCTTAATTCAGAAGTGTGCGTGTACGCGGAGACGTACACACACATGTAGAAATATGGTGGCGCTATTATCACACCAAATCATAATTGCCCCTTCTTCCTTACTTATCATAATTTCCTTCTGGATGCCCGGGTTATAAGAATGGTTTCTTGACAAAATAGATGCATGCTTGTACTCTTCTATCTTCTAAACTTGTTCCCCAATTAGAATCTGAAAAAACAATAAATGTTGCTTCTTTTTCCTATTTGTATGAATAGATGTAATGTTGGGTCCCTTGCTCATAGTGTAGACTATGTTTAACAGCGGCCAAATAAGGTCTATAGATTGCTCATGAACCTTGAAACTATCTACATTGTATTTTCGGTATTGGGGCAAGAATTTGTTATGAAACCAACATATGTAGGTCCCAAGTTCAGATGAAAAATGTTAATGCGCTCGAAACATCCCGTGTGGCTGTCAAGTTTGGAATAACCTCCATGTTGCTCCCAATATGGATATTTATACGCGTAATTCTAAATTCCCGACGACGGTTTATTGGATGCCTAACGGATCCAAATCAACCCGTTAATGACCTGTTATCATTGTATCAATATATCTCAACAATCTTCTCCTATATTTATATAAATGATACTACATAACAAGTCATTTAAAACAAGAGTTAATAACGACAAAATTGAGTTTTTCAGAAACATAAATATGAGTATTAGATCACATAGTAAATCTAAACTTAAACTCATGGTTCCAAACATAATAGTAAATAAAACTGAAAACTCAAACTAATAATTGATCTCTGGTCTATACAAGAAACAGATCATCATCATCCTGTTTGAAATCAACTTTCTCTCCTTCATTCGCCTTTTAATTAACAAAGAGTTACAATATAAATGTCATGAAACAAATCTTTATGAATTCAAACATATGCTATCAAACATAAAGTGATTAGTTCTAGTAATAAAAGAACGTAATACACTAAGCATGAGGAATGAATCACAAATCAACATCTCAATCTAATTTACACAAAATTAAAATATTTGATTTTATAAAATCGAATCATGTTGTTTCGATTATTAAGATTATTATTAACTATTTCACAATTGTGTTATACCATCATGTTTGAAATGATACAACAAGCTGTGAACATTATATCATTAAGTTTGAATGATATAATTAATAATCATAATATTAGGACACATATCAGTAACTTCAGTATTCATTTTTGGAATGATACCCAAATCAGTCTTTGAATAAAAAAATTATGTAAGCCATCAATTTTGGAATGACTGACAAATATTCATCTCTAACTTTCATCAAGTAGCATTTGAAATACTTTCAGTATACTCATCTAGATGCTTGAATGTAAGCAGACTTCATTTCTAAAATTTAAAACATAAGATAACTATTAAGTCCCACTAAATAGACTTTAATCTCATCTCTCTTGATATTTTAGTTTTTAGGTCCTTACATAAGCCCTTGGTAAGGACATCTGCTACATTATGTTTTGATCTCACGCCCAATAAAGAGATTATCCCCTGACTTGTGACTAGGTCCACCAGGCTTGTTTCATCCTTAGTTTCCTTCGCTTTTCATTAAACAACATATTTATTACTATGATCTTTGTGGCTTGATTGTCACAATAGATTGCAATAGAGTGCATTTTCAGAATCTTCGTTGGAATGTCCATTATAGTTCTCTTATTCACTCTGTTTTATCTCCGGCTAAAGATAGAGTATAGAGTTCTGATTCCATAGAGGATAGGGCGATGCACGTCTGCCTCTTTGACTTTCAAGCTATCGCCGCTCCTCTTATTGTAAACTTAAAACCACTAGTAGATCTATTATTACCAATTTCTGAGCACCAGAAGACGTCATAATACCCTTCAAACACTGGAGGATATCTACTGTAACATAAAACATACTTCGTGGTATACTTTAAATATCTCATTACCCTTTCTAAGGCATCCTAGTGATCCTTCCCAGGGTTACTAGTGAATCTACTTAACATGTCGATTGTAAAAGCGATGTCAGGTCTAGTGCATGTTATAACATACATGAGACTTCCTATGAGTTTGGAGTGTTTCAACTGTCTAATAGGTGAACCTTCATTCAGTTTCAGTCTATTATTGTAGTTGTATGGAGTCTCAATATCTTTGTTCTTATCATAACCCTATTTTTCTAGTAGATTTCTAATATATTGACTCTAACTTAGGGTAACACCCTTCTTAGTAAAGTTCACATCCATTCCTAGGATGGTTTTCACCACCTTTAAGTCTGTCATGCTAAATTGTCTCATCAAGGTAACTTTCACGTCTTCCACCTCAGACTGATCAGTATCCAGAATTAGCATATCATCAACGTACAAACATATAATTTCCATTTTATTTGAAATTGTTTTTACGTACAGACATTTATCTAATAAGCTGGATTTGAAACTCATGGCTTTAACACAAGTGTTATATTTTTTGTGCTATAATTTTGGTGCTTCCTTCAATTCACATAGTGACTTAATCAACTTACAAATCTTATTTTATAGACCTTCTATAACAAAACCTTCAGGTTTGTGCATATAGATCTCTTTATCAGATCTCCATTAAAAAATACAGTCTTGACATCTATCTGATGAACATTAAAATATTCAATAGATGCTAACACGAGAAGAATACTAATTGTCATAATATGACAAACAGGTTAGTATATATCAAAGTAGTTTATAACACTCACTTGAGTGAAGTCTTTGGCAACTAGACGCACTTTGTATTTGACGATAATCCTATCAGGATTGAGCTTTTTCTTCAAAACCCACTTACTTCCAATGGTTATAGCCCCTTTGGGCAAATCAACCAACGTCCAAGTGTGGTTTTGCAAGAGAGAATTCATCTCATCGTCTATGAATTCTTTTCATAATAGAGAATCCCTAGATTGCATTGCTTCCTTATAGGTAGAAGAATTAGCTTCAACTTAGTAAGTCACAAAATCTATGTCGAAGCTTTTAGGCACCCATTCTCTATTAGATAATCTTTTTGATGCTAAACCACTAGTGTCTATGTGCTGAGTGTTAGATATCCTTAGTTATGACTCAATAATAATCTCAATACTTGTGGTTGACAGACCTAGAAGTGTCAGGTTTTTATTTTTAAGGAACTTATTTTCAAAGAAAACATCATATCTAGATTTTATTACAGTATTGGTTGATAGATCTAGTAATCTTTCTGCAGTACTATCCTCTGCACATCCTAGATAGACACAAGTGTTTGTCCTTTGTCTAATTTTAACTCTCCTACAATCAGGTATCCTAACAGAAGCGATACAACCCCAAGTCTTAAGATTGTCAAATCCAGGAGGTCTCTTAAACAAAACCTCATAGGGTGTCTGTTTCAACTTTGTATAAGGAACTTTATTAAAAAATTTATTAGAAGTGAGGACAGAATCACCCTAATAGGCCGCATACATGCCACCATTCAACAATATAGAATTCAACATTTCTGTTAAAATTATATTTTTTCTCTCGCCGATACCGTTGGATTGTGTGAAAACGGGGCGGTAGTTTCCGGGATTATGTCATTGCTGGCAAGAAAGTCTCTAAACTCCCCTGATATATATTTTCCTCCTCTATCACTTCTTAGTCTCATAATTTTTCTGTCAAGTTGATTTTTAACCCTATTTTTGAATATTCAAAATTTTTCAAAAGCTTCATCTTTAGTTTTAAGGAGATAAATGTAGCAAAATCAAGAGTAGTCATCGATAAAAGTTATCAGATACTTCCGACCACCTCTTATGACAAAGCTTTTATAGTTGCATGTCGAAATGTATTAAGTCTAACAATTGTGTGTTACTAGAAACATAACCAAAAGGTGTTTTAATTATCTTGGTCTGAGCACAAATTTCACATTTATCAAACTTGATTCTTATGTCTAAGGGAATATTGTGAGTTTTAGCTAACGGTAGTACTTTTCTATAGTTCACATGCCCTAATCTCGCATGTAAAGTCTTGGGGGTCTATTAGATTTGAACATACTTGATTTACTACTTCGTTTGCTAAACTAACCATATACATCCCATTTACTACATAAGCAAAACCAAAATAATACGAGTTAACCATTAGTTACTATACTACCATTAATGTTAAATGACATACCAGCATCACATAACAGACTTATTGAAACAAAATTAGCGGCTAATGTAGGTATGAATGTCACATTATTCAAAATTAAATGTGTACATGAAGAGTGTAGCAAATCTACAATCCCAGTATGAAGTACCTGAGCAGTGTCTCCATTCACAACAGTGACAGTCTCGTCCGCTGCAGTAACCTTCTTTCAAAAGTACAGGATTGTTGCATACGTGACAGGTAGTACTTGAATCTAGCCACCATTAAATACTGTTCTTCCCTTTTTCTAACTATGGCTATAAAGTTGGTAGACGCAGTCTGATAAAACATGTTTGCTTTATTATAAGTCTTTGATGTGTTGGATTTACCTCTTTTAGATTGTTGGTATTCGGAAGCACAGTAACCCCACTTATTGTAGTTGTAGCATTTGCCTTTAAATTTTTTGATCTTCCTGCTAGTGTCAGCAACTGCGGGTGCATTGATCAGCAGTCTAGTATTTCCAGTCTTAGGCTTCCGCTTTGGATGCATGACCATATTAGCAATAGAATTTTGCTTACTAACCGTCTATAAGGCGTGCCTAGTCTAATTCTCATCCTCATTAGAAGTAAATCGCTTGAGGTCTTTAAGATTGACCAATGTCTTCTTTCGATACATCTTCGTTTTGATTTAAAATAAAAAATTAAAACAAAGTCAGCTGATCCGTACGGAGACGGTAACGTCTTCAGATCTAATCCAAAAATATGTTTGCTCTTCTCCGGCTGGATGCAATCACCGAAGACTAGATCTTGATCAACAGACTTCAACAGCAAAACACAGTGCAGGTAAGAGATTTTGTAGTAAAGTTCAGATCTCAGTCAAGAGGTTGCAGTAGAGTCAACGATGAATTTCTATGATGTATTGAAATCTAAAATTTCAGAAGTGATTCTTGATCTTGAGAGCACTTTTGAAAGGTCAAGATCCTCCTTTTTCCTTGAAGACAAACAAAGCAGCGGGACGGGCTTCCCTAGATCAGCATCTTAAGGGAATCACAGAAGATCCTTCTTAATGATCTTCGACGGGAGAGTGCAAGAGATTCCACGATAATGCTCAGCGCAAGCAAGAGATTCCACGGCAATCTGTAATCCTTCTTTGAAGATATCTCTAATCAGTTAATGGTGAATGGTCGATCAACGTCAACTGATCAGCACTATATATCTCCACAACATGAAATTCTTGATGGTCAGTAGGGGAGGCACAAAATTCTAGTCTCAGAATAGTAGGAGCGATACATAGATCCAGGTAATTATGATTTGCAGAGATCGGTTGAGGAAAACTGAAGAAAAGACTCTGCTTCCAGCCGAAAACCTTCAATCGAGCACCAAACAACACCTCTCGAGGTACAGACCATAAGTGGCCCTGAAGATTTCACCAGATCTACTCGTCATTCGCTACACTCGGCAGCAGGCGCGTAGAGGTATGGAAGAAATAGGGGCCTTCTCTTCTTTGTCCGGAGGTGAGCGACACATAGGCAGAAAAGTGGGCAGCCCTAGATCTGGCAGGAGGCAGGAACAAAGAGCCTGCACCTCTTCCTTCTTCTAGATCGGTGGCAGCGGTGTCATTTCCTCCTATCAGCGAGCAGCGCCTTATCCCTGCTGATGGCGACGAGGAAAAACCGAGAGCGGCGGTGGCAGCTTTTTTGCTGGCGACTGCGTGTGAGAAATTGTGACTTTCCCGATATGCGGTGGGAATCAAAACTGGCGGTAGATGGAAAAATCACCTCGGCCTTCTAGGCGGCGCTCAAAACTTACAGCGGCTATAGGCGGCTGTACGTGAGAATGAATCCGGAGCGCCTCCTTCACAAATCCTACGGCTTTTTGGCAGATTGCACCCCCCAAATCCCTCACTTTGGCATTTTGCACCCCCAATTCATTAATATGGCACTTTGCACCCCCCAATTCAATCTTTTTGGCACTTTGCACCCTCCGGTTCTTTGAAGGAGGGCAATCTGGTCATCACACAGATTTGATTCTTCTCGCACGCAGGAAGTCAACTGAATGCATGCTTATAATTTTTTCCCCTACAGATAAAGCATGTCAATGGAATTCACCCAGATCCTTCTGAATGCACAATCCATAGATGCTTCTGCCCGGAAATATGCAGAGGAAAGTCTGAAGCAATTTCAGGATCTAAACTTTCCTAATTTTTTGCTATCTCTCTCCGGAGAGCTTGCAAACAATGAGAAACCCGTGGATAGCCGTAAATTAGCCGGCCTCGTTGTCAAAAATGCCTTGGATGCAAAGGAACAGATCCGTAAAAATGAGTTAGCTCAGAGATGGCTTTCTCTAGATGCATCTGTGAAGGCCCAGGTGAAGGGATGCTTGTTGCAGACCCTTGCTTCTCCTGCACTCAATGCTAGATCGACAGCCTCCCAAGTCATCGCTAAGATCGCAGGAATTGAGTTGCCCCGCCAGCAGTGGCCCGAACTCATTCGCTCCTTATTATCAAACATTCACCAGCTGCAGTCTCATGTCAAACAAGCGACTTGGCTCTTTAGCTTAATGTGTGTTTATGCTATGAGAAATTTTTTGATAGCTATGAGAAATTTTTACCAGCTGCAGTTTATTACAACATCTGTTTATGCTATGAGAAATTTTTTGATACGCTCCGCGTTATATCACGCCCTTGGCTCTTTAGCTTAATGTGTGTGAGGCGCTTGATTATTTTACATCATGAACGTGCCAAGTAGAATTTCAGTAAACAATGCACTATAATAAATGAAAAATCAAAATTATATTACAACTGAGATGCTCACACACAGAACTCGGAGACTCCCACAAGCAAAGATTCCAATGATCCATTCTAACTCTAACAAATGGACGACAAGTTGGATGGAAATGAGGGAGGTCTTCTTCACTTTCCCTCAAAATTGTTAAAGCCTTTACAGTAACTCCAAAAATGGAAGAACCTTCCGGCGAGCAGGAACTCGGGCGACAGAAAATGGAAGAAAATGGCTTCCGGCGAGCAGCAGGAACACCAACACTCCGGCGAGCAGCAGGAACACCAACACTCCGGTGAGCAGCTGGAACACCAACACTCCGGCGAGGTGCAGTGGGTTCTTCGGGCGGCAGAAAATGGAAGAACCCTGCTGTCCGGCAAGAATTGAGACGGGATGCGACCTTCCGTGGAGCAGCAGGAAATCCAAAACTCCGGCGAGAGAAATAAGGGAAATAATGACAATTTAAATGTGTGATGACCAGATTGCCCTCCTTCAAAGAACCGGAGGGTGCAAAGTGCCAAAAAGATTGAATTGGGGGGTGCAAAGTGCCATATTAATGAATTGGGGGTGCAAAGTGCCAAAGTGAGGGATTTGGGGGATGCAATCTGCCAAAAAGCCCAAATCCTACCATATAATTTTCCAGAACTTTTGCCTATGATTAGGAGAACGATAAACATCTTATGTCTATAAAAGACTAGATTGCTGGATGAGAAAGCTTAAATTTTAGACAATATAATTTTAAAATTAGAGTACACGGGAAAATTAAATAATTAATGGAGTATGAATTATTGTGGAGACTACTTTCAGGAATGAAGTTGTTATGGTAAGTAAAAAAGATGATATGATTTTAGCTCTTAAATTAATCGTATGAAAGAAAACTTTAAATGAATTTATTAAAGTGAAATTTTGAAAAGACTTAGATAATTTAGTAAGATAAATCTCACAAAAAGAAGATTTTCATTGGAAGAGACTTAAATAGATATCTAGGGAAGAAAAAAAATAGATTATACAATCGTTCATAGAGAATTTAGGTATAGAGAAGAAAATTAAGAAAGAATAACAATTTTAAACTTTATAAAAGCACATGAGCTAATTGTGACAAATATAATTTTTATAAAGAGAAATGAACATTTAGTTATGTTTAAAAGTAGATCAAATAAGTCACAAATTGATAATTTTTGACTCGCAAAATGGATAAAATAATTTGTTAGGATTACAACGTCATAACAAGACAAAGTTTGACAATACAACATATGTTTGTGGTATTGGATGACCAAATTAAATATAATAAATTTTAGATAATGACAAAAGTGTTGCCAATAATTAAATGAAGTTAAAGAGCATGACATTGAGTCCACTCAACGCACTCGATGCTTCGTCGAATGACGTCGAGTTCACTCAACGCACACGCCTATTGTTTCAGAACAATTTTTCCAAGTTAAAGAGTATGGCGTTGAGTCCACTCAATGCACTCGACGCCTCGTCGAATAGCGTCGAGTTCACTCAACGCACTCGACGCCTATTGATCTAGAACAATTTTTCTAAGTTAAAGAGCATGGCGTTGAGTCCACTCAATGCACTCGACGCTTCATCGAATGGCGTTGAGTTCAGTCAATGCACTCAACGCCTATTGATCCAGAATATTTTTTCTAAGTTAAAGAGCATGGCGTTGAGTCCACTCAACGCACTCGACGATTCGATGAATGGCGTCGAGTTCACTCGACGCACTCGACGCCTATTGATCCGGAATAGTTTTCTAAGTTAAAGAGCAAGGCGTGGAGTCCACTCGACGCACTCGAAGCTTCGTCGAATGGCATCGAGTTCACTCAACACACTCGACGCCTATTGATCCAGAATAATTTTCTAAGTTAAAGTTGCCTTGAACCCTATAGTGGGCCCTATGTGAATCCACCTTAACTCCTTGGGTCAAACCTAGCCTAACCCCATTTACACACTACATGTTCTACCCTAATCTAAGTTAAGGGGTCTAGAAGAATATGGGATGTTACAAATCCCAATAAACAAAAAAATAATAATTTCATCCCCGAAATTCAAGTTCGGGTCTACGGGATTCCTATGCACAAGAATTTAAGAACTTTTCAAAAATACTTATGATATACCTGAGGAGAAGAGTCCCAGATATCATTCTCGCATCAGATCCATCGGCTCTCAGGTGTCCTCCTCCCGTCCATGGTTGGACCACAACACCTTGACCAAGGGAACCTTCTTCTTCCGCAGCACTCTGATCGTCGTGTCATCGATCCAGACCAGCTCCAAACAAACTGATCTATCAGGTGCCACTGGGCCTGCTGTAGTGGTGATATGTTGCTCTGGCCGAAGTAGTTCTCTCCCAAGCGAGGAGACATGGAATATGTCTGCAGGTTCCCTAATTCTAGCGACAACTCCAGCCAGTAAGAAAAAGAACCGATCCGCTCCAGGATCAAGTATAATCCCATAAATCGAGGGCTGAGCTTCTTGTGCCTCCGCACCCGGGAAACACCATGCACTGGACGTGTCTTCAAGAATACCTTGTCTCCCACTTGAAACTCCACCTTTCGATACCTCGTATCGTAATACTTGTCCTATCTGCTCTGCGCCTCCAGCATCCGATCCCTAATCAGTCGTATGTGAGCGTCTGTATTAAAAGTGTTCAGTTATCTACCTAAATCACCTAGAGGGGGTAAATAGGTGAGTTGTGCGTCTTTTTGCGGGATAAAAATTTAGAGGTCTAAGCACACAATTATCAACCAAGCAATCACAGACGACAAAAGATTTATAGTGGTTCCCCAACCTTGGGTACATCCACTTTCCCTCACCGATCTAGCAAACCACTAGACACAGCTACTTTACTATCTCGGATTGAAAACCAATCTTACGCCTCAGAACAAAGTTCCTACAATCTCGATCCATAACACAGATCTACACTCGGAAGATAAAACTTCCTACAACTCGGAGACAAAAGCTCCTACACTCGGAAAGAAATCTTCTATAAGAATAAATGGAGAAAATGTGAAATATAAACAGAATATTTCTCAGATCTGGAAAATCTCAGCCAAGGTCTTCTTTCTTTGAACTTGTGGCTTTATCAGAAAGTGTTGGAGAAGAAACTCGGCAAGATCTGGATTTGAAATTTCTTTGACTCACACGATTCGAGAGATGATGAGAAGTTGAAGAGCAATCTCGATCTGTAAGTCAACCTTGATCTGAATCCTCTTGAACGCAATCCCTATGCGATTTGCACGATGAAGATCGGCGACGTCTTCCATTTTTTGGAACGAGAAAATTGTGATTCAGAGACTTAAAATATTTCTTTTACAGCTTGTTGTTGTGTTAGGGTTAGTCGGTTTGACAAGACCTTATATAAGATCTCCCCTAACGGTAATAATCTCCATTAATGATGGCCACGTGGACCAATCATATCACAACATATGAGAATTAGATCTAAAAAAGACTTAGCGAATTTTCTGAAAAACTGGACTTCATTTCTCGAGTGAAGTTAAACTACTCGAGTGGTGAAACTGTTACTCGAGTGGATAGCAAAGATTACTTGAGAAGATGGAAATTCTGAAATCACTCGAGTGGAATGTAACATTACTCGAGTACTAAGCTGTCTCTCGAGAGATTGAATTGAACTACTCGAGAAGAGTTCTATCAGAAACATTCAAGACAGATCTTATTATTACTCGAGTACAGATGAACTACTCGAGTACTAAGACTTGGATTACTCAAGTGGTCTGGATTTTTCTCGAGAATTACTCGAGTACTTAGCAGAACTACTCGAGAAGTTGACTTAGAACAAAATTCTGAGAGATAATTTCTGTCACTTGAGATGAACTATCAACTACTCGAGTACAAGATTGACTACTCGAGTATTATACTTAGAAAATTTTCTGAGATAAAAATCTGAACACTCGAGAGATAGACAAAGTCTACTCGAGTACTAGACTTGGTTACTCGAGAGCTAGAATAGTGCTACTCGAGAACCAGTTCCTGTACTCGAGTACTGGGCATGACTACTCGAGTGTTTCTAATTCTTCTACTCGAGTACTATCAATCCACTCGAGTAAAAACTTAGAAAAATTCTGCTTTTTAGAAAACTTTGCCTCTTCATTCCAAACATAATCAACTCTTTATCCATTAGTCCAAGTGCTTGAAGATGAAGTGTATCCCAATAGAGAGACTACACATGAGTCAATACCTTGGATCACACAATGAGGAATTACATTGTATGGTCCTGTGTTTGATGACCCACTGTAGACTGACATTGGTCTACACTTGGTAATAAAACCTAAAAATGCATAACTAAAATAGCATATCAAATACAACCTAATTTATCTTAGTTCAAGGGTGACTTCATACAAATCTGGGTTATTGTGGATGCAATACCCAAAAATCTCACCCTATTTGTAGAAGTCAGAACCCTTTACACTAAAGTGAATTATACCAAATAGAAAGAACTAGGTATGAAAAATAAGAGCAAAATAAAATGCATGAGATGAAGAAATAAAAGATAATCATCAAAACTAAAGATTATATATTTAGAATTGCTTCTAGATTTCATTTCTTCAAAAATACAATCCTCATTCTAAAAAACTTGTGTCCTTTCTTAGCTCTGATGCTGTTACTGTTGTTGTTATTTGTCATTCTTCTCTTGCTGCCTTCTATGGTAGCTGAATGGCTTTGGATAGTACTTAGGAGGCTTTGCAGGAGCAGCAGGGTTGTTCCTTCCAAATTCTCTGTCATAAATCCTTCTCTTTGTCAGTGACTTTTCATACAATTCCCATTCCTTGGAGCTGTAATGATCATTCCTGTTTTCATTGTAGTCCATGACAAGCTTGAGAGTTTCTAGAATGAGAGACTTAGAAGTTGGGGACCAGATCTCTGCAAACTCTGAAGCTTTCCTCTTTTTTTGCCTCAGGATTTGGAATGGATCTGCTAGCAGAGGGACCCTCTCCATTATTCCTTCTTTTGGGGATCTAAATTTCTGGTAAGTCTTTAGGAATGTCAGATTCCTATACTTGAGAATAGGATTCTCGAGGTTGAGTTTCATCATCAGTCCTGGGAGAGAAGGTTGGCATTTGAGCTGGCTAGCCTTCAGCAAGTGGATTTAGATGGTGAGGAATAATATTAGGATCAGTCTGAAATTCTGGGAAAATTTGATTATGCATCCAAACAGTAGTGTCATAAGTGTGGAACTTTACTGACTGTATCTGAGCTAGCACATCTTGATTAATTTCCTTTACTTTCTCAGTCCAGAGGGTCTGGACATTTGTGTCATATTTTTCAACTTGTTCTTTCACTAAGTTCTCCCCCTTTCTGAATTCTACACAAAGTTTCTCTATAGTGTAATCCTTGAAGGTGCCCACTTCTTCACAGACTGGTTCATGACCTCACCAATACTAGTAATAGTGTGGTCTAAGGCCTTACCACCTATTCTGAAAAGGTGCTTCAGCTGATCAGTATTGTGCTGTATCTCAGCAAATCCTCTACTCATTTCTATCTCTAGAGCAAAGACCTTGTCTTGAACTGTTTTCAAAGAATCATCAAAGTGTTTTCTTTGTTCTAACAACATTTTCTCAATCTTACCAAGAATATCTGAAAAAGGTAGTGTAGTAGAAGTAGTAGCAGTAGCAGCAGGAGGAGTAATAGAGGCTGGAGGAGGAGGTGCAAACCATGGAATAATTTCTTCAACAATTACTGAGCTCTGGGATCTGGTAGAGTGAATCAACACATCTCCTTCCTCATCAGTGAAGGTGGGAAGGGATAAGTCCAATTTTCTCAAAGGAGCTTCAGTAGGATCTGGAGATTTTTCATCCTTATCTGACATCAGAATGGTCTCTTGTTAGTCTTGCTCAGCAGCTGGAGAGTGATCAGTAGGTGACTTTGGGGAATGCATAGGTGATGGAGATGGTGATGTTACTTCCTTGACTGGCTCTTCAGCAATTTCTTTCTGGAGTAGAGGCAGAGGCTCATCTGACCTGAGTTCCTCAATCATTTTGTCTATCTCTTCAGATATAGAGAGTATAGTTTCTTGAACCTGAGAATCTGATAGAATGTCCTCTGAAGTGGATGGAGGAATAGAGGTATCTAGTGGTGGAGTAGAAATTCTGAGCTGCTGTTCTGAATGAATAGGAGGAGAGGGTACCTTGTCTTGTAGGACAGAGGAGGTAGGCTCCCCCTCAATTGCTACACCAGATGTGCCAGCAACATTATGGAGAGAGGGAGATGGAGTCCTTTCTTCAGAAGCAGAAGTCTCTTTAGAAGCAGGCTGCTCATGAGCTCTAGCAGCTTGGATTGGGTTTTGAAGCTTCAGCTCCCATCTCTGGATGGAGGATATGGAGACTTTCTTCAAGTGATGAATAATACTTCCTCTGGACAGATCAAATATCTGAGGATTAATCTCATGCAATATTAAGGAGATTATCCTTGCATAGCTTGGTGCTTTGTTCTTTCCCTTATCTTATCCAAAATCATCATCCCAAATTGGAATTTCTTCCTTGCAATGATGGCTGTCATGTTGTCAAAGAGGTCATTGGTTATAAAGCTGATGGAGCTTGTCCTGCACAAGAGTATCTTTCCAATGATATCCACAAGTAACTTGCTTTCTGGGTTAAGATCTGGCCTTCTGATGGAAGTAACTGAAGTCTGTGAGATGAAAATTCCATCTTCAGATTGTTTCACCTGAAGTCCTAAGAAATACTTCAGCTCTCCCATACTGCTCATTTCAAACTTTTCTTGCATAAGTTTAGAGAACATCTTGCAGAGGTTGTCGTCTGTAAAGCCAAAAATAATGTCGTCGACATAGATTTGCACTAGCAAAATCTTGCCTTTAATTTCCCTAAGAAATAATGTCTTATCTATCTTTCCCCTACTGAACTTGTTCTCAAGAAGAAAGCTAGATAACGTCTCATACCAAGCTCGAGGAGCTTGTTTCAGACCATATAAAGCTTTTGATAAAAGATAAACATAATTAGGAAAGTTAGAATCAACCAAACCTGGGGGTTGTTCCACATACACTTCTTCCTTGATGTCACCATTAAGGAAGGCAGACTTCACGTCCATCTGATAGACAGTGAATCCCTTAAGTGCAGCATACGCTAGGAACAACCTAATTGCCTCCATTCTTGCCACTGGAGTATAAGTTTGGTCGAAGTCGATTCCTTCTTCTTGACGATATCCTTTGGCAATGAGTCTGGCCTTGTTCTTTATGATCATTCCATCCTCGTCCATCTTGTTCCTGTAGACCCACTTCGTTCCGATGACGTTCTTGCCTTTGGGTCTTAGAGCAAGTTTCCAAACTTTGCAGCGCTTGAACTGATTCTGTTCTTCTTCCATGGCCAAGATCCATGATGCGTTCGAGTTGGCTTCCTCAAACTTCTTTGGTTCAACCTGTGAGAGGAAACTCAAATACAAATTATCATTATTAGTACCTCTACGAGTTCTGACACCATCCCGGGGATTTCCGATGATTTGATCCATTGGGTGACCCTTCAGATGTCTGAGCTCTAGAGTCCTCGCATCTGGAGCTTCTTCAACCATAGGAGTGACTTCATCAACTTGAATGATTCCTTCATCTTGATCATCAACCTCTCCAATCGGGGTTGGAGTGGTGATTTTGATGAACTTTTCACCTTTCTCTTCAGTTGTTTCATCCAAGCTAAGTTCTTTCAACTTTGTACATGCATCTTCAATGAACACACTATAAGAGTTGCTTTGCAGCAAGCTCGTCTCATCAGATACAACATGTATAGATTCTTCTACAACCAGAGTTTTTTATTGAATATCCTGTATGCCCTACTATGACTACTATATCCTACAAAAATACCTTCAAAACTCTTTTCACTAAACTTGGTAGTATGATACTTGCCATTGTTAAACACGAAGCATTTACAACCAAAGATTCTAAAATATGAGACAGTCGGTTTCCTGCCCTTTAGAAGTTCGTAAGGTGTTTTATCATGGTTCTTATTTATGAGTGCTCAATTTTGCACGTGGCATGCAGTGTTGACGGCTTCAGCCCAGAAATATTCCCGAAGTGAGGCATCACTCAATATGGTCCTGCAAGCCTCTATGAGTGTTCTATTCCTTCTTTCAGCCACTCCATTCTGTTGAGGAGTACGAGGAGAGGAAAAATCATGAAAGATACCCAAGCTTTCACAGAATTCTGTCATGGCTCCAGACTTGAACTCGGTTCCATTATCACTTCTGATTTTGACTACGGAACAATTGTATTCATTCTGGACCTGCCTGACAAAATTAGTAAAGATGTCGAAGGTATCTGACTTGTGTTTCAGAAAGAACACACACGCAAAGCGCGAGTAATCATCAACAATAACCAACGTATAATCTTTACCTCCCAAACTTCTAACTTGGAGTGGATCGAACAAGTCCATATGAAGTAGATTTAAACATCTGTTAAAGTCTTTGTCAATAACGCTTTTAAAGGTAGCCCTTGTTTGCTTGCTTTTTACGCATGCATGACAAGGTCTATCTTTGACGTACTTGACATTTAGGGCATCACGTACCAAATTCAGTGAAAATAATTTATTAATGGTTTTGAAATTAATATGTGCTAATCTCTTGTGCCATTGGTCACCAAGAGACGCACTATCTTTTGCCAAAAGACGCACTGGTGTAGAAGAGTCAATACAAATGAAATTTAAACAAAATATATTTCTGCTATGAGTACCTGATAAAATCGTTTCCAAATTGTCAACGGACTTTATAAAGCACTTATCAGCATGAAATTCAACAATGTATCCTTTATCACAGAACTGACTTATGCTAATGAGATTGTGTTCCAATCCTTCAACATAAGCCACATCTGAGAAGGATACGCTACCGTTAGTGATCATACCATAGACTTTAGTGATTCCTCGGTCTGAACCTGTAAAGATGACCTTTGGTTCATTCAAGACTGGAGAATAGTTCTGAAGTAGGCTTCTTGTCCCAGTCATGTGCCGAGAGCATCCACTGTCCAAATACCAGATTGATGTTTTGGTGTCCTTTGGACATACCTGCAATCATAATCAGTTTGCCTTAGGAACCCAAACACGTTTGGGTCCTTAGTCTCGTGTTAGAACACTCCCCCTACGAGGATTAACATTATGAGTGGTCTTTTTCATATTGCAAACTTGAGGAGTTGCAAAAGTTTTGGAATTAAACCAGCAGTTGATGGCAAAGTGACCAATTCTGCCACAACACCAACAGTCAAACCTGTTGTATCTTTGCCTTATGTTCTCCTGCTTGGCCTTCTGAGATAGTGGTCTAGTAGGGGCAACACTCTTGGAGGAAGAAGCTTCATGGTGAAGGCAATCACATGATTTCTTCTCCTTCATAGGCTTTTCCACAATGGGCTTTTCTTTTGGTGCTTTCTTGAAGTTATGACCATGATCATAAGGGCCATAGCTCTGAAGAATGACTTCTTCATAAGGTGCCTTAAAGACACTCTCACCAAAGTAATGGGGTGAGTCCATCCTTGGTAACGAGACTTTCGCTCTACTTAAGTAGGCCTAGTCAAGTGACCATAGGACGAGTCAAGATCAAACTCATTATTTGGAAATATGACTTTCTTGAAATAAGTCTGATCTTGGGGGGCCTTCCCATTTTCTTTGGCCAAGGCCTTCTTGACGGCCTTATTCTTTCTTTGAGCCTTATTCCTCCTAGAAGATTTACTAGGAGCTTCTACATGGCCTAGCCCAACACCCTTGGCCTTAGCTGAGAATTCAACAACGAATGGAAGGACAGTCTTGGGCTTTGAGAAACTTTTAACAAGTTTCTTTTCAGCGGCGAGTTGTTCTTCCAACTCTTTGATGATTTTCTCCTTTAAGTCAAGGTGCTCTAGAGCCTTATTATATTCTTCAATAGTTGTATTGAAGTTCTCTTTGAGTGAGTCAGTCTTAGCGACTTCCTCTCTCAAGGTGCTCTCTTCAGCTTTTAGAGACTTTATCTCTTTAGCTTGAGTTTTCACAACTCGTTGACATTTATCGTAAGCCTTGATTAACTTCTTATACTGGGCCATGAGTTCAAACTCATCGTCAGAAGAGTTATCCTCATTATCATGCTCATAAGCTTCAAATTTTGAAAGAGGAGAGTGAGAGTTTACCTTCCCAGTGAACTGGGGCTCTTGTTCATCATCTGTCTGAGCCATAAGCCCAAAGTAGGCTTCTTCTTCTTCACTCGACTCAGATGAGTCAGAGTCACTAAGAGTTTTTTCCTTCTTGTCTATTAGGCTCTTCTCTGCCCTCTTCTTATTGTATGAGGACTTCTTTTCTTCTCTCTTTTCACCCTCCTTCTTGTGGGGGAAATCAACAATGACATGAACTGCCTTATTACAACAGTAACAAACGATGTCAGTTGAAATATGTTTATTTGGTTTAGGATTATACCTGTCATGGATGCTTGAGCCTTTTCTGTGTTGATCACTATCATGTCGTGATCTTTTATAGGAGGCATCCTTGCCTTCTAGTGCTTCTTTTTGTTCAATAATTTCTGGAACTGTTGTGAGAGTAGTGAGAATTCTCCTTTAGATAGCTCTGAGCCTGAAGTGCTTGGCTCAGATGACTCCTCTTCACTTTCTTCTAGAGCAGGGGCAGGTGAAACAGCTTTGCCCTTCCTTGAACTGTCTGCCTTCAAAGCAACAGACTTCTCCTTTGGAGTGAACCGACCCTTTTCTTCTTCAGCTTTTATGGAATTGAGTTGAAGTTCGTAGGAAATCAGCTTTCTGAAGAGGTCTTGAGGATCAGTCTCAGCTAGTTTGCCAAATTGTCTGATGACACAAACTTTGTTGTCCCATTCCTTGGTTAGGGACCTCAGAAACTTGTCGTTCAGCTCTCCATTGGTGAAGACCCGGCCATATACTCTTTGGTCGTTGACTATCTTGAAGAAGTTCTCAAAAGTGTCAGTAATGGTGTCCTTGTGTCCTTGTCTGAAGGCTTCGTATTTCTGATTTAGAAGGGATCTTCTGTCATCCCTAACTTCTTTTGTGCCTTCTATCAAAGTGACGAGGGACTGCCACATCTCCTTAGTAGACTGGTAGTGGATCAAGTTCTGCAGCATGGAGTCATCGACTGCATTTGCTATTATGTTCTTGGCCTTCTTGTCTAAAGACACAAGTGTAATCTCGTCTTTGTCTAGATCCATTAATTTCTTTGGAACTTTCTTTGTTGGATCTATTGTGAAGACGGTCATGGGAATGTAAGGACCTTCTTCAACAATCATGAAAGAGATGATAGATACAACTCTAGAGGGGGGGGGGGGGGTGAATAGAATATTCAAAAATTATGACACCCTACTCAACTCCCTTAGAGTTAATTTGCGGAATGAGTTTATAGATATTGATAACCCTAGAGCCTAACACAAAGTGAAGTGCATTGGAGAAAGCTAACTGTAATTACAGTTAAGCTTTGGTCCTAACACAGCAACTAACAATCCTAGTTATTTCTACTCACAGCCACAGTGCAATAAATTAAATAAGCAGCACCGACGACACAAGAAATTTTATAGTGGTTCCCTCTAAATAGGTACGTCCACTCTTCTACCACCCTGGTAGGAATCCACTACAGGTTTTTGTTCAGGTGCCCTGCCACCAACTGATCTGCTTCAGGTAGATCAAGTAGACCCTTTGAGCTTTTGATCAGGAGCTCAAAATCCAACACAGGTTTTTGATCAGGTGCCCTGCCACCAAGGTTCACTTTTGAAGGGAGTAATAACCCTTTATACAGGAGGTTGAGAGAGTTAAAGTTTCTTCTCTATTGTTAAAACAGATTAGAGAAACTAGTGGATTGCACAGAGCTAAAAAGCTCTAAAGAATCAAGGCTCCCCCTGGCTTAGAGAATATCCAGGAAGAAGTCTTGCTTCAGGGTGCAGGAACTCTTCTGAACTGAGACAAAGAACTGTCTTGGAGTTCTGAAGTGTGCGAATAGAAATATAGAAACCGGAAAGTGGAGTAATGCAATTTTTATTATCCAAAAAACTGAGTATTACAAAGGTATAGCCTCCCTTATATAGAATGGAGGAGATGGGAGAGAATACAAATACCTAATGTGGGACTAAATACACAAAAACATCATCTACAAAGGTAACCGCCAATCCGCCCAGGAGACCGCCTAGCCGTGCGGTTAGTAGGCACTAACCGCCCGGTCACCATCAGAGAACACGCAGCCGACCACCGAGATCCCAGAGATTAGCCGGCAGACCGCCCGACTACCAAACCGCCAGTCTTAGCCGCCTGTCCGCCAAGGTCAATACAGCAACACAGAGATTAGCTGGGCTGACCGCCCGGCTACCAAACCGCCAGTCTTAGCCGCCTGTCCGCCCAGGTCTATACAGCAACACTCCCCCTCAAGCTGGAGCATAGATGTCAATCATGCCTAGCTTGCTGTAAATGTGGAAGAAAGAGGCGGACACAGGTTTTGTGAATATATCTGCCAGCTCTTTCTCCGAGGTAACAAACGGAGTGCAAATCTGGTTCTTCAATACTTCTTCTCGAATGAAGTGACAATCAACCTCTATGTGCTTTGTTCGCTCATGGAAGACCGGATTTTTAGAAATGTAGATCGCAGCTTTGTTGTCGCAGAACATGGGAAGTGGATAGTTGTAGACCTCTCCTAGATCCAGCATGAGAGCCTGCAACCATTTTAACTCACACGTGGTTGATGCCATGCTACGATATTCTGCTTCCGCACTAGACCTGGAGACGACTGACTGCTTCTTGCTCTTCCAGCTAACCAAGTTTCCTCCAACAAACGTGCAAAATCCGGAAGTCGACTTGCGATCCCCTTTGTCGTCCGCATAGCTAGCGTCGGAGTACGCTTCGACTCTTAGGTGACAGTTTTTCTGAAAGAGAAGACCTTTCCCAGGTGCGGACTTCACATACTCCAATATCCTTAGAGCGGATTGAAGATGACATTCCCTAGGCGACTGCATAAACTGGCTGACCTTTCCCACTGCATAGGAGATGTCTGGTCTGGTCACCGTAAGGTAGATGAGTTTGCCAACAAGACGCCGATATCTCGTAGTATCCAATAGAGGTGGTGATTCGTCTGTCCATGTCTTGTCTTCTCCAGGAGCCATGGGACACCGGGCAGGTTTAGCACCCGTCAATCCTGCCTCTTTCAACAAATCAAGAGCATACTTCCGTTGGGAGAGAACCAAGGAACCCGGTTTCCGAGAGATTTCAATTCCCAAGAAGTATTTTGGAGAGCCCATATCCTTCGTGACTAGGTGTTGGCGGAGATGGACCTTCGTCAAGGCTACACCAGCTTGATCGTCGCCAGTAAGAAGAATATCGTCCACGTAAACAGCTAGCACAACCAGACCCAAAGATGTCTTGCGAATGAACAAGGAGTGATCAGCCGAACTCCTGGTGAAACCGATAGCCCCAACGATGCTACTGAACTTATCGAACCACGCCCTGGGACTTTGCTTTAGGCCATAGATGGCCTTCTTCAACCGACATACTTGAGTCTCCCCCTGAGCAACATACCCAGGAGGTTGCTCCATGTAGACGTCCTCGTGAAGGTCACCATAGAGGAAGGCATTCTTGACGTCCAACTGCGAAATAGGCCAATCCTTGTTGACCGCCACCGATAAAAGGACCCGAATGGTGCTGAGGCGAGCAACTGGCGAGAACGTGTCAAAGTAATCAACACCATAGGTCTGAGTAAACCCTTTTGCAACAAGACGGGCTTTGTACCGGTCCACACTGCCATCAGGACGGAACTTGACGACAAACACCCAGCGACAACCAACCACATCCGTGCCAAAAGGAGGAGGCACAAGGGTCCAATTGCCCCGGTCAGAGAGAGTAGAAATCTCGTCATCCATGGCAGCCTTCCAGTGAGGAATATCAAGGGCTTCCTGGTAGGTGCGAGGTGTGGTAGTCGCGGAGATGGCTAGGGCGAAGTCCCTGCGAGAAGGTGTTAGCCGATCATAAGAAATAACAGCTGCCAGCGAGTGCTGGGTACACGTCCGAACCCCTTTGCGAAGGGCAATGGGCAGCTCCAGGTCCGCGAGTTCCTCAGTCGCCGGTGCATCCGTGGCGGAGATAGCTGGCCCGGGAGAAGAGAGAGACGGCCGAGGGGACGAGGGAGAAGGATCATGATCAAGAGAAGGAGCGGCTGGTGGAGGTGGTGATGGAGGAAGCTCAAGAGGAGTGGATGTGGTGGAGAGAATGGGTGGAGAGGTCAAGTCGGTAGGAGGAAGAGGGAGGTTCGATCCATCGACCTGTGGGAGACCAGAAGAGAAGTAGGCGGCATTCTCAAAGAATGTCACATCCGCCGAGACGAACTGCTTGCGATGAACAGGGTCAAAGCAGCAGTAACCTTTTTGAGTTGTGGAGTAACCCAAAAAGATACACTTCGTAGCACGAGGGGACAATTTGTCGCGAGTTGCGGCAGGGCTATGAACAAAGGCAGTGCACTCAAAAATGCGGAGTGGTAAGCGAAAGGGGTCCTTGGAGGGATAGAGGATGGAAAAAGGGGTTTTGCCTTTGAGGACGGTAGAGGGAATGCGATTGATGAGGTAGCAGGAGATGAGGACCGCGTAGCCCCAATAGCTACGAGGAACCTGCATCTGCGTCATGAGAGTGCGAGCAACATCGAGGAGGTGACGGTTTTTACGTTCCGCCACCCCATTTTGCTGGGAGGTATAGACGCAGCTAGTTTGATGAATGATGCCATGTTGCGTACAGAAAGAAGCGAAATCACTACTCAGATACTCTTTTGCATTATCAGAGCGAAAAATTTTGACAGAAGCATCAAATTGATTTCTAATCATATAATAAAATGATGTCCATACAGAAAAAAGTTCGGAGCGATCCTTTAATAGATACACCCACGTACAGCGAGAATAATCATCAATAAAGGTTACAAAATAGGAACTTCCACGCCCGATGGTGAGGGTAGGGGAAGGTCCCCAAACATCAGAGTGAATAAGGTCGAACGGCTTGGAAGAGCCACGACCGTTCTTAGGAGGAAAGGGGGAACGGTGATGCTTGCCCAGTTGACAGGCATCACAGTTGATAGGAGAGTCTTGCTGAGGTAGGTGAGGAAACAGTTGGTGGATGAGACGCGAGGGAGGATGCCCCAGGCGAAGGTGCCACTGAAGAAGATCTGTAGAAGCGGGAGAGAAGACGGTAAGAGCAGATACATCATCAAGGAAGTAGAGACCGCCCCTCTCAGTCCCAGTAGCAATCGTCCGCTTGGAGTCCGGGTCCTGAAACGAACAAGAAGAAGGAGTAAATGTTACCGAACACTGAAGTTGCTTGCAAAGAGAAGTAACCGACAATAAATTGCACGGAAACTTGGGCACATAAAGAGTATCCGCCAGGCGAAGGGACAGAGTAACTTGAACCATGCCCGTTCCATGCACCGGAGAGGGAGAACCATCCGCAACGAGAACAGGGGGCAACCGATCATGTGTTTCTAGGAGAGAAAAGCACTGAGGATTGCCCGTCATATGATTAGTGGCGCCAGAGTCGATTAGCCATTTACCTTGGGTAACCACGTGGGCACTACCTGAAGTCGTGGCCACGGAGGTAGATGGCTTGGAAGAAGTAGGAGTATCACCAGCGGGACGAAGATGCGGATGCTTTGTCCAGTAGCGGTCAACCAAGTGTCCTGGGCGGCCACAATGAGTACAGAGGTAGCGAGAAGGGCCACGCCCGCCAGAGTGGTTACCACGACCACTAAATCCACCACGATGAGCCTGGTGGGCATAGGCATCCGGAGCCGGAGGAGCGGCAAGCAAGGGGCGTTGGAGCAGAGAGGTAACAGCGGCAATGCGGGCAGCAGTAGCATCCAGGGTAGGAGACTCAGCCTCTCCAAGAATTTGCTGTCGGATCATATCGTATGAGTCCGGAAGCCGCAGAAGGTAACAGACCACTAGGAGTTCCTGGAAGTGCTTCAGCTGAGTGGCCACATCTGCCGAGAGAGGATGATTTTGTAGAATCTCAGCTCCAAGGGCTTGGACTTGTTGGTAAGCTGCAGGAGGGGACATGGACTAGCGAGCAAAGAGATCTGCATAGAGAGTATAGATGCGAGATGTTTGTCCCCCCTTGGAGTAGAGAGCGGCCAAGTGATTCCAAGCTTGTTTTACCGTCTCATCGTGACGGATGACAGGAAGACATTCATCGGATAGGCTGTTCGCCAGCCAAGTACGAACCAGCGCATCATTCGCATCCCAGTCAGTAAACTGGGCAGAGTCCGCAGGCGGAGGGTCATCGGTAAGATGATGATGCTTGCGCTGAGAGCGGAGAAGAAAAGTGAATGAGACACTCCAGTCGGGATAATTGGGCCTCAGAAGCTTAGAGACGGTGCCAAGATTCCCGGAAGCAGGAAGAGGAGGAGGAGGCGGTGGGACAACGACAGTAGACGAGGTAGAGCCATCAGAATTGGTCATCCTGGAAGAGAGGTCGCGCGGTTAAGAGGAGAGACCGGGCGAGCAAAGGAAGGAAGAGTTCGCAGCGGTCACAATTAGACCAGCGGCAAGCAATGCCACGACCAAGCTGCGAAGCACAAGAAGAGAAGCCGCACGGTTAACAAGGGAAACCGGGCGGGAAGAAGAAGAAGAAGCCGCGCGGATAGAGAGAGCGAGAAGACCGCACGAACAAAAAGCAAACTGCGGCGGGCAGAGAGAAGAAGCTGCAACAGTCACGGTGTCAGCACACTAGCGGCAAGAAGGGCAGAGAGGCCGCCTAAACAAGGCAGAACTCGCGCGAACAGAGAGAAATCGCGCGGATAGGAAGAAAAAGATCTGCAGCGGTCACGATGGCAGACACCAGCGGCCAGAGAAGCCACGACCAAGCCGCAGAACCAAACAGAGGGAGAGAAGTCGGGCGGCTAGCAGACAGACCGCGCGAACAGAAGAGGAGGATAGAAGAATCCACGGGAGAAGAGAGCTCGCGCGAGCTGAAAGACAGGCCGCGGCGAGTAGGTAGAGGTCGCACGGACAGAAGAAAACGCAATCAGGAGGACTAGATCGGGTCCTCTGATACCATGTGCGAATAGAAATATAGAAACCAGAAAGTGGAGTAATGCAATTTTTATTATCCAAAAAACTGAGTATTACAAAGGTATAGCCTCCCTTATATAGAATGGAGGAGATGAGAGAGAATACAAATACCCAATGTGGGACTAAATACACAAAAACATCATCTACAAAGCTAACCGCCAATCCGCCCAGGAGACCGCCTAACCGTGCGGTTAGTAGGCACTAACCGCCCGGTCACCATCAGAGAACACGCAGCCGACCACCGAGATCCCAGAGATTAGCCGGCAGACCGCCCGGCTACCAAACCGCCAGTCTTAGCTGCCTGTCCGCCAAGGTCAATACAGCAACACAGAGATTAGCTAGGCTGACCGCCCGGCTACCAAACCGCCAGTCTTAGCCGCCTGTTCGCCCAGGTCTATACAGCAACATGAAGGAGAAGCTTGACGAAGACTCTTGATTTGGAAAAGGTGTTCTTCTTCAATCAGCTTCCTTTCTTCTTCTTCTTCTAAAAGCCTCTGAGTGAATGTCTTCCTGTGAGCAGGATGAACTCAGGATGAAGAAGAATGCTGAAGAGATTTAATCTTCTCAGTTGAATGTGAATTTTTGAGAGCTGTAGATCTCTATGCTGCTGTGTGTAAAACTTCTTCTATTATGTGTTGTTGTTTTTGTATATGTGTATATCTTTTCTTCTTTCAAAAGAAGCTCTTTATATATGGGCCTTTGCAACGACTCTAAACTTGGTTTGAACTTTGTCTTCTTCTGGAATCTGCAAACTGGGCTGCAAATAGCACAAAACAAAATATATCTTGCAGACAGATATCCTATAAAAAGATAAAGCTTTCTAAGAAGTTGCAAATCAATCTGATAAAAGAGTGCTAGAAAAAGTCACATCAGAAAGAGCTCTTTACGGCCAGAGAAGACTTTTGAGTCTAACAGCTATAAAGGACAGCCTGACAGATAAAGCAGAAGATATATTTCAACTAATAAGACAAACCACTTTGTCAGATAAAGATTGACTTATGTATAAAGAATGGAGCAAAGATTGCCTGGAAATAATAGCATAACATCAATGAAATATACTTTAATAAAATATGTCAAGCAAATAAGAAATAAATAATATAACTTTACTAAAGGCAGACACAAAGACGTTGAACGACCCTCGGAGATCGTCGACCGAAGCACGGAGATCGTCGACCTATCAGACAGATAGTCAAACGACACAGATAGTCGAACTGTCAAGGCAGATAGTCGAGCTGTCAGAACAGATAGTCGAGCCATCAAATAGTTGAACTATCAAAACAGATAGTTGAACTAACCGAAAGATAGTCGATCTATCAAACAGATAGTCGAACTATCAACACAGAGCAGATGGTCGAACTATCAAAACAGATAGTCGAGCCATCAAATAGTTGAACTATCAAAACAGATAGTTGAACTAACCGAAAGATAGTCGACCTATCAAACAGATAGTCGAACTATCAACACAGAGCAGATAGTCTGTAACATCCCATTTTCGGCTAGACCCCTAGGAGTCGGTTGGTCGTGACAGAACCCTAGGAAGCCCAAAAATTGAAATAAATCGACCGAGATTTCGGGTCACGGGTTGGTCACGCCCGTGACCGACCCGTCACGCCCGTGACCTAGGGCGTGACCACCCTTCGACGACCGTCGATCTCATTTCGACAGTCGTCGACCTCAGAATTTGCCACTCGGGCATGTCACGCCCGTGACCGAGGTGTCACGCCCGTGACCAAGGGCGTGACCCCCCCTTCGGTGATCGTTGATCTCAGCGCGACGATCGCCGAGCGCGGAATTTGTCTCATGACCCTGTCACGCCCGTGACCAAGGTGTCATGCCCGTGACTTAGGGCGTGACCACCCTTCGACGACCGTCGATCTCAGTTCGACGGTCGTTGACCTCAGAATTTGCCATTCGGGCCTGTCACGCCCGTGACCAAAGTGTCACGCCCGTGACCTAGGGCGTGACCACCCTTCGACGACCGTCGATCTCAGATCGACGATCGTCGACCCCAGAATTGGCCACTCGGGTCTGTCACGCCCGTGACCTATGAGTCACGCCCGTGACATTAACCGAAATGACGGTTCAGGCCCAAAATTATTCTAACACGCGTGGTAATAAGTGCTGGTGTGGGAAGTTACACTAGGAGTAATTACGGGCCGTTTTTCCTTCTGTAATTATATAATAAAGGAGGAAGTGCTGGTCCAATAGGAATCGCCACCTGGCAAACACCTATTCATCTTCCACCGTTTCTTATCCCTTCACTGTAACCGAAAGGTTATTAATAGGAGCCTTCATGACCATTAAGGCTTTACCCTTTCACCTCCCCACTTGCTGACTTATAAAAGCCCACTTGGAGCAAGAGGAGAAGTTTACACGCTTAATCAAACAAATTCAGACGTTTTCTCCTGCTGTAGGAGAAGTCCAGCAACGCCACCACCACGCCATGGCACCCCGTCGTTCATCTCGCCTCCAAACCGCGAACAAGGTCCTCCTCTGCTTCTTCTTTCATGGGTAGATCTTAGGATTCTTAGAAAGGAAGTTCGTGCTCAACGGAGCCAGACCTATCTCTCGTTTTCATGGAAAACCATGAAAAATGTATTTTTGAGTTCGCCGAAAACTGCCACCTCCGGCGGCCAAACCACCGCCGACCGTTAGCCATCGCCTCGACGGAGGTGGTGGTGGTGGTGGCTGGCCAGGGAAGTGACCGGACGGCCGGCGATGGATCACGGAAATGTTACAGGAAAAGAATGGTTTTCTGAGTTCTGTTTTCGGTTTCATGTAGAAGATGAACAGTAAAATCAATTTTATAATATATAAATTAAGTATATGATACATAATGGAAAGATAAATTATCTGAGTATATTTTGAGGCTGCAAAATGAGGTACTTAGAGGCCGTTTTAGGAAAAATGACCAGTCACAAAAGTTGTAGCCCTTTGAGTCTAGTTTAATTTAAAATTGATTTCAACCTGTTTAGGTAAGCGGTTCGACCGCAACACCCGTTTTAGTGGGGGCTATACCCAGAGTTGGGCAAAAATTAAAATGGATGCCCACTCTTCGTCCCTTGTCCAAATGACCTGAAATTTGGGCAGGGGGTTAACCTTAGCTATACCTAAAGGCAGACCAAAAATGGGAATTTTTGGAGATACTTTGCCTAAAGTTTTTGTTTCAATTTAATTAAGTTAGAGAAATTTATTTAAGTGATCAAATGACCTCCAAACCCTCCCAAATTTTGGTGAGTGGTCCCTGGCTATAAAACCTAGATCTGTATAAAATTCCAACTAGATTGGAGGAGTTTTGGGTAGGAAATCTTCTACCCTTAACTAGGCATTAGCGAGACATCTTTTAGTAAAAAGTGCACTAAGAGTATGGAAAGGTCAAATCACCTCAACAGAGGCTGATTTTCTGACCTCTGACTTAAAAGGGTGTTATAACCTGCTTGGAGAAAAATGGTGAAGTTTAGGGCTGATTTACCCTAGTTTCCAAGCTCAAACCCCAAATGAAGGGTTTTGAGGGTTGTGAAGGACATGTGGGCAATTGCTCTTGTATTGACTTGAAACTCTGTAGAGTTAACAAAGGCCTGATAAGATTCGTCTGGATGGAATCTTGGAGAATTTGGAGACAAGTAGATACCTTAAAACCCTAACCTTAGTTTTAGGGTAAAATATCAAATAAGTAAAACCAGTCACTAAACCTTACTTAAAAGCTGTGAAATTCGGGTAGAGTGCGTTTTGGATCAGGTAGAACTTATAACGATTTTTCTGGAATTTTATGTTGATTATTGCTAGCACTTCATTTATAAAGCTTGCTATGGCCTTAAATGATGTTTTAATTGTTTAGAAATTTCTGTTCATTGAAATCTCATGAAATCTTCGAGGTAAATGTTTTAGGTCAGAATAGTTGCCCCTGAATTTTTGTATGATTTTTAGTTGAGTAATTCTAGTACTTCATTTACAGATGTTAGAAAGGGATTTTATGGTTTAAAAATTAATTATGGATGATATACTTGTTGGAAAATTATGAAACCTGACCAATGTTATTTTGAATGTCTTATCTGCTCAGTATAATTAATTTACAATTTTTGGATGGATATTTTGTGTACTTGATTCATAAATAACAAAAGATAGAGATTATTTCTAAAATAGTTTTAGTGCCCTTTTGATGATTGGAAAATTATGATACTTTGGATTTAACTTATTGAGATAACCTACTATTTATCATAAATTTTCTGGACATCTTGCATGAGAACTTAGGGTAGTTCGTGTTCAAACCGGTAGCCCTTGGGATTTTCGAGGAAATTAATTAAATGCCAAATAAATTAGGAAAATTACCATTTTCTGGATTTAGATCATTTATATCATGATAAGTCTCCAGTAAATAATTTAGGGCGTTTGGATGAGTTTGGAATCGTTGCCTAACCGGTTCGACATATAGTCTAGGTTGGACTGCACATAGCAAATTTATGAATTGTAATAGGACATGATCCGAGAAAGTCATTGGAGTTAATCATTTTGTCTGGGTGGACAATTGTGAATGATATCACAATAGGATGATATGAAGAGTAGTGAGAAGTGGTGATAGCTAGAGTTAAGAGGTGCTCGGGTTCGACGAAAGATCATCTTCCCCAAAGAGTGGAAGGTTTAAAATCACCCTAGGATAGTTTATCATAATGTGTGAAGGATCAAGCGCATACCCAACTGCACCAAAAGCCCGGACTGTTGGAGAGGGCGCTACTTAATTTTTTATATAAGTAGCAGAGTGCCACGGGTCAAGTGAAGGAACGCCGGACCCAACAATCCCCCCCCCCCCGGCGTCCAGCACAACCCGTCGGCTCAGAGGTGGGGTTACCACATGGCCCACACGGCTCAGAGGTGGGGTTACCACATGTCCACGGTTGCCTGACCCACCGGACCCACACAGGTAGAAGGGAAAAATCAGGATTTAATAGCGCCCCCCGGTCTTGAACCCGTAACCTCCCTCTGATACCAATTGAAGGATCAAGCGCATACCCAACTGCACCAAAAGCCCGGACTGTTGGAGAGGGCGCTACTTAATTTTTTATATAAGTAGCAGAGTGCCACGGGTCAAGTGAAGGAACGCCGGACCCAACAATGTGAGAAGGGAATGGGTAAAGGGGATCAACCAATAACAATAAGTGCCGTGCGAAAGGGAACTTCGGGCCGTAATGCCGCCGTCTTGGTTCCTAGTGCCCCTTGAGAGCCCTTCACGGGGAATACCGGGGGCAGTCCTGGGCTAACGTAAACTGTAATAACAAACCGAAAAGAGTAACTTAGTAACTAGGCCTGCACCCTTCACAAACACTGTTGGCACAGGAAGATTGATGAGAGCTTCGGCTCGGTGGGTTAAGAGACGGACGGGATGGTCCGGGGAGCTTCGGCTCGGTTGGTTTGGAGACGGACGTTTTGGTCCGGGGAGCTTCGGCTCGGCTTTTGTGTGTTTACGATTAAACTTGTATGTGCATAAAAAGGAATGGAAATTAAGGTGGTGGGTCTTCGGTATTGGAGGGTCGATGCACCGACGCCAATACGCTGACTCGGCAAGTGTGGTTAGCACTTTGCCAACAGAAGTCCGATGTGCCAGCCGGCAAGAGTACGCAAGCGTCCGCTTAGTGCACCAAGCGTTGAGGCGTACGATAGGTCTGATCGGTAGTGCTTTACTGGTTTAGAGGTGGGCGAGGCCCAACCCACCGCTTCCGTCTGCCACTATGGAGGTATCCTGGGAGGTAACGGCTCCGAAAGGGGGAACTAAAGGTCTGTGTGCACAGAGTCGGGTGTGTGAGTTGCACTTGCATGTTTCATCATACCCACTTGCATGTCATAGCATAATCGATTCATTTAACCCTGACACCTAAAGTATAAGTGGTATGGGACGCTTATACATTTGGACCTACAAAACGACCCCTTGGTATATAAGCTTGTGTGGGCAAGTTTATAAATCAAAGGTTAATTTCAATATATATACATGCTGTTGTTTGATAACCGACACCCCAACGTATAGGTGGTATGGGACACTCTATACGATGGGAGCCTCGCAGAAGATCCCTTGGCTTATGCGCTTTCGCACATAAGTTAAGGTTACCTTTCTTATTTTCTGTTTCTGTTATATTAATATAGAATTGCTAGATTAGTTCCGCTGCCATTTGTTTATTGATTAAATCTCCACTTTCATGTCCTTCCCTTTCTTCCTCTCCGCTCGGTACCTAGGAGCCATGGGGGAAGGGGTAGGGGATGATAGGGCTTAGTCTTTATGACTAACGGTTTTCGAACCATATCATATTAGGGGATCGCGGAGCCCAGCATGGAGGAGCGGCCCCAGAGACCGGTACACTTGGAGATGGGACAGTTTAGCACTGGAGTCCAGACTGCAGGGACCGTGAGTCCTGACCTTCAGTAGAGTTTTAGTTCTGCTTCCGCATTGAGTGATTTTGTAGTGAGGACTTGATGTACCGGGCATGAGCCCTTTTATTTCTAGTATCTTTGTACTCTGATGTTTTTTGTGAACACTCCCTTCGTGGAGTTTATATACATGTGATTTATTATTGTGCACTGCATTGCTCTTACTTCAATTATTGTGCTACCTTTCTGTGATCGAATTGGCCGGCAGAATCGGCGGCTTGTGGTGATGACCCTTCAGGTCGTGAAGGCGTCACCGTAAAGCGGCGACTCTGGGCCTAAGACCCCGGGTTTTAAAAAGAAAAAAAGGGGGTCTTACAAGTGGTATCAGAGGAAACATCGATCAGAAGAAAGTAGCAGTCCACAAACCCTGGGTCACCCCCGCGTGAGTTTAGTTTGGGGACAAACTAAGCAGCGGAAGCAGTGGTGTGCCCAAATGGGGATCACATATAAATTGTCCACTTTATTTAAAGATTGAACGTTTTCTCAGTATGGGTTTTTGTTACGCAGCCTCCAACACAGCCTACGCCATAAGGCGGAGTTCAGCAGGCTCAGGGTGTTGCACCACCTCCACCGGTCCCCACTCCTTTCTTTCAGTCAGACATGGAACAGACTCTGACTGCCATCCTGGAGGCCTTCAGGGCCCAGCAGGTTCCGGCCCCGCAACCAAATCCGGGGGCCAACTGGCTAAGCATCTTCCGAGGACTGTCTCCCCCGTCCTACTTGGGGACAGAGTCGGCGGTTCGGACGGAAGAGTGGCTGGATATCATGTACGAGATGCTGACCGGGATACGGTGTCCCTGGGAGGAGAGGGTGGCTCTGGTTGTCTCTTGCCTGGAGTCCCATGCAAAGAGGTGGTGGAAGACGCTGTTGGACACGACATTTGCCGATAGGGAGGTTGCGGAGGTTACCTGGGAGGAGTTCAGGGCCGCACTGCTGGAGCATTTCGTTCCGCAGTCGGCCAGGGATGATTTGGAGGAGCGGTTCTTACAGCTGAAGCAGGGCACCCGGACCGTGGTGGAGTACCATCGAGAGTTCGACCATCTGGCTCGATACGCAGATTCCTACCAGCTGGACGAAGCAGGGTATATCAGGAGGTTCTATAAGGGCCTGCGGGAGGACTTGAGGGAGGCTTTGTTGTTTGTATCTGACGGGCCCATCTCCCGGATTTTGGAGATGGCAAAAAGGATTGAGGAAGATTGGCACGCCACCCGTGGCCGGAAGCGGCCAGCAGAGGATCAGGGACGGAGAGGTCGAAATGACCAGCGACGAGGTGTTGTACCAGAGGGGAGGAGGACAGAGGACCAGCCTCGTCAGGACGTGAGGCAGGAGCCGAGGGAACAGGTGATGTTGGCACCTCAACCTCTTCGGATGCAGGAGATGCCGAGACCCGGGGGAATGGCGTATCCCCCACCAGAGTGCTTCCTTTGTCATCAGATTGGGCACATTCGGAGGAACTGCCCCATGAGGGGGGCACCACCTCCAGCACCACAGGGCGGCCCACCAGCTCAGCATTACGGAGGCCGAGGATGCGGCCGCGGTCGTGGATACCAGGGGGAGATCGTAGACAGGAAAGGGAGCAGGTATGCCTTGGACCTTGCGCAGCCTCGGAATCCGGAGCAGGTCATAGCAGGTACGCTGCAATGCCTCTTTATTTTCATAGAATTTCCCCTTCAATGGTTAAAACTTTGAATCGCACTAGATAGATTAGCAAGGAAAGTAAAACTCACTATAGAACCCTAAGATATCTAATCACCCCAGGTATAGTCTTCATCAGCGGCAAGCCGGCCCGCACGCTGTTCGATACTGGAGCTACTCACTCCTTTGTGTTGGAGACGTTCGTAGAAGGACTGGAAGGCGTGGAGCGGTTCACAGGCTCGAGGATGAGGGTGCGACTACCGGATGGATCTGAGCTCCTTACCACAGATCACTGCAATATGGGGGCAGAAATTGGTGGAAAGGCATTCGAGGCTCCAGCGACGATTTTGAAGCTGACGGACTACGACCTGATCCTGGGTATGGTATGGCTACACTAGAACCATACCCAGATTGACTGCCAGGCAAAGAGGATCACCGTGAGACACGGGGACTCTTTCATTGTCATCGAAGGTATAAGACCTGCCTCTCGTATACTCTTATCTTCGGTACAGGCCGTTAAGGCCCATCTGCAGGGAGAGGAGGTCTATCAGATTCTTTTTGAGATGACGAAAGTTAAGGAGTCGGTGACAGACATCCCGGTGGTGCGAGATTTCGCTGACATCTTTCTAGAGAAACTGCCAGGACTACCTCCACACCGAGAGCAGGATTTTCAGATACAGCTTATGCCGGGGGCCAAGCCGGCATCTAGGGCCCCTTATCGGATGGCCCCAAAGGAGTTGGCAGAGTTTCGGACTCAGTTGCAGGAATTGGTTGAGGCAGGATTTGTTAGACCGAGTTCCTCGCCATGGGGAGCCCCGGTCCTATTCGTGAAGAAGAAGGATGGGACACTTCGCCTGTGTATCGATTATCGAGCACTAAACAGGCTGACCGTCCGGAATACCTATCCACTCCCACGGATAGACGAATTGTTCGACCAGCTGGAGGGAGCCCATTATTTCTCGAAGCTGGACTTGAGGTCAGGATACTACCAGCTACGGATCCAGGAGGAGTACATACCGAAGACGGCCTTCAGTAGCAGATATGGCCTGTATGAGTTCACCGTGATGCCCTTCGGGCTCACGAATGCTCCGTCGGCGTTCATGAGTCTCATGAACCGGGTTTTCGAGGCCTACTTGGATGTGTTCGTCATAGTATTCATAGACGACATCCTGATCTACTATAGGACGGAGGAGGAGCACACTCGGCATCTGGCACTGACTTTGGAAAGGTTGCGGGAGCATCGCCTTTATGCGAAATTCAGCAAGTGTCAGTTTTGGTTGAAGGAGGTGGCTTTCCTAGGCCACATTATCAGCGGAGCCGGACTGGCGGTAGATCCGGCAAAGATTCAGGCAGTCCGTGATTGGCCGCAGTTAAAGACAGCCACCGATGTACGAAGTTTCTTGGGACTTGCCGGGTATTATCGGAAGTTCGTGGAGGGGTTCTCTCAAATTGCCCTCCCACTCACGTCTTTGACGAAGAAGGAGGCACCTTTCGTTTGGACCCCGCAGTGCCAGGCGGCTTTCCAGGAGCTGAAGGACCGACTCATCTCAGCCCCTATTCTGGCCCTCCATCTGGAAAGGAAGGATTCCAGGTGTATACCGACGCATCATACTAGGGGATGGGAGCAGTGCTGATGCAGAACAGACACGTCATAGCATATGCCTCCCGCCAGCTGAAGACCCATGAGAAGAACTACCCAGTGCACGACCTTGAGATGGGAGCAGTCGTTTTTGCTCTGAAGGTCTGGCGCCATTATCTTTATGGAGTCCACTGCGACATCTACTCCGACCACAAGAACCTGAAATACGTGGACACACAGAAGGAGCTGAATATCAGGCAGAGGCGCTGGGTGGAGTTCTTAGCAGATTATCAGTATGAGATGCACTACCATCCAGGGAAGGCAAATGTGGTGGCCGACGCGTTGAGCCGGAGAGCTGCCACTTCCGAAGCTGGGCCCTAGGTTATGTCCATGGAGTTAGTCCGGTCATTCAGAGATATGCAGATATCCCTAGTGTCCGAGGATGATCCAGAGCTGTATAGGGAGTATCTGACATCGATGGTGGCCATAGACGATATTCGGGATCGTATTCGGGACGGACAGAGGACAGATGCGTGGGCAGAGCCGATGTTCCGAGCCTTGGAGGAGGGTTCGATAGGAGATTATTCCCTGAGAGATGGTCTGCTACATTTCAGAGGCAGAGTATATATACCCGCAGGAGGCCAGATCCGAGAGGATATTATGACGGAGGCACATTGCAGCCGGTACTCTGTGCACCCGGGGATCACAAAGATGACCGCTGATCTGAAGAAGATGATGTTTTGGCCGGGCATGAAGAAGGACATTTAGTACTTCGTGACCCATTGCGAGGCGTGTCAGTCGGTGAAGGCGGAGTGCAGGAACCCCGCAGGATTGTTGCAGCCACTCCCGGTGCTGGAGTGAAAGTTCGACGATGTAGCTATGGATTTTATACATGGTCTTCCCCGGTCTCGGACGGGGAACGACTCGATCTGGGTGATTGTTGATCGGTTGACGAAGGTGGCCCGCTTTATACCAATCAGGAAAGATGACTCGGTGGGAGTGCTGGTACGGAAGTTCGTGGAGCAGTATGTCCGATATCATGGCGTGCCCCGGACGATAGTGTCGGACCGCGATGGACGGTTTACATCCAGGGAGTGGCGGTCAGTGCAGGCATACCTGGGCACCCGTTTGACTTTTAGCACGGCCTTCCACCCTCAGACGGACGGGCAGACAGAGCGCACCAACAGGACGTTGGAGGATCTACTACGATTGTGTATACTGGACCGAGGGGAGCCATGGGAGAAGATGTTGCTGTTAGTCGAGTTTTCCTATAACAATAGCTACCAGTCCAGCATCAGGATGGCGCCTTATGAAGCCTTGTATGGAAGAAAATGTAGGACCCCGCTTTCTTGGGTTCAAGACGAGGATCTGAAGGTGTTGGGATCGGATTTTGTTGAAGACACCGAGGCTCAGGTGAGACTGATTATCAGAGATAGGATGTTGGAGGCGCAGAGCAGACATGCTAAATACTATGACGCCCGACATCGTCAGGTGGAGTTTCGGGAAGGGGATCGAGTGTTCTTGAAGATCCGGCCCATGCACGGAGTCTCACGAGTGCGCGGTCGGAGGAAGAAGCTCAGCCCTAGGTATATGGGCCCTTACCAGATCATGGAGCGGATCGGACCCCTAGCCTACATGCTAGAGTTGCCACCAGAGCTGGCAGCTCTACACGACGTCTTCCACATTTCTTCGCTGAGGAGGGCTCTACTACGCCCGGAGCAGCAGATTTTGACCACCGAAGGGCCGGTAGCTTCAGACCGATCTGTTCACTTGGAGCCGGTCCGGATCGATGACAAAGGAGTACGGATCTTGCGCCGCAAGAAGATCCCCTTAGTCAAGGTTCTGTGGAGAAACCACGGTCAGGAGGAGCACACCTGGGAACCGCAGGACCTGATGAAGCAAAAATACCCGGAGTTATTCAGTCAGGTATACCTCACCACCTCTTGGTATACTATAAATTACCTTCTTGTACAAAACCAGTAAGATTAGATAAGGAAAATTGAGAACCTAGGCATGCGCAGGAAAGTAGGGGCTAATCTTTTGTTTATTGGGGAGATTATCTTCGTTTATAAAACAATAGTCGCTTGAACCCAATAGAAAAATCGTATGGGATGTTACAAGTTTAATTTATTCCGATAGAAATCCCCGTAGGCTCAACCTCAATTTCGGGGACGAAATTTTTGTTTTGTTTATTGGGATTTGTAACATCCCATTTCCGGCTAGACCCCTAGGAGTCGGTTGGTCGTGACAGAACCCTAGGAAGCCCAAAAATTGAAATAAATCGACTGAGATTTCGGGTCACGGGTTGGTCACGCCCGTGACCGACCCGTCACGCCCGTGACCTAGGGCGTGACCACCCTTCGACGACCGTCGATCTCATTTCGACGGTTGTCGACCTCAGAATTTGCCACTCGGGCATGTCACGCCCGTGACCCAGGTGTCACACCCGTGACCAAGGGCGTGACCCCCCCTTCGGTGATCGTTGATCTCAGCGCGACGATCGCCGAGCGCGGAATTTGTCTCATGACCCTGTCACGCCCGTGACCAAGGTGTCACGCCCGTGACTTAGGGCGTGACCACCCTTCGACGACCGTCAATCTCAGTTCGACGGTCGTCGACCTCAGAATTTGCCATTTGGGCCTGTCACGCCCGTGACCAAGGTGTCACGCCCGTGACCTAGGGCGTGACCACCCTTCGACGACCGTCGATCTCAGATCGACGATCGTCGACCCCAGAATTGGCCACCCAGGCCTGTCACGCCCGTGACCTATGAGTCACGCCCGTGACATTGACCGAAACGACAGTTCAGGCCCGAAATTATTCTAACACGCGTGGTAATAAGTGCTGGTGTGGGAAGTTACACCAGGAGTAATTACGGGCAGTTTTTCCTTCTGTAATTATATAATAAAAGAGGAAGTGCTGGTCCAATAGGAATCGCCACCTGGCAAACACCTATTCATCTTCCATCGTTTCTTATCCCTTCACTGTAATCGAAAGGTTATTAATAGGAGCCTTCATGACCATTAAGGCTTTACCCTTTCACCTCCCCACTTGCTGACTTATAAAAGCCCACTTGGAGCAAGAGGAGAAGTTTACACGCTCAATCAAACAAATTCAGACGTTTGCTCTTGCTGTAGGAGAAGTCCAGCAACGCCACCACCGCGCCATGGCACCCCGTCGTTCATCTCGCCTCCAAACCGCGAACAAGGTCCTCCTCTGCTTCTTCTTTCATGGGTAGATCTTAGGATTCTTAGAAAGGAAGTTCGTGCTCAACGGAGCCGGACCTATCTCTCATTTTCATGGAAAACCATGAAAAATGTATTTTGAGTTCGCCGGAAACCGCCACCTCCGGCGGCCAAACCACCGCCGACCGCTAGCCATCGCCTCGACGGAGGTGGTGGTGGTGGTGGCTGGCCAGGGAAGTGACCGGACGGCCGGCGACGGATCACGGAAATGTTACAGGAAAAGAATGGTTTTCTGAGTTCTGTTTCCGGTTTCATGTAGAAGATGAACAGTAAAATCAATTTTATAATATATAAATTAAGTATATGATACATAATGGAAAGATAAATTATCTGAGTATATTTTAAGGCTGCAAAATGAGTCACGTAGAGGCCGTTTTAGGAACAATGACCAGTCACAAAAGTTGTAGCCCTTTGAGTCTAGTTTAATTTAAAATTGATTTCAACCCGTTTGGGTAAGCGGTTCGACCGCAACACCCGTTTTAGTGGGGGCTGTACCCAGAGTTGGGCAGAAATTAAAATGGATGCCCATTCTTCGTCCCTTGTCCAAATGACCTGAAATTTGGGCAGGGGGTTAACCTTAGCTATACCTAAAGGCAGACCAAAAATGGGAATTTTTGGAGATACTTTGCCTAAAGTTTTTGTTTCAATTTAATTAAGTTAGAGAAATTTATTTAAGTGGTCAAATGACCTCCAAACCCTCCCAAATTTTGGTGAGTGGTCCCTGACTATAAAACCTAGATCTGTACAAAATTCCAACTAGATTGGAGGAGTTTTGGGTAGGAAATCTTCTACCCTTAACTAGGCATTAACGAGACATCTTTTAGTAAAAAGTGCACTAAGAGTATGGAAAGGTCAAATCACCTCAACAGAGGCTGATTTTCTGACCTCTGACTTAGAAGGGTGTTATAACCTGCTTGGAGAAAAATGGTGAAGTTTAGGGTTGATTTACCCTAGTTTCCAAGCTCAAACCCCAAATGAAGGGTTTTGAGGGTTGTGAAGGACATGGGGGCAATTGCTCTTGTATTGACTTGAAACTCTGTAGAGTTGACAAAGGCCTGATAAGATTCGTCTGGATGGAATCTTGGAGAATTTGGAGACAAGTAGATACCTTAAAACCCTAACCTTAGTTTTAGGGTAAAATATCAAATAGGTAAAACCAGTCACTAAACCTTACTTAAAAGCTGTGAAATTCGGGTAGAGTGCGTTTTGGATCAGGTAGAACTTATAACGATTTTTCTGGAATTTTATGTTGATTATTGCTAGCACTTCATTTGTAAAGCTTGCTATGGCCTTAAATGATGTTTTAATTGTTTAGAAATTTCTGTTCATTGAAATCTCATGAAATCTTCGAGGTAAATGTTTTAGATCAGAATAGTTGCCCCTGAATTTTTGTATGATTTTTAGTTGAGTAATTCTAGTACTTCATTCACAGATGTTAGAAAGGGATTTTATGGTTTAAAAATTAATTATGGATGATATACTTGTTAGAAAATTATGAAACCTGGCCAATATTATTTTGAATATCTTATCTGCTCAGTATAATTAATTTACAATTTTTGGATGGATATTTTGTGTACTTGATTCATAAATAACAAAAGATAGAGATTATTTCTAAAATAGTTTTAGTGCCCTTTTGATGATAGAAAAATTATGATACTTTGGATTTAACTTATTGAGATAACCTACTATTTATCATAAATTTGCTAAACATCTTGCATGAGAACTTAGGGTAGTTCGTGTTCAAACCGGTAGCCCTTGGGATTTTCGAGGAAATTAATTAAATGCCAAATAAATTAGGAAAATTACCATTTTCTAGATTTAGGTCATTTATATCATGATAAGTCTCCAGTAAATAATTTAGGGCGTTTGGATGAGTTTGGGATCGTTGCCTAACCGGTTCGACATATAGTCTAGGTTGGACTACACATAGCAAATTTGTGAATTGCAATAGGACATGATCCGAGAAAGTCATTGGAGTTATTCATTTTGTCTGGGTGGACAATTGTGAATGATATCACAGTAGGATGATATGAAGAGTAGTGAGAAGTGGTGATAGCTAGAGTTAAGAGGTGCTCGGGTTCGACGAAAGATCGTCTTCCCCGAAGAGTGGAAGGTAAAATCACCCTAGGATAGTCTATCGTAATGTGAGAAGGGAATGGGTAAAGGGGATCAACCAATAACAATAAGTGCCTTGCGAAAGGGAACTTCGGGCCGTAATGCCGCCGTCTTGGCTCCTAGTGCCCCTTGAGAGCCCTTCACGGGGAATACCGGGGGCAGTCCTGGGCTAATGTAAACTGTAATAACAAACCGACAAGAGTAACTTAGTAACTAGGGCTGCACCCTTCACAAACACTGTTGGCACAGGAAGATTGATGAGTGCTTCGGCTCGGTGGGTTAAGAGACGGACGGGATGGTCCGGGGAGCTTCGGCTCGGTTGGTTTGGAGACGGACGTTTTGGTCCGGGGAGCTTCGGCTCGGCTTTTGTGTGTTTACGATTAAACTTGCATGTGCATAAAAAGGAATGGAAATTAAGGTGGTGGGCCTTCGGTATTGGAGGGTCGATGCACCGACGCCAATACGCTAACTCGGCAAGTGTGGTTAGCACTTTGCCAACAGAAGTCCGGTGCGCCAGCCGGCAAGAGTACGCAGGCGTCCGCTTAGTGCACCAAGCGTTGAGGCGTACGATAGGTCTGACCGGTAGTGCTTTACTAGTTTAGAGGTGGGCGAGGCCCAACCCACCGCTTCCGTCTGCCACTACGGAGGTATCCTGGGAGGTAACGGCTCCGAAAGGGGGAACTAAAGGTCTGTGTGCACAGAGTCGGGTGTGTGAGTTGCACTTGCATGTTTCATCATACTCACTTGCATGTCATAGCATAATCGATTCATTTAACCCTGACACCTAAAGTATAAGTGATATGGGACGCTTATACATTAGGACCTGTAAAACGACCCCTTGGTCTATAAGCTTGTGTGGGCAAGTTTATAAATCAAAGGTTAATTTCAATATATATACATGCTGTTGTTTGATAACCGACACCCCAACGTATAGGTGGTATGAGACACTCTATACGATGGGAGCCTCGCAGAAGATCCCTTGGCTTATGCGCTTTCGCACATAAGTTAAGGTTACCTTTCTTATTTTTTGTTTCTGTTACATTAATATAGAATTGCTAGATTAGTTCCGCTGCCATTTGTTTATTGATTAAATCTCCACTTTCATGTCCTTTCCTTTCTTCCTCTCCGCTCGGTACCTAGGAGCCATGGGGGAAGGGGTAGGGGATGATAGGGCTTAGTCTTTATGACTAACGATTTTTGAACCATATCGTATTAGGGGATCGCGGAGCCCAGCATGGAGGAGCGGCCCCAGAGACCGGTACGCTTGGAGATGGGACAGTCTAGCACTGGAGTCCAGACTGCAGGGACCGTGAGTCCTGACCTTCAGTAGAGTTTTAGTTCTGCTTCCGCATTGAGTGATTTTGTAGTGAGGACTTGATGTACCGGGCATGAGCCCTTTTATTTCTAGTATCTTTGTACTCTGATGTTTTCTGTGGACACTCCCTTCGTGGAGTTTATATACATGTGATTTATTATTGTGGACTGCATTGCTCTTACTTCAATTATTGTGCTACCTTTCTGTGATCGAATTGGCCGGCAGAATCGACACCTTGTGGTGATGACCCTTCAGGACGTGAAGGCGTCACCGCAAAGCGGCGACTCTGGGCCTAAGATCCCGGGTTTTAAAAAGAAAAAAAAGTGGTCTTACATAGTCGAACTATCAAAACAGATAGTCGAGCTATCAGATAGTTGAGCTATTAAGGAAGATAGTCGAACTATCAAGAAATCTGTCTTAACAAAAGAAGTCGAGCGGGGTTCGACGATCGTCAAGGCAGATACCGCAGATCGTCGAGAGTTGAACTAACTCAGAGAAAGACAATCTGCTGACAGACGAACGTCGACCAACTGATAGACGATCGTCGACCAGTCGATAGACGATGGTCGAGCGGCGTTCGACTATAGTCGAACCAAAAATGACTTAACCAAATTTTCGTCTGGATAAGCAATTCTACAACTAAGGGAATCTAACCTATTAGCTAACCTTTGACCATAGATAAATCTTGGGTCAAGAAACTAAATGAGAGGACTTAACACAAATCCAAACTAGGGTACCAACAGATCATGAAGATCCTAGGATAAACAGCTTCCATGAAAAATCTGATTCTTTCTTTCCACATGGGAAAGTTATTCTTGGTGCACAATGGAAGCTTGACAAAATCTTTTTCCTTGTCCATGCTTGGATAATCTCAAGAGACAATTAGAGACGGATCTGATCAAGGTGTTAACCTTTTAATGATCAACCTCCCTCTGATACCAATTGAAAGTGTTCAGTTTTCTACCTAAATCACCTAAAGGGGGGTGAATAGGTGAGTTGTGCGTCTTTTTGTAGAATAAAAATTTAGAGATATAAGCACATAATTATCAACCAAGCTATCACAGATGACAAAAGATTTATAGTGTCTCCCCAACCTTGGGTATATCCACTTTCCCTCACCGATCTAACAAACCACTAGACATGGCTACTCCACTATCTCGAATTGAAAACCAATCCTACGCCTCGGAACAAAGTTCCTACAATCTCGATCCACAATACGGATCTACACTCGGAAGATAAAACTTCCTACAAATCGGAGACAAAAGCTCTTACACTCGGAGAGAAATCTCCTATAAGAATAAATGGAGAAAATGTGAAATACAAACAGAATATTTCTTAGATCTGGAAATCTCAGCCAAGGTCTTCTTTCTTTGAACTTGCGGCTTTATCAGAAAGTGTTGGAGAAGAAACTCGGTAAGATCTGGATCTGAAATTTCTTTGACTCGCACGATCCGAGAGATGATGAGGAGTTGAAGAGCACTCTTGATCTGAATCTTCTTGAACGCAAGCCCTAAGCGATTTGCACGATGAAGATTGGCGGCGGCTTCCGATTTTGGAAAGAGAAAATTGTGATTCAGAGACTTAGAATATTTCTTTTACATCTTGTTGTTGTGTTAGGGTTAGTCGGTTTGACAAGACCTTATATAAGATCTCCCATAACGGTAATAATCTCCATTAATGATGACCACATGGACCAATCATATCACAACATATGAGAATTAGATCTGAAAAGGACTTAGCGAATTTTTTGAAAAATTGGACTTCATTTCTCGAGTGAAGTTGAACTACTCGAGTGGTGAAACTGTTACTCGAGTGGATAGAAAAGATTACTCGAGAAGATAGAAATTCTGAAATCACTCGAGTGGAATCTAACATTACTCGAGTACTAAGCTGGCTCTCGAGAGATTGACTAGAACTACTCGCGAAGAGGTCTATCAGAAACATTCGAGACAGATCTTATTATTACTCGAGTACAGATGAACTACTCGAGTACTAAGACTTGGATTACTTGAGTGGTCTGGAATTTTCTCGAGAACTACTTGAGTACTCAACAAAACTACTCGAGAAGTGGACTTAGAACACAATTCTGAGAGATAATTTCTGTCACTTGAGATGAACTATCAACTACTCGAGTACAAGATTGACTACTCGAGTATTATACTAAGAAAATTTTTTAGATAAAAATCTAAACACTCGAGTGATAGACAAAGTCTACTTGAGTACTAGACTTGGTTACTCGAGAGCTAGAATAGTGTTACTCGAGAACCAGTTCCTGTACTCGAGTACTGGGCATGACTACTCGAGTGCTTCTAATTCTTCTACTCGAGTACTATCAATCCACTCAAGTAAAAGACTTAGAAAAATTCTGCTTTTTAGAAAACTTTGCCTCTTCATTCCAAACATAACCAACTCTTCATCCATTAGTCCAAGTGCTTGAAGATGAAGTGTATCCCAATAGAGAGGCTACACATGAGTCAACACCTTAGATCACACAATGAGGAATTACATTGTATGGTCCTGTGTTTGATGACCCACTATAGACTTACATTGGTCTACACTTGGAAATAAAACCTGCAAACACATAACTAAAATAGCAGATCGAATACAACCTAATTCATCTTAGTTCAAGGGTGACTTCATATAAATCTGGGTTATTGTGGATGCAATACCCAACATGTATCCTCAACAAAATCCGATCCAAGAGCTCGCAGATCCTCAACCTGGACCCAAGATAGCGGCGTTCGACACTTCCTACCATATAGGTCCTCATATAACACTATCCCAATGCTCGACTGGTGAATATTATTGTAGGAGAACTCTATCAGTGGTAATAGTCTCTTCTAGGGCTTCCCCGTATCCAATATACATAAGCATAGTAGATCCTCCATAGTTTGGTTGGTCCGCTCTATCTGGCTGTCAGTCTGTGGATGGAAAGCAGTGCTGAAAGCAAGCTAAGAACCAAAGTATGTCTGGACCGCTCTCCACTCCCTAGAAGTGAACCGGCCGTCAGTTTGTATTTGATATATATTCAAGTTCCATATTTGCAGGATGTCTACTATTCCATGATTAGAAAGTTGTCAGGGTCATAATAAGATTTGGACTCAAGATAAGATGCTGGAAAAGCAGAAATATGGTTAAGTCTAGAAGCATTGAGTGAGTTCAATTTACTCAACACAAGAAGGCTAAAAGCGTTGACAGAAGATCAGGCATTCAAAGCTTCAGTGTTATTGGACTCAAATCTGGCTAAGTCTAGAAGCATTGAGAGGAGGTTATTCACTCAACGCCTACTCAAAACAAAATTTGTCTAAGTACAGAAGTATTGAGTGAAAAAGGCTCACTCAACGCCTTTTCAATAATTTAGCGGAGTCCAGAAGCATTGAGTGAAGGCTGTTCACTCAATGTCTTCATTCATGAAATTTGGTGCAAGTCTAGAAGCGTTGTGAGATGATGGCTCACTCAACGCCTACAATCAGAATAACTGCCAAGTACAGAAGCGATGAGTAAAGGAGCTTCACTCAACGCCTTCAACTCGAAGAATTCTTCCAAGTACAAATGCGTTGAGTGATGAAGTTTCATTCAACGTCTTATCAATTCAGATGTTTGAGACAAAAGCGTTGAGAGATGAAGGCTTACTCAACGCCTCAAGAAGCAGAGTTTCTACTAAGTGTTTTTGCGCTTAGTTACATAGCTTCACTCAATGCATGTGCAGATTGATTATGAAAACTACTAAGTGCACAAGTGCTGAGTCATGTTGACGTCACCCAAATTCAAATTTAGCAGGATTTGCACACAAGAAGCCAAATAACGCCGAACTCTTTCTGAACAACAGTTAAAGCTAAATTACCTTTACATCTGCTATTTCAGCTTTCCCATAAAGATCAAAGAGTCATTGGACGACCAGATATAAAAGAACTTTACGGAAAAATTAAAACGAGGTCTTCTTCCTGGAGTAGTCTTCTTCTTCTCAATCGATCATTCTGGTTTTTACAGAAGAGTTACAGAAGACAGTCGAATAGCAGGGCGCTCAAACAAAAGTTGATGTTCATCTTCAAGGCTATTGCTTTCAACTCTGAGATATTAAAGCTTGAAGATACAGAGCTCTGCATCAGTTCTTCTCAACACAAATAGAACTACACTGAAGATCAAGCATCTTATTATTATGAAGAGTTAGACTAAGTTTACTCAGTTCAGGGAGGTGACTCAAAGGATCATTTCTCTTGAGTCAATAATCACCAAATCATTATTCACTTTGTAGGATCATAGTTTGATTTGAGCTGTAAGCCTGAGTTATAAAAGATGAGTGTAGGAGTTGTGTATCTGAGTGTAGGATCCTGTTTAGGATCTGAGGTAAGCCTTGAGCCTGGGGTAGGATTTTTGTGTAGATCTGAGGTAGGAGATTTGTATATCTCTGAGTATAGGGCTGCTTATCTTGAGATAAGAGTTATTATTAAATGTTATGACTACTTCTAACATTGCTCTTATAGGGATACATCCAGGGCCTACTCCTGCTGTGCTCGCTAGCGATTCGAAGGTCTGCCCTTCACCATTTCTATAGTACCACGTCACTGTGTCCTCCCACTGTCGACGATCGAAGGTATGTCCTTCTCTCTACAGCAGGTCGTGGCATCATCAGGGCCTACCCTCCTCGCACTCTCTAGCGGTTCAAAGGTTTGCCCTTCATCATTTTTACATGACCATATCCTTGCGGCCTCCCACTGCCAACAATCAAACGTCTACCCTTCTCTCCGCAGTAGGTCGCGAAATTATTGAAAGTCTTTTGTTTCAAGGGCAGCTAAATACCTAGAGGGGGGGGGGGGTGAGTAGGTTTTTGGTCTCTTTTGATATTTTCTTCTTTTTTGTGAGTTGTGAGTTAGTGATTAACTGCTTTCAAGACATACCACAAAGCACACATAAGGTTTATTGTGGTTCCTGTTGGGTACATTGGAAACAGTGTACTTGATTTGGAGAAGCCTCACTTAACTCAATGATATACATCATTGTGTATTTGATGGGATGTTGAGTTTCAATGTACAGGTTAAAGAAATGCAGAAAAAAATTCTAAGTACAAGTGTCGACACTTGTGAAGGAAATGTGTCGACACTAGGAGCCAGATTGTGTCGACACACAGGACTTGTGTCGACATACAAAAATTCAGTCTACAACAATTATGTAGACACACAGGGCTTGTGTCGACACATAGAAATTCAGTCTACAGCAATTGTGTCGACACACAGGACTTGTGTTGACACACTCAAGAATTCTGTCGACATCAACTATGTCGAGATTGGAAGCAGATTGTTTCAACACACTTGACTTGTGTCGACACATTCTACAGAAGCTGTGTCGAGAAGTTAAAGAAGAGATGTGTCGACATTCTATGAGCTGTGTCGACATCATCAAGAATTGTGTCAACACATGTTCCATTTGTGTAGATACATATGAAGATTTATCTCGACACTTTCTACTGAGATAAAAGTGACGAAGTATCAGATGTCAAGAGTGAAGACTTGACAGCTGTCATAACTGACAAAGCTGTCACATCTGTCAGTGCTGTCAGAAGGCAGTTATGAACCGGATAAGCCGGTAACCACGGATGGGTTATATATAAAGACCTGTTCTATCATAAAAAAAGAGAGAGAGGGACTGGGTAGCTGGTTCATCCTGAAATCAACAAGTCATTGTTAAAGAGAAGGCAGATCCTGAGCAAGTCTGCAAAAATAATTCAGAATCACATCTGAAAGAAGAGAAGAGCTGGATTGTGGATTGACTCCAACTTTTCAAGAAGATCAACCTTACTTTGTTCAGATTCAAGAAGCTTTGAAGAAGCTAAGACAGGTTGGATCTCAAGTAGTCAGTTCATTCCAGATTTGATCAAAAAGTCTTCATCCATTTCTCTTTCTTTTCAAGTGAAGGAATAATCATTCTCTCAATCAATTCTGTAAGATCTTTTATAGATCTGAGGTAGGATCTTTGTGATCTGATTTGTAGGCCTGGTTATAAGGGCTGAGGTAGGGATTGCTGGCCTGAGTGTAGGAGTGTGGACTCACTATGAGGTAGGATTCTCTGAAAGAATCTGAGTTGTAGGACTTGTTGAAGTTTGAGCTGTAGGAACCATTCTGGGTTTTGAGTTGTAAGAACTGAGGATCTGAGAAGAAAGAAGGGAGTAAGGCCGAATCTAGTATACTGTTAGATAGGCAAAGGGGGGAAGTGGATGCACCCATCTCTTGGGGAACCACTATAAATCTGTGTGTATGCTGTGCTTGTTTTGATCTGTGTTGTGATAGCTATAACATAGTTTGTCTAACTGCAATATATTTTATTTGCCTAATTAAAATAGGAATTGAACCTATTCACCCCCCTCTAGGTGTTTAGGATATCTTGAAACCAATTCTTTCAAGTGGTATCAGAGGGAGGTTCCTTAAGAATAGACTCAACAGTCTGAGTTTATCTCCAAGGCAGTTACCAGTTAGCCAAAATGTGTTCAGGTGAAAATCATAAGGAACTTGGATCCGTGAAGATTCCCATATATAGAAAGGAAATCTTTGGCATATGGAAAGAGAGAGTAAAATTATTCATGGAAGCGTCTGACCCAAGAATCTACATCACAGTTCAAGAAGGGCCATTCCTTTCAATGAACATTTCAGTTCTTGATGCCAACCTTAAGACTCCAAAAAGTTATTCTGAAATGACTAAGGATGAGATCATCTTAGCCACTATGGACAAGAGAGCACATAACATAATAGTTAGTGCTATAGATGACTCAAATTTCCAAAACTTGGTTCATTGCAAAACCTACAAGGAGATGTGGGACACTTTGATTGTCTATATGGAGGGAACAAAAGAAGTAAGAGAGGATAGATAGTCTATGCTAAATCAAGAATATGAAAGTTTTAGAAAACCAAAATAGATAGCATAACTGAGTGCTATAAGAAGTTTTTCAGAATAGTTAATCAGCTGATGACCTATGGAAGAGTCTTCAGCACATATGAGCTCAATGATAAGTTTCTCAGATCACTAACCAAGGACTGGGATACCAAGATATGTGCCATCAGGGAAGTGGCCAAACTTACAGATACATCTCCTCTAACCCTATTTGGAAAATTGCTATCATATGAGATGCAGCTTATGGCCAGAAAGGAGGAGGAGAAAAGCAATAGGTCTGAGTACAAAGAGAAATCTGTGGCCTTCAAGGTTGAAGCCATAAAGAAGGACAGGAGGAAGTCTCCATCTCCTCCTAGGAAAGCTGCTGAAGTTAACTCAGATAATTCGGACAAAAACACATCAGACAGCCCCAATTTTGATGAAGACTTCGCTGCCTTCACAAGGCAATTCCAAAGATTCATGAGAAAAAAACAGTGGAGAACAAAGCCATCCTCCTATTTTTCCAAGGATGACTATTACCAGAAGAAGAAATCTTCTAAGGAAGACAGGTATGACACTAAACCAAGCAAACTAACTTCTTCTAAGATTGTTTGCTATTATTGCAACAGGCCTGGACATATCATAACTACCTGCCCTGATAAAAGAAAGGAATCTAATGACAAGAAGAAGCATCAAAATAAGGGCAAGAAGGAGAGATCCTTTGTTGCCAAGAAGCAGAAGAGTTGGACTGACTCCTCATCATTAGAATCCGGAGAAGAGGCTGAAGTTGAAGCCTATATTGGACTGTTCACAACTGAAGAGGATTCTGTAGAGACTGAATTCTTGCAAATGCTGGACTCTATAAATGGGATTGAAGATCATCATTGTAGAGGGCTGATGGCTTTGTCTGAGGAAGATCAGTGTCAGGATATGCCTGGCCCTAGTAAGGTATACAATCTATCTTCAGTTTCTGATTATTATACTGGACCAGAATTAAAAGCATCAACATCAAGATTTGAGGATGATTCTGAATCTAAAGGGTTCGGAAAACCAAAATGAAAACCACAAATCTATTTAAAATAACACAGCGATAATTCATGCTTCGAAAAATCCACACAAAATTCGTCCACCACAAGAACAGACAAGAAGGAAAAATCTCTTGAGTAGGAATTTTCGTTACCCCTCTCGGAATAGCAGATCTGAGATTTTAGATCCACAAGAAATAGTCGCTCTTCCCTTAAAAACCACGGGAGTGCACCTCGGATGAAGAACTCGTCCGTCTTCCTCGCTTTATGCCGTGGAGGATCACCCAAGCCTTTCTTCTTTGCACTTGATCCTTCTCCTCCAAGGTTGGCCAAAGATTCTTGAGATCTTCTTGGCAAGAAATCGTGGATGAGAGTATTTCGTAAGGAGGAGGGGAAGGATAGAAAGTAGAGCGAAAGGTGAAGAGAGGGCGGCCATGATCTAGAAGGAGAGGGGGAGAGCCCCTTGGGCGGCGGCAAGAAGAGAGGGAGAGGGAGAGATGGAAATTAGGTTTAGGAGATTCTTTTCTTTGATTTCAATATATGTCTAAATGATAAATGAAAAGGTTTGGCCTTATATAAGGCTTACATCCAAGTGGATAATAACAGCCCAAAATCAGTGGCTAAACGCACACCACAAGTTCAAAATGAAAGAAATAAATTAGATTAATACAACCCATATAAACGGATAAATGCAGACCATAAATAGCAAGATAAATTAAATTAAGTCTTGTTGTGTGGGCGAAGATTGTAGCCATGACCGCTTCGCCGCAAGTCTTTGGCCAGTGGAGCATCATCATCATCTTCCTCCATAATCCCATGATCACCAAGTGCGCCATGGACGTCATCTTCATCACCAAGTTGGCCGTTGTGGTGGTCGTCGCCATCACTAGGTAGCTGGTTCATCCTGAAATCAACAAGTCATTGTTAAAGAGAAGGCAAATCCTGAACAAGTCTGCAAAAATAATTCAGAATCACATCTGAATGAAGAGAAGAGCTGGATTGTGGATCGACTCTAACTTTTCAAGAATATCAACCTTACTTTGTTCAGATTCAAGAAGCTTTGAAGAAGTTAAGAAAGGTTGGATCTCAAGTAGTCAGTTCATTCCAGATCTGATCAAGAAGTCTTCATCAATTTATCTTTCTTTTCAAGTGAAGAAATAATCATTCTCTCAATCAATTCGGTAAGATCTTTTATTGATCTGAGGTAGGATCTTTGTGATCTAAGTTGTAGGTGTTGGGTATTGCATCCACAATAACCTAGATTTGCATGAAGTCACCCTTGAACTAAGATGAATTAAGTTATATTTGATATCCTTGTTCTAGTTGAATGTTTGCAGATTCTCAGTGCTAAGTGTAGACCAATCAATGTTAGTCTACAGTGGGTCAGGAACACAGGACCATACAGTATAATCCCTCACTGTGTGATCCAAAGTGTTGACTCACGTGTAGCCTCTCAATTGGGATACACTTCATGTTCAAACATTTGGAGCATGGGGTGAAGACAGGACCAAAAGAAAACATTTTCTAAAATTCTTGAAAATTTATCCAAGTCCAGTTCTCGAGAAGAAACTTCAAAGTTCTCGAGAAGTGTAGTTTAGTTCTCGAGAAGTTCTTATAGTTCTCGAGAAGCTCAACTACAAAGTTCATGAGAAGTCTGGACAGATTCAAGAAATGTTCTAAGTTATAGTTCTCGAGAAGTCATCTTTGTTCTCGAGAAGTCTTGGTTAGTTCTCGAGAAGCCTAAGGTATAGTTCTCGAGAAGTCTTACTTGTTCTCGAGAAGCTTGGCTTCAGTTCTTGAGAACTGCCAGCTTAGTTTCTTGAATAGTCAGAACTTGCCTCAGAAATTTTTCTAAGTTAAGTTCTCGAGAAGTCTTTCTCTTTGTTCTCGAGAAGTTCAGAAAAGTTTCTAAGTTAAGTTCTCGAGAAGTCTTTCTCTTTGTTCTCGAGAAGTTCAGAAAAGTTTCTAAGTTAAGTTCTCGAGAAGTCTTATTTAGTTCTCAAGAAGTCCTCCCTCAGTTCTCGAGAAGTCTTCCTCTTTGTTCTCGAGAAGTTCAGAAAAATGGTCTAAGTGCTTGTTCTCGAGAAGTTCAGGAATTTTTCTAAGTCAAGTTCTCGAGAAGTCAATTAGTTCTCGAGAACTAAACCTTGTGTTCTCGAGAAGTCCAAATCTTTTCTAAAAGAACTTAGTTCCCGAGAAGTGTTTATAGTTCTCGAGAACTAGGAGTTCTCGAGAACTGTAAACACTTCTCGAGAACTAAGTCGATTTTACCAGAAATTTTTGTTCTAAGTCCAGAACGGCTGAAATTTCAAATAACTCGACATGATTGGTCCACGTGTCATCATTAATGTCTTTTCTAGCCGTTAAGGGTAATCCTATATAAAGTCTTTTTCTTAAGACATAACCCTAACACAACAAAAAAGAAAAAGAAGAATCTTTAAGAGCGGATTCCGTACTTTCCTAAATTACTGGTTCAGCCAACCTTTCTCAAGAACGACATCTGAAGTTGCCGCTCTCATCAAGATCGATCTCTCTGCCTTCGATCTAGAAGATCTGCTGATTAAGGAATCGTTTTTCTCTCCTTGATCGAGTAGATTCAAGTTTTCTCAGGCCCGATTTTCAAAGGATCTTCTTCTACAAATTCTGATAAAGCCGCAACGTTCAAGAAGAAGACCTAGAGACAAATTCTTTCAGATCTGAGAATATTTCTGTTTGTATTTTCAAACTCTATTTGTAAATCTTGTAGGAGATTAATCTCCGAGTGTAGGAGCGTTGTTCTCCGAGTGGTAGGAAGTTTTTATCTTCCGAGTGTAGATCTAGTTGGATCTAGTTTTGTAGGAATGTGGTTCCGAGGTGTAGGATTGGTTTGCAATCCGAGATAGTGGAGTAGCTGAGTCTAGTGATTTGCTAGATTGGTGAGGAAAGTGGACGTACCCAAGATCGGGGAACCACTATAAATCTCTTGTCGTCTGTGTGATTACTTGATTACTTATTTGTGCTAGTTGTTAAATTTTTTATTCCGCATTAGACGCACATCTCACCTATTCACCCCCCTCTAGGTGATTTAGGTAGACAATTTACATCTTTCAGTAGGCCTAGTTATAAGGGCTGAGGTAGGGCTTGCTGGCCTGAGTGTAGGAGTGTGGACTCACTCTCAGGTAGGATTCTATGAAAGAATCTTAGTTATAGGACTTGCTGAAGTCTGAGCTATAGGAACCATTCTGGGTTCTGAGTTGTAAGATCTGAGGATCTGAGAAGAAAGAAGGGAGTTAGGCCGAATCTAATATACTGCTAGATAGGCGAAGGGGGGAAGTGGATGTACCCATCTCTTGGGGAACCACTATAAATCTGTGTGTATGCTGCGTTGGCTGTATTTGTTTTGATTTGTGTTGTGATAGCTGTAGCATAGTTTGTCTAACTGTAATATATTTTATCTGCCTAATTAAAATAGGAATTGAACCTATTCAGCCCCCCTTTAGGTGTTTAGGGTATCTTGAAACCAATTCTTTTAGTTCCCCAGATTATGGGTACATCCACCGTCCATCCCACCTCCTTAACAGTATGTTAGATAAGGCACTTCTCCAAATCTTGGCTCCTTAGAGCTAACAACACAGATCCCTCTAGATCTCTCAGTCTTCTCTAAGTCTTACCTTAGGCACAAAGCCCTATCTCAGAGCAAGCTTGCTCCTGTAACTCAGTGATCAGTAGATCACCTACCTCAGGGACACAAAATGCCCTACACTTAGGATAGGAGGATAGCCCTACCTCAGAGAGAATGACTCTCCTACAGCTCAGGCACAAAGGCCCTACCTCAGATCCAAAGCTAGATCCTACCTCAGACCCAAAGGTCCTACACTCAGAGAGAATGACTCTCCTAACTTAGGCAAACTGCCCTACCTCAGACACAAAGGCCCTACAACTCAGATCCACATAGGATCCTACCTCAGCCTTTATAGAATAGGCTTACAACTCAGATCTGTTAAGATCCTATAGAAGAAAGAGTTTTGGGTGGTGTTGATTTGACTCCAGAGAAGTTCTCTGAGTCTACTGCTTCCTGAGCTAAGAAAATCCCACCCCTAACTTCTTCTCAGCAACAAGGATAAAGATCTTCAGAAAACTGCTCCTTGTGTTGGAAGAAACTTAGAAACCAAGTTCCTGATCTTGCTGATGAGGACAATGAATTGACAGTTCTTTATACTCTTCAATAAGCTAACCTTGACTACAGAAATTTGAAGGCTCAGCTTAATCTTCTTTATCAGAAAGCTTATTTGACCTTGTTGTAGCTGGTGAAATCTGCTACAACTAACTGTAAGAACTTTTAGTTCTATGGGTTTGAAACTTCTGCTTTAAGCTCTGCAACAATGACGAGGAAGAAGATGATGAAGTTTTACTTCTTTTCAAAATGATCAAACCCTAAAGGTTATTTTGCATCCGCTGAACTTATCCCTTTTATATTTTGTCGTCCAACGACTATTTGACCCATGGGCCCCACTAAAGTTGTTGGCTGCAACTTTGCTTTTACAGGAAAAGCCATACAGTAGGCATACGACACTATTTATCGTGTTATGTAGCTTTCCCGCAATAATTTGAAACTTTGCTGACTCATGCTGACGTCAGCATCTGTGGACTTGGCAATTTTCTTAGTTTCATCCCAGGCATTGAGTGCGTTGAGTGAATAGCCTTTATTCAAAGCTTTTGTCCTTAAACAATCTTTCTGCTGTTCAGGCATTGAGTGCGTTGAGTGAACTTTCATCACTCAACGGTTCTGGACTTAGCCATTTCACTTACTGTCTGCCTTTATGCTGAGGCATTGAGTGAACTGGATTCACTCAACGAATCTGTAGTTAGCCGCAACATTCTTTATGAATGCGTTGAGTGAGCCTTCATCACTCAACGCTTCTGTCTTTGCCTGACTTCTTGTTGATGAGGCGTTGAGTGCACTGCCTTCACTCAATGCTTCTATACTTAGCCAATTTTCTTGATGAGCTTGCATTGAGTGAGCTGTTCCCACTCAACGCATTTGTACTTAGACAAATTTTCCTATCTATCTCTCTTTAGGCTTTGACTGATCATTGCTCTGTCGACGCCTTCTTCTATGGCATTGAGTGAGCTATCCTCATTCAACGATTCTGGACTTAGGCAGAATTATTGACAGAATCTTCAAATGCTTGAGCTTGACTCAACGCTTCTTTCATCAAGAGTTGAGTGAGCTATCCTCACTCTGTTGGAACCCTAGTTTGGATTTGGGAAAGGACTACTATTAGGATTGCTTAGATTGACCCAACATGTATAGTCTAGGGTCATAGGTTTTCCAGGGTCAAAGTCAGCAACACAAACTTAGATTGTCAACACTCCACTTTTGAAGACTTTAGAGACAGAAGACCTCAAAGGAAAAGCAGTTAAAATGATTGCAAGAAAGTCGTTCAATAATAGCTTAACTCAGCTCGATGATCTTTGATCTCAGATTGACGAACTCAGAGTTCCTTCTCTGAGTTGAGCTCGACGAAAGTGTAGCTGAGATCGACGAACTATGATCTCATATCAGAAGTTTAGCTCGACGAAGGACTATCTCAGTTTGACAAACTTGGAGCTTAGATTGGCAAGTATATTTTCAACTCAACGATATTGGAGCTCAGCTCGATGAAGGAGAATTCTTAGCTCGACGAACTTGGAGTTTAGGTCGACGAAATCATTGCTGAGTTTGACTAACTCTTTCCAGGTTCAGTTCGACTAATCTTCTTTGCAGTTTCTCAGTTCGACTATGAAAGTGAGGGGATAGATCTGACTAACTCTAGCGGGGGGGGGGGGTGAATAGAGTATTTTAAAAACTTAATAAATTTTTATAGAGGAATTAAAATAAGTGATAGTAGTATATATATATATAAAGAGAGGTAAGAAAAAGTGACTATCACAGCACATCAGAAATAAAGAAAGGAACAACCAGATGACACAAGAAAATTATAGTGGTTCCCCAAAACTGGGTACATCCACTCTTCTACCACCCTCGTAGGAATCCACTAACAGGTTTTGATGAGGTGCCCTGCCACCAACAGGTTTTTGCTCAGGTGCCCTGTCACTATAAGATCTATTTCAAGGGAGATCTCACAACCCTTTAGGCTTTTGATCAGGTGCCCAAAAACCAAATCAAGTCTTTTTATAAGGAGACTTGTCAACTAGGTTATACCTTTTGAAGGGAGTTAGAAACCCTTTTTACAATGGGAAATGAAAAGTGATGTTATCTTCTCTTTCTCAAACAACTGAGAAGACTTTAGTGGATGCTATTTCTCAAAGCTCTCCCTGAGATGAAGAATGGTTCAGGAAGATTAGAGCTTTACACAGGGTGTAGGTATTGATGAAGATCTTCAGAAACTTCTTGGACTGGTGTTGATGAGTTGTCCTTGTGAAGCCTGAAGTAGAAATTGAAGAAGACTAAAGATTTGTGTGTGTTGTTCTTCTTCAATTTCCTGTAGATGACAATACTATTCTCTGTATCAGTTGTCTGTAAGAAATTCTTTTTTTGTGTGTGTCAAGATCTCTTATTGTTCTTCTTTTTGAAGATCTTTTTATATTTTGAGAGAATTTCTAGCTGATGAATTTTGAATATTATCCTTAATTTGCTGTTGAGATTCTGGGAGTTGAAACGACTGAAAAATGTATTTAATGTGTTTCCTCAACTGTCCCAGTAAATAAGTCAAGTAATTAACTCTGTGAGAACCATAATTAATGCTGCCAAGCAACAACTATATTCTTGAGAATATAAGAATTAATTATCAGAGAATTACTGCCTTAAAATAATACCAATTTAAATCAAAGTGATAGAGAAATCGCCAAAACTGATACTGACAGAAATCGTCGACCTCAGGACAGATTTCGTCGACCTGAACTCCAAGTTCGTCGAGCTGAGAAATCGTCTTCGTCGAGCTGAGCTCAGAGAAAATTATTCTGGAGAACAACTGCCAATGCTGAGCTCCAAGTTCGTCGACCTGAGGTGGACTTTCGTCTACTAGAGAAACTGAGTAGAGAAGAGAGTTCGTCGACCTGAGCTCATATTTCGTCGAGCTCAGCTCAGAGTAGAAACTCTGAGTTCATCGATCTGCGATCGACGATCATCGAGCTGAGTTCGAAAAATGTCGAACTGATTTTCTAAACTCTTAAAAACTTCAATTCTTCTAAGTCTGAGTCTTTGGAGTCTTCTGAAGGCTGGAACAAAGATTGTCTAATCTAGTCAGACTGACCTAGACCTTAGAACTAACAAATTGACCCTAGGTTATACATGATGGGTCAATAACCGATTAGTGAACCTAGCCCAAATCCAAACTAGGGATCCAACAATCTCCTCCTATTTGGATGAGGTCACTAAACAAAAAGAAAAGCATAAAAACACAAAGCAATATAAATATCTGACAGAATTTTAAATTATTTAGCAGACATAATATACCTAAGTTCAGTACACATATATATCACAGAGAAATAAAAGTTCAAGAATTGTCATAGGGAGGAGCAGATGATGATTTAGCAAACATAATTTTCCTTTGAGAGTTTTCTGATTCCTTCTTAGATATTTTTATGTCTTGAACTCCAAGAAATGTCACATATGAGGCTCTGGGAACAACAACTTCTGGATGTACCTACATATATTAATTTGGATCAAATAAATGTCTGTCTACCTGAAATTTATCAAATTCTTTCTGCCTGTAGGTAGACATAGTAGTGAACTTTGATGGATCTGATCCTTCAACTCTGGTCTTGTTCATCTGAGACAAACCAATCACTTCTTGAAATCTAGCCATTCTGAAGTTTGGATCTAACTCAGGTTCATAAACTAGAGAGGGAGGTCTCTTTAGATCAGATTTAGAAGCATACTGAGCAGACTTTTGAGGGTTTCTGAAAATAATGGATTGCTGTTGAAAGTTTGTTAGAGGAAAAGATTGTTGAGATTTGCCTGCATAATAGGACCCTGGAGGTCTGTATTGACTGTACTTTCCAGCAGGTCTAGAAGACTTGTAGGAAGCTGGCCTTTGATATTGAGAGCTGCTGGAATCTTGCTTCTAAGCTTTTGCAACATTTCCTGATGCACCTGTAGGAGGATGAGGAGGAGGTCCTCTTCTGGTATGCTTAGGTGGAGAACTGTATCTTCTTCTTTTCTTTCTTTCCTTTTGCTCATTTTTGGACAACCACATCCATTGAGGCATATCTTGATATGGAGTGATATTATGCAGGATGTAATAAGGAGTGTCAGCAGTGGGATTAGGCTTAGGAACAGCCTTAGTAGGAACCTTTCTCTTCTTAGATTTTGTTCTTTTAAGGCCAGAGTCATCAGAATCCTCCTCCTCCTCATCATCTGATGATCCAGGAGGATTGCTATATAAATAATCAATTTCCTTTAGAGTTTCTTTGGAGATATGCTTCTCAGCCTGAGGCTGTACTTGAAATTCTGGCTCTACAAAACTTTCAGTAACAGTCTAATTGCTCTCTTCTTCTTCCATATCTGCAAACATAATATCATCAATATTTGGTATTGGGGACTCAGCCCATATGCGAGGAGGAGGACTGCAAACATCTTCAGCAACTACTATTTTCTGAAATCACAGGAGCTACAAAGCTTGCCCTTAGTTGATCTACAACTTCAGGACTTATTGGAGCAGAATAACATACAATGGCCTTGGAGTAATCAACATCAAAACTAGACAAAACATTTCTGTAAATTGGATTGAAAGAATTGAGTAAAGAAGTCAAATCAACTATGGGATTTATGATAAAATCACAAGTAGTGCTTATTTCTTCATCTATATCATAAGCTATATCCATATCAGAATCATCTATAATATCTATAATATCTGTGGGAATGTCTGCCTCAGGGGAATCTGCTGCTGCTGCTGCTAGAATAGGAACTGGAACTTCTGCTGCTAGAGGAGGAACTAGAACTTCTTCACAGGACATCTCCCCCTGCCTGGTTTCAGAGGGGTCTCGAAGCGAGGCCCCCAGAAGAAGAAGGGACAGTAGAGAGGGCAGTAATTCTGGTAGATAGACAGATGATAGAGGCAGAGAGAGGAGCAATAACATTTGTTATTAATTGCTCTAGAGTAGGAGAGATGAATTTAAGAAGATCCTTTGCAATATCAGAGAAATTTAAGTATAGGGGTTCTGGAGCAGAGGGAGTATAGGATGGTTTGATGTCCACAATTAGAACATACAAATAAAGCATTGGGGAAGTCTGTATGAAGGAATTCAGGGAATGTGGAGGTAGGGTTAGAAGGAATGTTGGATGGAATGGTAGTAGATGTGGATGGAATTGAGGTAGAGGGAATTGTTGTAGTAGGAACTGATATAGTGGTGATGTCCTGGATCGGTGATTGAGTTGGGGATTGATGTGGAGATGGTGGGGGAGGAGATAGCATATTGAAGTTAGGCTGTGGAGATGTGGATGGAATGTCAGCCAGATGAGTTGGAAGAGGGTACTAAGGTGGTGTAGATTGAGAATCCTCTGGTATGTGGATTGGAGATTGAGTAAGGGGAGAATGAGGTTGAGATGGTGATCCAGTAGGGATTGAAGAGGAAATGGATGGTTGATGTTGAGATGGGGGTGAAAGAATTCTGATGGAGGGAGTAATTTCTTCTGGAGGTGGGGGAGTAGCTGTAACTGCCCTTGTGTCCTCAAAAGTCCTGGAAGAGGAGGAAGCCCTTGATAGCTTGGGGATGGCCCTCTCCCATCTGGCGAACAAGGCAGATGTAAGCCTCTTGGAGGCATTAATGAATGTGGTCTGTGAGACCAGTAGTTCAGTTGCCTTGGCCTGGAGGAAAATGCCTAAAATCCTCCCAAAACACACCTCTTTCTTAGAATTCTTCTTTTTAATCAACTCAAAAAGTAACTTTCCCCAGTTTACTGCCTTCTTATTCACCATAACACACATCACTAAGAACTGGTTCCTGGTTATGTAGTCATGGGCAGTGTCTTTGCCCAGCAAAATCTTTCCAACAACATCAGCAAGAAACTTATACTCAGCAGATAAGTTCTTTTTCAATAGTTTGTTAGGGTTTCCATCAGAATGACCCATTTTGATCAACATATTATCATATTCAGAACTATATATCTCAATATCCTCATCTCCATTTATTAAACCAAAAATCTCTGTTAAAACATCAGGGGTTAGGGTAACCTGATTTCCTGCAATGGTGCCAGTCATCAAATCTGCATCTGGAGTAGATGTAGTATGAACCCACTCCCTTATTTCTGTTGCTGCTAACTTGATTCTTGTGGTCATAAATTTCTTTAGTTGTTGATCTTCAAATAATTGCAAAATATCCATGAAGATCTGATCGGAGTGACGGAAGGAATCAAAATCGATGTCGAACCTGGTGTCAAACTTCATGCCGGAAAGGGAGATCGCCAAAATCGCAATTGGTTTTCCTCTAAAAATAAAGAGAGATCAAGTGCAAGAGAACAGAAAGCGCGGGATGGATCTCGAAGAAAACCTAGATATAAGGTTTTCAGAATATGAAGCGCCAGACTCCATCCTGCGAAAATAAAAGAAAATCTTCGTTCTTAGGTCGATGAAAAATTTCATGTAGAAATAATATCGTCGATCTCAGTTTGAAGAGGGGATAACTTTTTGTCGTTCTCAGGTCGATGAATAATTTTTTGAAGCATGATCATCGATCTCCGCTCGACAAAAATAACTTCACACAGAGAATTCGTCGATCTCAGGCTGACGAATTTTCTCGAGAACTGTTCTCAGATCGTCAATCTCTGTTCGATGAACTGTGACAAATTCTTCGACCTCAGATAGAAAATTTAATTAATGCTTCTCTATTGATCATACCTAGCTGATACATAAATGAAAGTTCACCTAGTGTCAACTACTTACACCTAGGGGGGGGGGAATAGGTGTCTTTGCAGCGTATTTGCGAAATTAAAGTTTTACCTGCACAAGAAAACAAAACAACACAACACAGAAAGTACACAAGCAATTTATAGTGATTCCCCGATTTGGGTACGTCCACTTTCCCCCTTCGACCTATCTCCCAACCAGGGACGACTCGGTCACTTCACCAACAGGATTGAAATCCAATCCTTGCACTAACGGAAGGAACCCTTCCACACGTAGGAGTCAACACTCCCACAACACGGGTTGCACCCAACCCTACAACTAGAGACCAATCGGTCCTTTACAATGAAAGAGAAAATGAAAATAGCTTGTAAGAAATACAAACAACGTGAAGATCCAGGTGTCCCTTTTCATTAGACTACTTGTTCTTGTAGGCAACGAAAAGTCCACAACCCTAGATCTTTCTTGGAGAGAATCTTCTCTAGATCGACGGCTTCAACAAGAGAGGCGGTGATGCTATGTAGATCCAATCTTCTTAGCAAAGTCGGCAAGGTCTTCCAACGGTCACACTAGGATCGATCGTCTCGATCGATTCGGATGGGGAAGGTTTCCCGATCACAAATCAAGAGACAAAAGATCTCTGGATAGACGCGTGAGACGCTGTGCCCGACTAGGCTTCTGTCGCCGGGAGAGGTAACGAAAACCCCGATCAACGGTGGCGAGCAACTAGCGAGAGGCGGAGAAGGCCGGCCGAGCTCGCTTCCGATCTAGGGCTTGACGACGGCTTGTTTTTCTTCGATCTGTAATCCGTATCTTTACTGTTCACAAATACAGCATATTTATACCTTAGGTCATGAAGATGACCGTTGTGGGCCCCACCAGCAGTAAGTCCTAAGTCCAGTTCAAAATCCCGCAGATAACGTGGACCGGTCCAGACAGAGTCAGAAAAATACCCAAGTCAAATTTGGCGAGAATCGTGGGTGATTCTCGACGAATCGGCGAGAATCACTTACGATTCTCGCCGAATTCTACTTAGAGAATTCTGGCTGCACAGGTTATAGAGGCCGGGGAGAATCGGTGGGAATCACCTTGGATTCTCGCCGACTCGTCGAGAATGCAACGTCATTCTCGACGAATCGGCGAGAATCACTTGGTGATTCTCGACGATTCTGCCTTAGATGAGTTTTCTGACTGCGTCGAGACAGCCGGCCCAACCCGGCGAGAATCAACTAGTGATTCTCGACGACTCGTCGAGAATCACCGAGAATCACTAGTGATTCTCAACGAATCGGTGAGAATCACTTAGTGATTCTCAACGATTTACACTTAGACGATTCGCGTCTTTCAACCCGTAAGCTGGTCTTTGGCCCATCCTTGCTCCTTGTCTGCTCTTGCTTTATCATAGCCCTGTACTTGAAATTAAATACACCCCAATAGAGAGAGTACACGTAGGCCAACACACCGATCTGCTCAACGAGGGATTACGTTGCGCAGACCCGTGTATATTGACCTACTGCACCCTGACATTGGTGTGTACTTAGCAATGAATAGCTGCAAGCACAACTAGAAGAAATTCATCAAATACATAGTGAATTCATCTTAGCTTTGATAGGAGGCTTCCTCAAATCCAGGTAATTGTGGATACAATACCCAACAATCTCCCCCTATTTGACGAAGCCAAAATCCTACTAAGCTAAGATGAATTTCAACATTCCAGATAAAATATGCATAAACCAGAAGAGTGAACAACAAACGTAATCATACCAATGTGAGAGTCAATTAATAAACCACACACATGAATATATAAATATGAATATCCACACATAAATGTTCACAGTTTACTTAATAAAAAAGTTTAAATGAGATAATCACAAGAGCTAACATCCTACAGATCTTTGTCCTTAGTTATGTCTTCTTTGAGTTGCTGAGCTAAGAATTTTTTGCTTTGTCGCTCAAAATACTCCTTGGGCTTAGGATAGTATCTCGGAGGGGGAGCTTTGTTTGCCACAGTGTTGCTTCTGAAGAACAAGTTTCTTTTGGCTTCATACATTTTGTGCTGCTCCCACTCGTATTGGCTATATACGTCATTCCTTTTGACTTGCCCTCCTTGTAGTAATGCAAAGGTGTCCAAGATGATACTTCGTGAGACTGGGCTCCACCTTTCATTCCGCACTTCGTCTTCCTTTAGTCTGATCTTCTTCTCTGCTGGTGTTTCTTTTGACGTTTCTTCTTGGATTTGCCTTTTGCCCTTGGCTTTAGCTATGACGTCTTGGTCAAACCAGCTTCTTCTTTCAGCCCTCTCCGCAGCTTTCTTCAACTCGACTTCGCCCAGTTGTACTTCTTCAGTCCTTATTTCACCCTCAGTAGTACCAGCACGGCCCTCATCCTCAGGTGGAGCAATAGGGACATGTATTCCCGATGCCTCTGTTACCAGCCAGTGGGCCGTTTCAAACATGTACCTATTCGAATTATCGAATTTGTATTTGTCAATTATTATTTATTAAGTTGATTAAAGGTGCAGTTATGATGTGGTAGTTTTGAAAGGCATACCTATTGGTCTGATCGAAGTTTAGAAGTACTAATTCTTGAAGCCCCGCCATCTTAGCGTTATACGCTTCCTCCCCCTTTTTGGCTTCGGCGGCTATAGAGTTTGTATAGGAATGCAGAGATGCATCAATGTGCTTCACAGTTTTACTGAATTCGTCCAGCAGAGATTTCTGATTTGCGTTCAGCGTTACCATGTTGGCATCAAATTTTTGTATGGTCTGTGCCACAACATGAACATTTTTATTGACTACTGTCAGGTCGTCAGTATTCTTCTTCAGTCCTTTCATGAGAAGAGATACGGCTGTGCCTGCCTCTGTATATTTTTCATCAAATTTCTTCTCCATCATATCTAGTTTGTGGTTGATCTGAATCACATTCTTAAGCATGAGATCCTCAGAGTCCCGCAGTCTCTTTAGCACTTTGTTGTGCGATTTCTCAAACGTTTTCTTGAGCTCATCTAGCATTCCTTGGACAAAATTAACAGTGTGATTTGCTAGGTTTGCTTGAAGTGGAGGAGCAGCAGGCAGACCCTGGTCAGGTGCCCCAGCAGAAGTACTGGGAGAGCTGGACACTAGAATAGAGTCCACAGGGGGGAGAGAGGGTTGTTGAGAGGGCTCCCCCTGCATTCCTGCATCCAACCTCTCAGGAGCTTGTTCCTCAGATGGAACCTCAGCATCCTCCTGAGAATCCACTACTTTCTCATTCTCTGGTACTTCTTTCTCTATCTCAGTCTCCAAGTGATCAGGCTTATCGGCAGAGTTGTGCACATCTTCTTCTACTTCTTCCTCCTCCTCCTCATCAGCCACCTCATCTCCCAGATCATCGTCGATAAGAGCTGCCTCATCGTTCTCAACCTCCTCCTCATCTGCTACTTCATCTGCCACCATCTCCACAACATCTTTAGCTATCTGAGAAATATCAGATAAGATGTTTGCAGAACCGGTTACAGGCTCCCCCTCAGTTCCTGCAATCAGGGCGTCAGGAACTTCACTGGGTGCTGCCATAGAATGAGCAGGAGCACTGGTGTCCACGGCCGGAGATGCTGCCACTTGGTCTATTTCCCTGGCAGCCTGCCCTATTCGACGTTCCCACCGGTCGAATATGCTAGCATCCATCCTTTTTAAGTAGTGCAGAGGCACTCCCTTGCTCATGTCGAATGTGTCTCCGTCCAATTGATTCAGATATAGGCTAATGATTCTGCCAAAGCTGGGGGTTCGGAGTGTGTCTTTAATCCTGTCAAAAAGCATGGCTTCCTAGTTGATCCGCTTTCGGCATACGATTGCCACCAGAGTCTTGAACATTTCCCCAGAAATATGGTCGTGGGATCCAGGTTTGCAGATTAGAGCCTTCCCAACGATGTCAGACAGCAACTTTCCTTCCTCATTCATATCTTTCCTTTTGATTGACCTGGTCCACCTGGCCAATCCACAGAAGGATTGGGTCCTTGCTCTATCCTCTTCCTCCAGGTAATCTTCCTCTTCACAACTGGATAGCCGCAGGCATTGGGTCAGTTTCCTGGCGGATAACTTGATTTTCTTCCCGGCAACTTTGCTTTTGATGGAGGTGTCTTCATGACGGAGCTTCGCCGTTGCAAAGAACTCCAATATTTCCTTGTCCAAGATCTTGCACGGGTGCTCCAGCACGAACGTCAGGCCCGCTTCTTCAAGCATGATGATTATGTTCCGGAACTCATCCGAGGCCTGGGAGAACCCGGTTCTCACTAGCTCACATCCAGTGACCAGGCCTGCAGTAGTCCGCGGGGCCATAGTAAACCTAGGAAGAAGGAGAATACCAATTTCAAGTCTAAGGATCCCCGAAACCACGAGAGTGAGAGCAAAATCTAACCAAGCTCAAGCCACGGAAAGGGACAATATGGAGATTACCTAGTGGGGAGAGGCAGTGAAAGTTCCGGCTTCTTCACGATGGAACACTCGAGGACGCCTGAGAAGCGGAGCTGCGGCGAGAGTGGTCGGCAGAAGGTGTCGGTCGTTAGTTCACCACGGAGTTACGCAGGAGAAGGTCGCCGGGAGGTGAGAGAGACGGGGATTCCAGCGATGCTTGGACGGGGTCTCGGCGGAATGGCAAAAGGCGGAAGACGAAGAGTCGGAGGGTATCGTCGGGAAGAGTCGGTTTGAAATGATTCCGGGTTTAAGTAATATCCGAATACTTGGCAACTATCCTATTCCCGCCGAATGGCTCCCCCGGTTTAAATATCTCAGCGAGATTTGACAATTCGACGAGACTTGTAATTTGGTGAGTATGTGATTTGATATGACGAGTATCGCCTATATTCCAACATAACGTTTTTGTCAAGGGTTGGAAGGGCTCAGGAGGCATAATTGCTTCTTCATCCACTAAAGGGATTGCCAAACTACATGGCTTAGGAGGCACATCAACTAGGATTTACTTGACATCATGACAGTGGCTTTGCCAATTTCACCGGTCATTTCTAGATGGATAAGTGCAATAATCTTGATGTCAAAGGTCATGTTCAGTGACTCTTCATGACGTATCTTTTCAATTTTCGGAGGCGGACTTATCCCCCCCAAAAAATGTCAAACTAATCTCTACTAGTGGAAGTAAAGGTTATCTCACACATATACTCCTTCCCAAGGTGAATGAGCATACGCGAATACTTTTTCTATAAGACCATCTAATTTCAGACGAGGTGAATTCATTATTAAGTGTGGATATGTCAACATACATATATATATATATGGAATTATTTATGCGATATGGCTCAAACATTTGGGCTAATTGCAATTACCTGTGATAACAAGACGTAACATTCAAATCATCAGCATAGGTTACATCAGGAGGTCAGTATGCATGTGCCTGTAATGATGGCACTGCTCCCATTCTCGACACTTTATCCACGTCAATCTTGGAGCATCTCCTGTCTAGTTCCCGTCAGGATTGTGGGAACCTAGACCACCCTGCAGGAAAGAGTTATCTTACCTTAGGAACCCAATAAGTATTGGGTCCTAGGTTCCTGTCTGCATAATAATTGGGATGCCTCCCCTCAGGGATCCTGGAGGGAGGACTAACATTGCCTCGAGGATGTGGAAGTCCCCTTGCCTTTGACACAGAAGGGTTGTGCCAACAATCTATGACAAAATGACCCACTTTGCCACAACACCAACATTCATGAATGTTGTACCGCCGTTTGTGACCTGAACTGGTGACTGAGGTAGTCATAGTCCTAGGTCTAATTGGGATAGTGCCGAATCTACTAACCGAATTGTCTCTTCCACCGTGACTCATGGATGGGTGGAAAGAATGCATATGGTAGGCGTCATGAGGCCTGGGAGGTGGTGCCTTCCTTTCAGTCAGCCCCCTTCCAAGGTCCCCATGTGTGCCAACAACATGATTTCTAACCCCCCTTTCCTGAGTCCTAGGGAGGTGAGAGGCGCATTGTGAGCTGATGCTGGCAGACTCATGACGAGTAGGGGCAGTGGCCGAGAATACAAAAGGCTTGGTGGAAGCCTGAGGTATCCTCTTCTGGGTGGCCATGATAGCCCTTGCATTCTGGGTGCTTCCACAAGAGGGCTGATCATTCTTGCAGTGACCATGGTTGTTCCTATGGTCATACCTGAATGCATGATGTGTGCCCTTCCTGCTCGGGGTGGGGGGTCTGAACACAGTTTCCCCATTTCTCCATGAATTGACGATTTGGGAGATCCACCCATTTTCTGCTTTTCTTTTGATAGCATCTATCTTGGAAAAGTTAGAAACAATCCTCTTCTCAGTCTCTAGACGACTCTCTAGATCCGAGATCTTTGAGTCTTTTACCTTGATGGATTCCAATTGGAGATTCATCAAGGTCTTCAGCTGAGCAATCTCCTTAGCTTGCTCCTCCACAAGTAAGTTGCTCTTCTGAAGGGCACTCTCAAGAGAATCAGGATTTTCAATCCTTTGATTGAAGCTATCCATATCCCTTGCATCTCTGGAGGGACTACCCTCTGAATCGTTCCTATCTTCAGGAACTTCAAGAGGAGAGGGGCATGAGGAAGAAGTTACCTGCTCATGGCTTTGCTGTTCAAGGTTACTATAAATATCGGCAAATACTGTTGATTCAGCTTCATCAGAACTGCTTTCCTCAACTTCTTCTTCAGTCTCTGACAAGGACACATGAGCCCTGATACTGACAGATTGATCATGCCCTTCATCTTCAGAAATGAGGACCCCTACATAGGCTTCATCCTCTTGTTGACGACAGGTCCCTGTTTTCTCTGATCCCTCCATGAGGTCTGAGTTGGTTTGCCACATGGACTTGGCAGTCCTACACTTGTCCACTCTAGAGCGAGATGGTCCAGACCAGACATCAGTGATGATCTGACGAATCACCTGGTCCAGGTTGAACAGTGAGAGCTCTGTCTCCGACATCTCTTTGGGACACTTGGGGATTTGAAGATCCTTCCCCGAGCTGGAAGCCTTCATGGGAATGAAGGGACCCTCTTCCAGAATGAGTGATGCTCGAGGGTCGATGGCCTCCAGATGAAATAGTACTCTCAATCCACTAAGGTGAATGAAAATCCACTAAGTAAATGTTACCTCTTCTGTTACCTGTCAACACAGTTGTGTTGTCCACTGACTGGACTTTGCATATGGCTTTGTTAAAGGTTACTTGATATCCTTCATCACACAATTGACTGATACTTATCAAGTTGTGCTTGAGTCCTTCAACATATGCCACCTTCTTGAATGTGACTGGGCCAATTTTGACTGCACCATATCCTTTTGTAGTTCCAAAGCTTGAGTCTCCAAAAATTACTTTGGGTCCAAGCTTGGCTTTGAAGGAAGTGAAGTTGTCCTTGTCCCCTGTCATGTGCTTTGAGCACCCACTATCCAGATACCATTGATGGTTTGATGCTGGATAGGTCTTCACCTGCACAAAAACAGCTTATTTGTTTTTGACCCAGTTAACCTTGGGCCTAGGTTGATATACCTTAAATTCTGAAATGAAGGACATCTCAGGTTGACTCTTATAGCCTGCAGGATGATATCTCCTAGGAGGTATTATCCATTCAGTATAAGGGTTAAAGTGATGAGATGTAGAGCTGGAATTGAATTTCGAATTGACCCCTGAGAAATGACTTTTGCTCTGAGCTTGGCTCGACGCACGTCGAGCTTCGGTCGACGGACTCTAGTGAGTGCGTCGAGCTCCGTTCGACGGCGAAGACTTGCATTGATCAGAGGGTAGAAGGCGTCGACCTGAGTTCGACGTTTTCTTGCGATTACGTCGAGCTCTGGTCGACGTCCGTCGAGCTTCGTTCGACGCTTTTTGTCCAGTTTCCTGGGTTAAGTCAGCATTCTTCCTAGCCACTATCAAGACTCCTTTACCTTTCTCACTGGTAAATTTGATTGGAGTTGTTAGCACTATGGGTTGGCTGGATGAAGCACCCAAGCCCAGTGAACCATTCAATCTTGAGTTCACTGTACTTGTGATGTCCATCAATTTGATACTTCTCCCATTAAGGGTTTCTTCAAATTGTTTGGCCTTAGATAGCTCACTTTTCAGTGAAGCTATCTCCTCCCCACACTGCTTCAACTCTTCTAAGAGTCTAAGATTATCTGAGTTAATGGATTTGCATTCAATTAATTGTTCATTTAGAGTTTTAATCAGCTTTTGAGATTCAATCAAGTCAATGCACATAGATTTAAACTCAGATTTGAAATCATCAGAAGTAAAGTCAAATGAATCTATTACCTGATCCTCAGTAAGTTCCTGATCAGATGGGTAGTCAGCATCAGGCTCTGAATCAGTGTTCTTTTGAGATGCACTGATGGCCATCATGCAGAATCCTTTTTCTTCTGCATCATCCTCATCATCACTAGAGCTGGATGATGACTCAGACTCATCTGAGTCACTCCAGGATTCAGCCACAAATCCTTTTCTGGTGTGCTTGCTGTTGCTGGAGGAAGGCTTGTCATGGTATTTCCTTGACTCCTTATCCTTCCTTTTATCCTTTCTTTCCTTTTTGTCCCTTCTGTCCTTATCTTGATTTTCTGGACAGTTTGGGAAGATGTGTCCTGGTTTCCTGCAGCCAAAGCAGATAATATCTTTATTATTAGATCTGTCATACCTTGGCTTGTCTTTGTCTTTGGATGACCATCTTCTGAAGTTCCTTTTATTTAGCTTATTGAACCTTTTGACCAGTAGGCTCATAAGCTCTTCATTTCCCAACACCTTTTCTTTAGGTTCTTCTTCCTGTGCTTTGAAGGCAATGATTTTCTCAACCTTTTCTGTTGGTGTGGATGTCTTCTGCTCTTCTTCTCTCTTCTTAATGAATTGCTCATAACTCTTGAGCTTCCCTAGAAGAGCTTCTGTGGATAACTCACAGACATTTCTTCCATCTTTAATTGACCATATTCTTGAGTCCCAAGAGCTAGGGAAACAAGTCAGTATTTTGTCATTTATCTCAGTGAGAGATATGTCCTTCTCTAGTGATCTAAGCTCACTTATGATCAGACTCAGTCTGTTGTACATGTCAGCAACTGACTCAGACTCTGCCTTCTTGAAATTCTCATACTGGGTGATCAGGTAGGATCTCCTATCCTTTCTTTTATCTGCAGAACCTGATACAATTTCTGACAGCTTTTCCCAGATTGCTTTGGCAGTAGTGCATTCAACTACCTTCTGGAAAATGTCATCTGACATGGTTTGAGCCAAGATGTTCATGGCTTTAGCATCTGCTGCCTTCCACTTCTTTATGTCAGCATCAGTTCCTGAAGGAGGAGGAACAGCTGATGTGCTTGTTCCTGTGGGAGGTCTTGGACAATCTGTCAACACAGAGTTAAAAATGTCTTCATCAAAAGAGTTCATGTAAAGCCTAATCCTTGCCTTCCATAGTGCAAACTTAGATAGATTGCACATAGGAGGTCTGGTGCTAGCAAGGTCCTTGTTTTGTGCCATGAATTTTAAAGAGAAGTAAAACTAAGGAAAATAATCCTTTGAGAGAAATGATCTTATCAGGGATCTTTTGATCCAGGGGTTAGCCTGTATAAATGATCAACCTCCCTCTGATACCAATTGAAAGTGCAGGATAAGATCACTCCTAACTCTAGAGGGGGGTGAATAGAGTTATTTAAAATAATTTTCCAAATAAAAACTTGTGTGTAGAGAAGGTTTGAATTTACTTAGTGTAAGGTGCTAGAGTAAATAATCAGAGTAAAAAGGAATTCACAGCACAAAGCAAAACACAAGGAGCATAAGCAATCCAGACGACACAAGGAGCTATAGTGGTTCCCCAAATCTGGGTACATCCACTCTTCTATCACCCTTATAGGAATCCACTTCAAGATGAGTTGATCAGGTGTCTTGAGCACCAGAGAGTTTTTGATCAGGTTCTCACAAACCAACAGAGCTGATTTTGACCAGGTTTCAGCAAAACCAAAAGTAACTTTTGAAGGGAGTTAAAACCCTGTACAGAAAGAAAAAGAAAAAGAGATGATGTTGTCTTCTCTATTCAACAAGCAAAGAGAAGCAGAAGTGGATCTGAAGTTGTTATCAAAGCTCCCCCTGAGATCAAGATGAGGTTCAGGAAGGAGAGCTCTGCACAAGGGTGACAGGTCTTCAAAGATCTGATTTGCTCCAGCAAAGGATGATCCAATGGAGTTGGATGGAGGTGTCTGAAGCAATCAGATTTTCTGTGAGTTAGCTTTTCAACACAATGTCACAGAGAGAAAAGAGATCTGAAGTCTTGTATTGTTATTCTCCTTTCTGTTCTGTATATTCTCTGTGTCTCTTTTTAGAATTGAAAGAAAAAGAATTATATACTTGAGTCTTCTTCTTCCTTCACTTTGATAGCCGTTGGAGGACAGCATTAATTGCTTTCCTTAACTGTCCATGCCTCAAAGGAAATGACAGGCAGACATTCCTTAGAAAATTCCTTGAGCCATGCACCAGATATGCTGTAACGGCCAATAAATCTTCAGCATTAATTGTCTGTCAGAAGGAATTTGAATTCCTATCCAAAACTGACGGCGGTCTGAAAAGCGTCGAGCTCACAATAAAACGTCGATCTGAGCACGACACACGTCGGCCAGAGAGTGTTTTCAGTAAGTAGAACTGGGTTCGACGGAACGTCGAGCTGAGGTCGACTCCACGTCGAGCTGAGGTCGACTCTGCGTCGAGCTGAGGTCGACTCTGCGTCGAGCAGAGGTCGACTCTGCGTCGAGCTGAGATCGACTCTGCGTCGAGCTGAAGTCGACTAAGCGTCGAGCTGAAGACTACTCTAACTAGCCTATGTGACCTTTATAACATCATGGAGGTCACAGCACACAATCCCTATAGAAATATAGTCATCCTGGTCCAAATAGTAATAGGGTGTTCCAACAATCTCCCCCTATTTGGATTAGGATTACTATTTACATGAATTTTAGGGATTCAAAAAAAAATAAAGCAGATACAACACAAAATAATACAGCCAGACATGACAGAATAATAAGCAGCATATATAAAACACTATATAGCAGCAGAATTGTTCAAATGTCCTGAGTCCAGTATATAGAAAGTGTTAGAATACCTTACTTTACTTGTCCTTTGATGCTTTGTCTTGATCACTCTTTTTGAAGATGATTTCTCTGTTTGGATTGGAAGCTTCCTTTTTGGATCTGTAGTCATCAGCTGCACCTAAAGACTTTTGATCTCTAGCACTGGGTGGTACAGCTGCAGGGTGGAGTTCCATGTATCTGTCTGAATCAAAAAATTTCTTTGAGCTATACTTTTCCAATTCCTCTCTTCTTTGTTCTGACATAGTACTGATATGAGAGGTGTCCAGTCCTCTTTCTCTAGCTTTGTTAATTTCATTTAGAGCAGCCATTTCTGTCATCCTAGCTTTCCAGTAAGCAGGAGTTTTGGTAGGATCTTCAAAGGGTACTGCAGGTTCAAATTTGTTAGAGGATGTTTCTTGAGAAGTTCTTGGGGTGAGGTCAACTCTAGGCCTGTAAGGATAGGGCCCAGAGGTTGGATCAATGGCTCCTCCCCTTTGATAAGGTTGAGAGCCTGATCTTCCTCTGGACTGCCTGCCTCTATAATTTCCTCTTTGTTGACCTCCCCTTTGCTGGCTATCTCCTTGATGTCTTCTGGCTTGATAAGTCTTTCCATGTAGAGCTGAAGGTGCTGAAGAGGAAGATAGACCAGTACCTGCACCTGCATCTGGAGGAGGTGGAGGTGGAGGCTGATGGACTGGTTTAGATGGTCCCTCATTGAATTTTCTCTTCTGTTTCATAGCTTTTCTCTGATTCTGAGAGTACTGCATCCATGGCTCTGTGATTTCACAATTATATTTGATGTAATAGGGAATGTCATGATCTGTAGCTCTGGCAGGAGGTACTCTTTTCATGGCTTTTGATCTGGCTTTCCTCTTCCTTGCAATAGTTGCAGAGGAGTCATCAGAATCTGTAGCAAACTCATCTTCAGAACTTTGTGATTCTTCATATGGATCTATATACTTTCTTTTGGAGATGGGAAAGCTGATGGAGGCTGGAGCTGCTGAGGAGGAGACTGAAGGAAGCTCTGCTGTCAGTGGGGAGGAGGAAGCAACCACTGCAGGAGAAGGCACAGCCTCAGGAGCCATAGAGGCTGAAGAGGCTGGTTCCTGAAGGGCTTGGGAGATATGGGCCTCTGCAGCATCAGGTGTCTCAATCACTTCACCTGAAGTCTCAACAGGAGCTAGCAAATCAATTTCAACACTAGCAGGAGCCACTGCTACCACTGCTATATCAGAAGTCAAGGCCTTCTGAAAGGGACAATAGCCCTGGACAGATCTTCTTGTAGCTGGGCTGGAGGGGAGGAGCTCTGAACAGAAGCTGGAGGAGGTGCCTCAGATACTATTTGATCTTCTGCAACAGACACTGTCTCTGAACAAGCAACTGATACTGTCTCTGAATAAGTCTGAGCAAGCTGAACTGAAGAAGGAGGCAGCTCTTCTTCTGCTGACATCTCCCCCTGCCTAGAATCAGTGGCAGCTGACTCTAGGCCCCCAGAAGAAGGGCATGCCAACTGAGAGGAGAGGGAGGATACAGAGGCAGAAAGAGTGCTCAGGGAAAGAATGAGAGGAGCCAACTTGGCATCCAGGAGGGAGGAGAGCCTTGGAGACAGAAGGTCAAAAATTTGATTGGCTAGGGGGAGGAGAGCTACTTGCTCAAGGGGAACTTGAGTAGAGGTAGATGGAGTAGCAGAAACTGAGAATGTAGAGGAGGAAGAGGGTGGTGTAGACAGTGGAGGTGTAACTGGTTCCTGAATGGAGGAGAATAGTAAGTCTGAAAAAGTAGAGGGATGGAGGAAGTCATGAGGAGAGGAGGTAGAGGCATCCATGAAGGAGTCTTCATGCATGTCAAAAGAAAAGAGATCCTCATGAGGGGTGGAATCCAAGTTTATGGGGAGGAAAGTAGTGAGAGGTGGAAGAGAGGAGGCAATGATAGATATGGAGGAGGGGAGAGTTTGAGAGGATGAGATAATTGTGATTGAGGGGATGAAGGTGGATGGAAGGGTGAGAGAGGGGGCTGGCATGGTCCCTACTTCTGGACCAGTGGACTGAGGGTGAGAGACCTCTACAGTCCTGGTGTCTGCAGAAGATTTCATTGCTGCAGCAGCCCTGGGATTCACAATTCTCCTGTCCCATTTGCCAATTAGAGCACATGTGAGCCTCTTGGAAGCATTGATGTGCTTCTTTGAGGACACAAGCAGTTGGGGGCAGCAGTGGTTGAGGATCAACCCAAGAACTCTTCCAAAATGGACAGAGTTTTTATCCAACTTTTTCTTAAGCATTTCAAACACAATTAATCCCCAGTTGGGATGTTTCTTATCCATTAGTGCAGCCATAAGGCAAAACTGATGCCTTGTTATTGCATCATGTGCAGTCCTCTTTGCACAGATCACTTTTCCAGTTATATCTGCCAATAACCTATACTCAATTGCTAGGTTAATTTTAAGAAGTTTAGAGGGGTTACCAGCAGCATGCCCCATCCTGTCCAGCATCAAAGTATATTCTTCCACTGATAGTTCTATGTCATCATCTCCAGCAGCAAAGTTGAAAGCTTCTGTAATGACTTGAGGTGAGATGGCTACCTCATTTCCTGAAATCTTCCCAGTCAAAGAGTTGTTATCTGAAATGATTGCCGTAAGACACCATTCTTTAATTTCTGATTCTGGAAGGGGTATCCTGGTAGACATAAAGTGGACTAGTTGCTGCTCCTTGAAAAGATTCAGTATATCCAGAAAGTGTTGTGGAGATCCATCAAACGAATCGAAGTCAATGTCGAAACCAGAGTCGAACTTCATGGCCGCCAGAGCTCCTGCTGTGATTGCCATTGTCCTGCAAAAGAAAGAATACCTTCCAAGATCAAAAGTATAGTATTTGGAGGGAGAAAGCTTGAGCAGAGAAATGTGAATGCGCAACTGCGAACGACGGAGAAAAAATGATTTTATACTTAGGGTTCGACGCAGAAAAGGAAAGAACGTCGAGCTCAGTTCGACGCTCAAGGGCTCTAGGAGAACTGAAACGACTCAACAGCGTCCAGCTTAGGTCAACGTTCGACGCTTTGGCTGAAGCTAACGTCGAGCTCAGGTCGACGTTGAACGAAGACGTCGACCGGGGAGAGAGAAACTCAAGAAGCCAGGGAGCTGTGAACTCAGTTCGACGCTAGAAGCTGAGTTCGACGTTCGACGCTTTTGAGGGCGACGGACCGTCGATCTCCGTTCGACGCAGCGTCGAGCTTAGTTCAGAGCTCAGAACAACCACTCAGACAGGAAATTTTGAAATGAAATTTTTCCTATTCCTGTTTGTTATGGGTTTCAAAATCTTGGAGTTTTATTTTAAGCTGTCTCCATCTAGCATTCCCAACTGATTGAGGAAAAAGAAGTGCTTCTTTTCATCCAAGGGTTTGGTGAAAATATCTCCTCTCTGTAATTCAGTGGAAATGTATTCTACTGCAATTTTCTTCTTTTCTACATTATCTCTTAAGAAGTGATGTCTGATTTCTATGTGCTTAGTCCTACTATGGAGAACTGGATTTTGTGCAATTGATATTGCACTGGTATTATCACAAAAGATTTTAGACATCTCTAAGTTGTAGCCATAGTCTAGGAGCTGGTTTTGAATCCACAAAATCTGTGAGCAACAACTGCCTGCAGCCATATACTCAGCTTCAGCAGTTGATGTGGACACAGAGGTTTGTTTCTTACAGAACCAGGAGACAAGTCTATCACCAAGGAATTGACAAGTTCCACTGGTGCTTTTCCTGTCTACTCTACATCCAGCATAATCAGAATCTGAAAATCCAGTTAGATCAAATCCTGAGTCATGTGGATACCAGAGACCTAGATTAGGACAACTTTTTACATACCTAAGAATCCTCTTAACTAATGTGAGGTGGGACTCTCTAGGGCTTACTTGGAATCTAGCACAAATGCATGTAGCAAACATTATATCTGGTCTAGTAGCTGTTAGATAAAGTAATGAGCCAATGATTGCTCTATAGTTTGTCTGATCAACTGGTTTTCCAGATTCATCAGCATCTAAAACAGCATTTGTAGGTATAGGTGTTTTCATGGAAGATGCTTCAGACATTCCAAATTTCTTAACCAGTTCTCTTGCATACTTGGTTTGAGAGATGAAAATGCCATCCACATGTTGTTTAACTTGCAATCCAAGAAAGAAAGCAAGCTCACCCATGCTACTCATTTCAAACTTTGAGTGCATAAGTTGTGAGAACTTTTTGCATAAGTTTGAATTAGTAGACCCAAATATGATGTCGTCTACATAAACTTGTACTAGTAGGGTGTGGGACCTATGGGTTCTAACAAAAAGAGTTTGGTCTACTCTACCCCTTTTAAAATCATTTTCCAACAGAAAACAAGCTAAGGTCTCATACCATGCTCTAGGAGCTTGCTTGAGACCATATAAAGCTTTATGCAGTTTGAATATATGATCAGGAAAAGTTGGAGAGATAAAACCTGGAGGTTGCTTTACATAGACTTCTTCCTTGATGTCTCCATTGAGGAATGCACTCTTGACATCCATCTGATATACTTTGAATCTCTTGTGAGCTGCATATGCAAGGAAGATTCTTATGGCCTCCAACCTTGCAACTGGTGCAAAGGTTTGGTCATAATCAATTCCTTCTTCTTGGCAATATCCTTGTGCAACAAGTCTTGCCTTGTTTCTCACAATTATTCCTTGATCATCCAATTTGTTCCTGAATACCCATTTTGTTCCAACAATTTGCTGGTTCCTTGGTCTTGGTACTAATTCCCAAACTTTATTCCTCTCAAATTGATTCAACTCTTCTTGCATTGCAATGATCCAGTTTGGATCTTGCTCTGCATCTTGTATGGTTTGAGGCTCAATTTGAGAAAGAAAGCAGGTGTGCATAATATTTTGATTGACTTGATTCCTTGTTTGCACACCCACTGAGATATCTCCAATTACTTGTGAGATTGGGTGATCTCTTGTTGTTGCTAGATCAACAAGGGGTGTTGATGATGCACCAACCTGTGTTGTTGTTTCCTCTTGTGGAACAACAACTGGTTCTTCACTCTGTTGGCCCTTTGAACTTTCTAGAACTTGAAATTCCTCTTCATTGTCACTAAGTTCAGTGACTTGTTGAATTGGTGAAGGTGATGACCCTTTGTCTGTGATGGTAAGCTGCTTCAGATTTTCTGAAATTGAATGTTCCTGCAAATTGCTTATGGTAGAAGTCTCCTTCTCCTTATAAAACATGTTAGTTTCATCAAATGTAACATGCATGGATTCTTCAATTTTATTTGTGCACTTGTTAAAAACCCTATAAGCCTTGCTAGTCAAGGAGTACCCCAGAAACACTCCTTCATCAGCTTTGGCTTCAAATTTAGCTAGGTATTTCTTGTCATTATTGTGAATGAAACAAATGCAACCAAAAATTTTGAAGTAGTTTACTTTAGGTTTCTTCCCTTTGAGTAACTCATAGGGGGTCTTACCCTTTAGCTTATGTATCAGGCTTCTATTCAGAATATAGTTGGAGGTGTTCACAGCCTCTGCCCAAAAGGTTAGAGGAAGGTGAGCATCTGTCAACAATGTTGTGGCAGATTCAATAAGGGTTCTGTTTTTCCTTTCAACTACCCCATTTTGTTGAGGAGTTCTGGGAGCTGAGAAAGTATGCCTGATACCTTCATTCTGGAAGAACTCTAGCATAAGAAGAGAATCAAACTCTGTCCCATGATCACTTCTGATCAGGGCAATGTGAGTATTGAACTCAATCTGTATGCCTTTGAGAAAATCTGTCAAAATCTTGAAGTTATCAGACTTCTTCCTCAGAAAGAACACCCAAGTGAATCTTGAGAAGTCATCTACAATTACTAAAGCATAAGATTTCCCTCCTAGGCTTTGTACATTAATTGGTCCAAAAAGGTCCATGTGCAGTAAGTATAAAATTCTAGGTGAGTCACTCTTATTAAGTGACTTGAAACTGTTTTTAGTTTGCTTGCCTAATTGACAGGCCTTGCAAAGTCCTTCCTTCTTGTAGGGACCAGAAGGTAGTCCTCTAACAAGGTTGTCTTGGGATAACTTAGCAATGGTTCTAAGGTTCACATGTCCTAATCTTTTATGCCACAAGATGTTTGGTTTTGAAATGGAGTTAAACAGGCAAATATCTACTGCAGGTGAATGAAAATCCACTAAGTAAATGTTACCTCTTCTGTTACCTGTCAACACAGTTGTGTTGTCCACTGACTGGACTTTGCATATGGCTTTGTTAAAGGTTACTTGATATCCTTCATCACACAATTGACTGATACTTATCAAGTTGTGCTTGAGTCCTTCAACATATGCCACCTTCTTGAATGTGACTGGGCCAATTTTGACTGCACCATATCCTTTTGTAGTTCCAAAGCTTGAGTCTCCAAAAATTACTTTGGGTCCAAGCTTGGCTTTGAAGGAAGTGAAGTTGTCCTTGTCCCCTGTCATGTGCTTTGAGCACCCACTATCCAGATACCATTGATGGTTTGATGCTGGATAGGTCTTCACCTGCACAAAAACAGCTTATTTGTTTTTGACCCAGTTAACCTTGGGCCTAGGTTGATATCCCTTAAATTCTGAAATGAAGGACATCTCAGGTTGACTCTTATAGCCTGCAGGATGATATCTCCTAGGAGGTATTATCCATTCAGTATAAGGGTTAAAGTGATGAGATGTAGAGCTGGAATTGAATTTCGAATTGACCCCTGAGAAATGACTTTTGCTCTGAGCTTGGCTCGACGCACGTCGAGCTTCGGTCGACGGACTCTGGTGAGTGCGTCGAGCTCCGTTCGACGGCGAAGACTTGCATTGTTCAGAGGGTAGAAGGCGTCGACCTGAGTTCGACGTTTTCTTGCGATTACGTCGAGCTCTGGTCGACGTCCGTCGAGCTTCGTTCGACGCTTTTTGTCCAGTTTCCTGGGTTAAGTCAGCATTCTTCCTAGCCACTATCAAGACTCCTTTACCTTTCTCACTGGTAAATTTGATTGGAGTTGTTAGCACTATGGGTTGGCTGGATGAAGCACCCAAGCCCAGTGAACCATTCAATCTTGAGTTCACTGTACTTGTGATGTCCATCAATTTGATACTTCTCCCATTAAGGGTTTCTTCAAATTGTTTGGCCTTAGATAGCTCACTTTTCAGTGAAGCTATCTCCTCCCCACACTGCTTCAACTCTTCTAAGAGTCTAAGATTATCTGAGTTAATGGATTTGCATTCAATTAATTGTTCATTTAGAGTTTTAATCAGCTTTTGAGATTCAATCAAGTCAATGCACATAGATTTAAACTCAGATTTGAAATCATCAGAAGTAAAGTCAAATGAATCTATTACCTGATCCTCAGTAAGTTCCTGATCAGATGGGTAGTCAGCATCAGGCTCTGAATCAGTGTTCTTTTGAGATGCACTGATGGCCATCATGCAGAATCCTTTTTCTTCTGCATCATCCTCATCATCACTAGAGCTGGATGATGACTCAGACTCATCTGAGTCACTCCAGGATTCAGCCACAAATCCTTTTCTGGTGTGCTTGCTGTTGCTGGAGGAAGGCTTGTCATGGTATTTCCTTGACTCCTTATCCTTCCTTTTATCCTTTCTTTCCTTTTTGTCCCTTCTGTCCTTGTCTTGATTTTCTGGACAGTTTGGGAAGATGTGTCCTGGTTTCCTGCAGCCAAAGCAGATAATATCTTTATTATTAGATCTGTCATACCTTGGCTTGTCTTTGTCTTTGGATGACCATCTTCTGAAGTTCCTTTTATTTAGCTTATTGAACCTTTTGACCAGTAGGCTCATAAGCTCTTCATTTCCCAACACCTTTTCTTTAGGTTCTTCTTCCTGTGCTTTGAAGGCAATGATTTTCTCAACCTTTTCTGTTGGTGTGGATGTCTTCTGCTCTTCTTCTCTCTTCTTAATGAATTGCTCATAACTCTTGAGCTTCCCTAGAAGAGCTTCTGTGGATAACTCACAGACATTTCTTCCATCTTTAATTGACCATATTCTTGAGTCCCAAGAGCTAGGGAAACAAGTCAGTATTTTGTCATTTATCTCAGTGAGAGATATGTCCTTCTCTAGTGATCTAAGCTCACTTATGATCAGACTCAGTCTGTTGTACATGTCAGCAACTGACTCAGACTCTGCCTTCTTGAAATTCTCATACTGGGTGATCAGGTAGGATCTCCTATCCTTTCTTTCATCTGCAGAACCTGATACAATTTCTGACAGCTTTTTCCAGATTGCTTTGGCAGTAGTGCATTCAACTACCTTCTGGAAAATGTCATCTGACATGGTTTGAGCCAAGATGTTCATGGCTTTAGCATCTGCTGCCTTCCACTTCTTTATGTCAGCATCAGTTCCTGAAGGAGGAGGAACAGCTGATGTGCTTGTTCCTGTGGGAGGTCTTGGACAATCTGTCAACACAGAGTTAAAAATGTCTTCATCAAAAGAGTTCATGTAAAGCCTAATCCTTGCCTTCCATAGTGCAAACTTAGATAGATTGCACATAGGAGGTCTGGTGCTAGCAAGGTCCTTGTTTTGTGCCATGAATTTTAAAGAGAAGTAAAACTAAGGAAAATAATCCTTTGAGAGAAATGATCTTATCAGGGATCTTTTGATCCAGGGGTTAGCCTGTATAAATGATCAACCTCCCTCTGATACCAATTGAAAGTGCAGGATAAGATCACTCCTAACTCTAGAGGGGGGTGAATAGAGTTATTTAAAATAATTTTCCAAATAAAAACTTGTGTGTAGAGAAGGTTTGAATTTACTTAGTGTAAGGTGCTAGAGTAAATAATCAGAGTAAAAAGGAATTCACAGCACAAAGCAAAACACAAGGAGCATAAGCAATCCAGACGACACAAGGAGCTATAGTGGTTCCCCAAATCTGGGTACATCCACTCTTCTATCACCCTTATAGGAATCCACTTCAAGATGAGTTGATCAGGTGTCTTGAGCACCAGAGAGTTTTTGATCAGGTTCTCACAAACCAACAGAGCTGATTTTGACCAGGTTTCAGCAAAACCAAAAGTAACTTTTGAAGGGAGTTAAAACCCTGTACAGAAAGAAAAAGAAAAAGAGATGATGTTGTCTTCTCTATTCAACAAGCAAAGAGAAGCAGAAGTGGATCTGAAGTTGTTATCAAAGCTCCCCCTGAGATCAAGATGAGGTTCAGGAAGGAGAGCTCTGCACAAGGGTGACAGGTCTTCAAAGATCTGATTTGCTCCAGCAAAGGATGATCCAATGGAGTTGGATGGAGGTGTCTGAAGCAATCAGATTTTCTGTGAGTTAGCTTTTCAACACAATGTCACAGAGAGAAAAGAGATCTGAAGTCTTGTATTGTTATTCTCCTTTCTGTTCTGTATATTCTCTGTGTCTCTTTTTAGAATTGAAAGAAAAAGAATTATATACTTGAGTCTTCTTCTTCCTTCACTTTGATAGCCGTTGGAGGACAGCATTAATTGCTTTCCTTAACTGTCCATGCCTCAAAGGAAATGACAGGCAGACATTCCTTAGAAAATTCCTTGAGCCATGCACCAGATATGCTGTAACGGCCAATAAATCTTCAGCATTAATTGTCTGTCAGAAGGAATTTGAATTCCTATCCAAAACTGACGGCGGTCTGAAAAGCATCGAGCTCACAATAAAACGTCGATCTGAGCACGACACACGTCGGCCAGAGAGTGTTTTCAGTAAGTAGAACTGGGTTCGACGGAACGTCGAGCTGAGGTCGACTCCACGTCGAGCTGAGGTCGACTCTGCGTCGAGCTGAGGTCGACTCTGCGTCGAGCTGAGGTCGACTCTGCGTCGAGCAGAGGTCGACTCTGCGTCGAGCTGAGATCGACTCTGCGTCGAGCTGAAGTCAACTAAGCGTCGAGCTGAAGACTACTCTAACTAGCCTATGTGACCTTTATAACATCATGGAGGTCACAGCACACAATCCCTATAGAAATATAGTCATCCTGGTCCAAATAATAGGGTGTTCCAACAGCCTCCAGATGAAATAGTACTCTCAACTTCCATACAGGATAGTACTCCTTTGTACATGAGGGGAGTCTTAGAGGAGGGACATCACAATCCAACTCCATGCTTGAGTCTGAGCTTCTTGTTGACACTGGTGGCAGGATTCTACTCAAGGTGTTAACCTTTTTGATGAGTAACCTCCCTCTGATACCACTTGAAAGTCCACCTAGTGTTAACTACTTACACCTATGGGGGGGGGGAATAGGTGTCTTTGCAGCGTATTTGCGGAACTAAAGTTTTACCTGCACAAGAAAACAAAACAACACAGCACAGAAAGTACACAAGCAATTTATAGTGGTTCCCCGATTTGGGTACGTCCACTTTTCCCATTCGACCTATCTCCCAACCAGGGATGACTCGGTCACTTCACCAACAGGATTGAAATCCAATCCTTGCACTAACGGAAGGAACCCTTCCACACGTAGGAGTCAACACTCCCACAACACGGGTTGTACCCAACCCTACAACTAGATACCAATCAGTCCTTTACAATGAAAGAGAAAATGAAAATAGCTTGTAAGAAATACAAACAACGTGAAGATCCAGGTGTCCCTTTTCGTTAGACTACTTGTTCTTGTAGGCAACGAAAAGTCCACAACCCTAGATCTTTCTTGGAGAGCATCTTCTCTAGATCGACGGCTTCAACAAGAGAGGCGGTGATGTTATGTAGATCCAATCTTCTTAGCAAAGTTGGCAAGGTCTTCCAACGGTCACACTAGGATCGATCGTCTCGATCGATTCGGATGGGGAAGGTTTCCCGATCACAAATCAAGAGACAAAAGATCTCTGGATAGACGCGTGAGACGCTGTGCCCGACTAGGCTTCTGTCGCCGGGAGAGGTAACGAAAACCCCGATCAACGGTGGCGAGCAACTAGCGAGAGGCGGAGAAGGTCGGCCGAGCTCGCTTCCGATCTAAGGCTTGACGGCGGCTTGTTTTTCTTCGATCTGTAATCCGTATCTTTACTGTTCACAAATACAGCATATTTATACCTTAGGTCATGAAGATGACCGTTGTGGGCCCCACCAGCAGTAAGTCCTAAGTCCTGTTCAAAATCCCGCAGATAACGTGGACCGGTCCAGACAGAGTCGAAAAAATACCCAAGTCAAATTCGGCGAGAATCGTGGGTGATTCTCGACGAATCGGAGAGAATCACTTACGATTCTCGCCGAATTCTACTTAGAGAATTCTGGCTGCACAGGTTATAGAGGCTGGGGAGAATCGGTGGGAATCACCTTGGATTCTCGCCGACTCGTCGAGAATGCAACGTCATTCTCGACGAATCGGCGAGAATCACTTGGTGATTCTCGACGATTCTGCCTTAGATGAGTTTTCTGACTGCGTCGAGACAGCCGGCTTAACCCGGCGAGAATCAACTAGTGATTCTCGATGACTTACACTTAGACGATTCGCGTCTTTCAACCCGTAAGCTGGTCTTTGGCCCATCCTTGCTCCTTGTCTGCTCTTGCTTTATCATAGCCCTGTACTTGAAATTAAATACACCCCAATAGAGAGAGTACACGTAGGCCAACACACCGATCTGCTCAACGAGGGATTACGTTGCGCAGACCCGTGTATATTGACCTACTGCATCCTGACATTGGTGTGTACTTAGCAATGAATAGTTGCAAGCACAACTAGAAGAAATTCATCAAATACATAGTGAATTCATCTTAGCTTTGATAGGAGGCTTCCTCAAATCCAGGTAATTGTGGATACAATACCCAACAATAAAGAACAGATATTTCCTCTCATCTAAAGGTTTGGTGAAGATGTCTGCTCTTTGTAAATTAGTAGAGATAAAGACAAGATAATTTTCTTTTTGTCCACACAATCTCTAATGAAATGATGTCTTATTTCTATATGCTTTGTCTTACTATGATGCACTGGATTTTGTGCAATGGAAATTGCACTGGTACTATCACAAAATACTGTTAAATTATTTAGATTATATCCATAATCCAGGAGTTGGTTTTGAATTCACAATATTTGTGAACAACAACTTCCAGCTGCAATATATTCAGCTTCTGCAGTTGAAGTGGACACATATGTTTGTTTCTTACAAAACCAAGACACAAGCCTATCACCAAGGAACTGACATGTTTCTGATGTGCTTTTCTTGTCTACTCTACATCCAATAAAGTTAGCATTTGAGAATCCAGTTAATTCAAATTCTAACTCAGTTGGATAAAAGAGTCCTAGATTTGGGCAACCCTTTATATATCTCAATTTTTTTTTAAGAAAATAAGGTGAGATTCTTTAGGGTTCACTTGTAACCTCGCACAAGACATATAACAAACATTATGTCTGGTCTACTAGCTGCGAGATATAATAAGGACCCAATAATTACTCCATATGTTTTCTGATCAACTGGCTTGCCATGTTCATCAGAATCAATCACGGCATTGGAAGCCATGAGTGTTTTCTTTGCTGAGGTATCAGTCATCCCAAATCTTTTAACTAATTCCTTAGCATATTTGGATTGGGAGATGAAAATTCCATCGGGGGATTGCTTCACTTGGAGACCAAGGAAGTAAGAATGCTTACCCATGCTACTCATTTCAAACTTAGAATGCATCAGGTCAGAAAATCTTTTGCATAGCTTGAAATCAGTAGAGCCAAAAATGATGTCATCTACATATATTTGTACTAATAATATGTTATTATTATGAAGCCTAGTAAAAAAATTCCTATCTACAATGCCCTTAGTGAACTTATACTCTAAAAGAAAGCTAGCTAGGGTCTCATACCAAGCTCTTTGAGCTTCCTTTAAACCATAAAGAGCTTTATGCAGTTTGAAAACAAAAGAGGGATAAGTTGGAGAGATAAAACCTAGTGGTTGTTCAACAAATACTTCCTCTTTGAGTTCACCATTCAAGAAAGCACTCTTGACATCCATTTGGTGGACCTTGAACTTTTTGTAGGCTGTATATGCAAGACAAATTCTAATAGATTCATGTCTTGCAACAGGTGCAAAGGTTTGATCATAGTCAATTCCTTCTTCCTGTCTGTATCCTTGTGCTACCAGCCTTGCTTTGTTCCTGATGATGGCTCCTTTTGTATCCAATTTATTTCTGAATACCCACTTAGTTCCAATGACTGGGTAGTCTGTGGGTCTAGGAACTAAGTACCAATCTTTGCATCTCTCAAACTGATTGAGCTCCTCTTGCATTGTAATAATTCAGTGGGGATCTTACTCTGCATCTTTTATGGTTTGGGGCTCAAGTTGAGATATGAAGCAAGCATGCATCAAATTTTGGTTAATTTGATGCCTTGTTTGCACACCAGCTGATATGTATCCAATCACTTGAGATACAGGGTGATCTCTAAGTATGACAAGATCAGTTGGAGGAGTTGGTTCAGTAACAACATTGGGAATTAATTCCTCTTGTGGAATTAAATTTGCTGGTGAAGGTTCAGTAATCATTTCATTCAAATCTTTTTCACTATTTTCATCATCATGTGGTGAAGGAGGTGATATAGCCTCATTGGTGAGATTCAGATCATCCAATTTCTCATACAGTTGGGGTACCTGCAATAAATCTTTAGTATAAGAATCCTTCTCCTTATAATACATGTTAGCTTCATCAAATGTAATATGTACAGATTCTTCCATTTTCAAAGTAGATTTATTAAAAACCCTATAAGCCTTGCTGACTTAGGAATATCCAAGAAAAATTCCATTGCAGCTTTGTCTTCAAATTTTCTAAGATGTTTCTTGTTGTTATTATGTGTGTAGCATATACAACCAAAGATTTTAAAATAGTCTATTTTAGGTTGCTTCCCTTTGAGTAATTCATAGGAAGTCTTGCCCTTAAGTTTATGTATCTAACTTCTATTCAGGACATAATTTGCTGTGCTTACAGCCTCTGCCCAAAAGAATAGGGGCATGTGAGCATCTGCAAGCAATGTTCCTGCACCTTCAATCAGGGTTCTATTTTTTTCCTTTCTGCTACCCCATTTTGTTAAAGAGTTCTAGGAGCAAAGAAACAATGCCTGATACCTTCCATCTCACAGAATTCTTGCGTAGGAAGAGATTCAAACTCAGTACCATGATCACTTCTGATCAATGCAGCTGGAGTAGAGTACTCAATCTTTATGCTCTTAAGAAAGTCTGTAAGAACTCTAAAGTTATCTGACTTGTTTCTCAAGAAGAACACCCAAGTGAACCTAGATAAGTCATCTACAATAACTAAGGTATAAGATTTCCCTCTCAAGCTCTATACAACAATGGGTCCAAATATATCCATATGTAGCAAATACAGAATCCTGGGTGAATCACTCTTATTAATGGATTTAAAGCTATTTTTGGTTTGCTTGCCTAATTGACAAGCCCTGCAAAGGCTTTCCTTCTTGTAGGGGCAAGAAGGCAATCCTCTAACAAGGTTGTCCCTAGAGAGTTTATCAATATTTTTAAGATTTACATGCCCTAATATTTTATGCCGAAGTTCATTATTATTACTAATTTGATTAAATAAACAGATTTCTGACCTAGCAGATTTGAAATTTACTATATAGATGTTTTCTTGCTTAGTGTCAGTTAAGACAGTTTTATTCTCTACAGAAGAAATAATGCAAGAAGAATAGTTAAAGGATACCTGATAATCTTCATCACATAATTGGCTTATGGATATCGGGTTATGTTTTAAATCACTCACATATGCTACCTTCTTGAAAGTGACAGCTCCAATCTTGAAAATCTCATAGCCTTCAGTTTGGCCACAGTTGGAGTCACCAAATATCACTTTTGGACCAAGCTTGGACTTGTAGTTTGTTAAGTTGTCCTTGTTGCCTGTCATATGCTTTGAGTATCCACTATCCAGGTACCACTTTTCCTCTGTGGTAGGATAGTCCTTCACCTACAAAATGAAGGATTAGGTGTTCTTGACCCAGGTAACCTTGGGTCCTTGATTCTTTTTAAATTTAAAGCTAGAAATATAGGAGCATTCTGGTTGGTTCTTATATCCTAAAGGGTGAAATTTCCTAGGTGGAATTATCCATTGGGTGAATGGATAAACAAATTCTTTTGAATGATTAAATGTTCTTGAATAATTAAAGTTTTTGTTAGGCTGAACTGGGATCGACGAATTTTGATAAGTTCGTCGACCTGAGTTCAACAAATAGGGATGAGTTCGTCGAACTCCGTTCAGAGAATGGAAATATTCATTCTCTGAGCCCCAAAATCATCAATCTCAGCTCGACGAACCATATTTGTTTCGTCGATCGCAGTTCAAAGAATAATTATAATAAAAAACCGTGTTTGGAGTTCGTCGACTTGAGTTCGACGAACTGTACACATTTCATCGATCTAAGTTCGACAAAATCTGTTGAACATTATTATGATTAAGATTTTTCTTATTCTTTCTCTTTTTCTTAGGTTTCTGTTTTAATTCAGTTGGTTCATTGTTTTCATCTACCTTTTCTTTACCTTTTTTTGATATAAATTTAATGGGGGAAGAAAGTATATTTTTTTGAATTAAATGAGGTTGGCTTGATGAAACACCTAATCCCAGCTTGCCATTGAGCCTGACATTTATCATGCTTGTGATGTTCATCAATTTGATGCTTATCCCATTAAGGGATTCTTCAAATCGCTTAGCCTCATTTAGTTTAGTTTTTAAAGAAATAATTTCTTCTGAAGCTTCAATTAGTTTATCTTTTAGTTCAATGTTTTTAGATAGTAGATTTTCATGTTCAGTTATCTTATCTCTGAGAAGTTTGATTTCCTTCTCAGATTTGATTAGATCATTGCATAATAATTTAAATTCAGTTTTGAAAAGATCAAAATTGAAATCAAATGAGGATATTACTTGATCCCTTCAGATTCAAAGTCTTCATTCTCTGAATTTTTCAGCTTCTGAAAAGCAGTCTAATGCATTGATAGCCATCAAGCAAACTTCTTTTTATTTAGCTTCTTCCTCATCTTCACTGGAGCTGAAAGATAAAGATTCTTCTTCTATTTCACTCAAGGTTTCTGCAACAAAACTTTTCTCCTTCCTCTTGTGCTTGCTTGAGGAGGGCTTGTTGTACTTCTTTTTGGAGTCTTTTTTTCTTCTTTTCTCCTTCATCTGATTCTCTGGACACTTAGGAAGAATGTGTCCAGGTTTTCTACAACCAAAGCAGACAATCTCCTTAGTATTAATTTTGTCATATCTTGGTCTGTCATCTTGTCTGGAAGAATTTCTTCTGAAATATTTTCTTGCCATCTTGTAGAATCTCTTGGCCAATATGCTTATGAGCTCATCATTTACTGGAGGATCTTCTGATCCATCAGATGCTTTGAAAGTAATGTTTTTATCCTTTCTTTCTGAAGAAGAAGTCTTCTGCTCAGCTGCTTCTCTAGACTTTATCAGTTGCTCATAAGAATTGAGTTTGCCTAGAAGAGACTCAGCGGATATTTCATTCAGGCTTCTGGCCTCCTTGATTGGCCAGATCCTGGAGTCCCATGTGCTTGGTAAGCACATAAGGATCTTGTCATTTATCTCAGTTAGTGAGATATTTTTATCCAATGTTTTCAGCTCATGGACAATTAAGCTGAGTCTGTTGTACATGTCAGCCACTGACTCAGACTCATCCTTCTGAAAATTGTCATACTGAGAGATGAGATGGGATCTTCTGTCCTTTCTCTCATCAGATGATCCTGCAATCATTTGGTTTAGAGAGTCCCAAATGGCTTTAGCTGAAGTGCATTCAGCCACCTTCTGAAATATATCATTTGACATGGTTTGTGCCAGAATGTTCATGGCCTTTTCATCAGCAATTTTTGCCTTCTTCTGAGCATCAATCCATTCAGGTGGAGGGACTGCATTTGTGCTTGTTGAAGTAGAAGCTTCTTGAATTGGAGGACTTGTCAAAATGGAGTTGTATATGTCTTCATCAATAGAGTTCATATATAATCTGATTCTTGCCTTCCAGAATGCAAACTTATTCAGATTGAACACTGGAGGTCTGGTGGTTGAATATTCTTTATTCTGTGCCATGATATAAGAGAGACACTAGAGATATTAAGATCTATCAAGGAACTTTTGGTTCAGGTATTAGCATGTAAAACCAAATAAAACACACCCTCTGATACCAATTGAAAGTAAGGGGATAGATCTGACTAACTCTAGAGGGGGGGGGGGGGATGAATAGAGTATTTTAAAAACTTAATCAGTTTTTATAGCGGAATTAAAATAAGTGATAGTAGTATATATATAAAGAGAGGTAAGAGAAAGAGACTATCACAGCACATCAGAAATAAAGAAAGGAACAACAAGACGACACTAGAAAATTATACTGGTTCCCCAAAACTTGGTACATCCACTCTTCTACCACCCTGGTAGGAATCCACTAACAGGTTTTTTATCAGGTGCCCTGCCACTAACAGGTTTTTTCTTAGGTGCCATGTCACCACAAGATCTATTTCAAGGGAGATCTCACAACCCTTTAGGCTTTTGATCAGGTGCTCAAAAACTAAATCAAGTTTTTTGATAAGGAGACATGTCAACCAGGTGATAACTTTTGAAGGGAGTTCAAAACCCCTTTTATAGTGGAAAATGAAAAGTGATGTTGTCTTCTCTTTCTCAAACAACTGAGAAGACTTTAGTGGATGTTGTTTGTCAAAGCTCCCCCTGAGATGAAGAATTGTTCAGGAAGATGAGAGCTTTGCACAGGGTGTAGGTCTTGATGAAGATCTTTAGAAACTTCTTGGACTGGTGTTGATGAGTTGTCCTTGTAAAGCCTGAAGAAGAAACTGAAGAAGACTAAAGATATCAGTTGTCTGTAAGAAATTCTTTTTTGTGTGTCAAGATCTCTTGTTGTTCTTCTTTTTGAAGATATTTTTATATTCTGAGAGAATTTCCAACTGATGAATTTTTAATATTATCCTTGATTTGCTGCTGAGATTCTGGGAGTTGAAACGGCTGAAAAATGTCTTTAACGTGTTTCCTCAACTGTCCCAGTAAATAAGTCAAGTAATTAACTCTGTGAGAACCATAATTAATGCTGCCATGCAACGACTATATTCTTGAGAATATAAGCATTAATTATCAGAGAATTACCGCCTTAGAATAATAGCAATTGAAATCAAAGTGACAGAGAAGTCGCCAAAACTGATACTGACAGAAATCGTCGACCTCAGGACATTTTTCGTCGACCTGAACTCTAAGTTCGTTAAGATGATAAATAGTCTTCGTCGAGTTGAGCTAAGAGAAAATTATTCTGGAGAATAACTGCCATTGCTGAGCTCCAAGGTGCAAACATAAATACGCTGCCAAGGAAGTACAAGCACAATCAAAATAAGATACAATAAAGATAGATACTACTGCTCTTCGAACTCAATGCATTCATCCTTTGGGAGATCGTCAAAGCCAAGGTCAGAAACGTCGCACTCACGCTTGCGAGATATCATCCAAAGTGTCTTTGCCATCCCACGATGGAACGCCATCTCCTGAACATCGACAAGATCAGGCTCCACCTCCCTTTCCCAGACCGCCTCATAGATCTCCTCTGACAACAAACAATGGCCCTATTTGAAGTCAATCGAGTTCTTTTACTCCAACACAGCGGTCACCTTCAGCTCAGCAAATCGCTCCTATGAAGAAAGATTCCCAACCTCAGACTCTAAATGGGAAACGTCTCCTAATGCATTCTCCACCAGGTTCTTCTTGTCCTGCATCTCCTCTTGAAGTCTTGCCACTTCATCCTTCAAGTCCGAGTCAATTTGTCGAAAGTGGGACATGTAGCGCTCGCAGCTCCCCTTCAAGTCGGAAAGATATTTCTCCATACGCCATAATTTCTCCTGAAGAGAGGTACTCATCTTTCAAGTCGACATAATAATCGTTCTAGGTAAGAGTTATCTGGTCCTACACACCAATTTACAAAAGAAAGCAAGATAAATTAGGCCAAGAGAAACAAGAGCAAATTGAAGCAAATAGATGAATTCACTGCATTATTCATTGTTGCTAAGGATAAAGAAACATGCTTCCACTTCGTTTAGATTAGAGCAGTCACTTGTTGGGTCCATTGATCACAATGTCCTAGATTTGAAGAAAGCCCACAAGTCAATAGTATACACAAGAATGTATTTTATGCATGTCATTAGCTCAATGTATGCAGGTTGTTCTCTGGTGAACTGATTTGACAGGTTGTCAAAGTAACAAAGTCAGATGGACTCATGACAGGAATTCTGGTAGGGTATAAATCTGGTTAAGTCCAAAAGCATTGAGTGAAGGCAGCTCACTCAATGCCAAGAGGCTAAAAGCATTGAATAATGCTCAGGCAGTCAAAGCCTCAGTTTTGCCATAGCAGAAATCTGGTTAAGTCCAGAAGCATTGAGTGAAGGATGTTCACTCAACTCCTAGAATCAAAAGCATCAACAGGACACAATGCAGTCAAAGTTGCAGGGTTGCTGTCAAAGAAATCTATCTAAGTCCAAAAGCATTGAGTGAAGGCAGTTCACTCAACGACTCCTCAACAGACAATTCTACCAAGGACAGAAGCGTTGAGTGAAGAAAGTTCACTCAACGCCTCATCAAGAAAACTGGCAAAGTCTGAAAGCATTGAGTGAAGAAGCCTCACTCAACGCCTTCATGTAGAGTAATTCGACTAAGTCAAGATGTGTTGAGTGATGAAGGTTCACTCGATGCCTAAAATGTTAGACCATAATTAGCTACATTCATTGAGTAATAAAGGATCACTCAACGCTCTCAACGCCACCAGTCAGAATTCTACTAAGTACTGCGGGTTGAGTGACAAGGCTTCACTCAACACCCAAGATGAATTATTTGAATTTTGATTGAGTCCACAGGAGCTGAGTCATGCTGACATCAGCAAAAATTCAAATAACGTGGGATCGTCTTGCTACAGGACAAAAGGCGCCGCTTTCTTTTAGTACAACTGTGATGCAAAAAGGTAGAGTTGCAACTAACAAACCTAGTGGTCCATACTGCTTAGAGAGTCGTTTGACGGTGGAATACATATTCAGAGTTCCGAGGAAAATGAACCCGAAATTTTTGGAGAAAGGGTTTAGAGCTTGATCTTCTTCCTCTCGACAAAGTTGAAGAGCAAGAAGAAAAAACTCCCTAACTGTTGTTCTGAAGCTCAACAAGATAGCTGCTTATAGTCTCATCTTCAGCAGCTAATTCAGGAAGACTTCTTCCAGAGTTGTTACACAGCACAAGCAGAATATACTTGAAGATCCATTGTTGGTGCTGTGAAGAGTATAGGACTGAGTATTCTCAGTTCAAGAAGAGGCAGACTCAGAGATCATTTCATTGGAGTCAAATCATCAACAATAAACAACCTTTATTTTATAGGATCTTAATAGATCTGAGCTGTAAGCCTGATATATAAAGGCTGAGTGTAGGATCCTTCTGTTTATCTAAGGTAGGGCCTGTATGCCTGAGCTGTAGGTGAGTTCATTCACTGAGTGTAGGATTCTCCCGTGGATTTGTGTGTAGGGCTATCCTCCTATCCTAAGCTGTAGGACTTTCTCTAAAGTCTGAGGTAGGTGATCTGTAGATCACTGAGCTGTAGGAGCATCATTTGCTCTGAGTGGTAGGGCCTTGGACCTGAGGTAAGACTTGTAGGAGTCTGAGAGATCCTAAGGGATCTCAGTTGTAATCTCTTGGAGCTGAGTTTGGAGAAGTTGGTCTTATTTAACACATTGTTAGAAAGGTGGGAGGGACAGTGGATGTACCCAATCCTTGGAGAACCACTATAAATACCTGTGTGTTGATTGCAAATTCTTAAAAGCTAACATAACACTGAGTCACAACACACCAAAGTAAGAAGATTGTTTAAAAAGACATAAAAACCTATTCACCCCCTCTAGGTGTTTAGCTACTATTGAAACTAAAGACTTTCAACTGGTATCAAAGCGAGGTGGTTTAAAAAGTACTTAACAGTCTGAATAGATGACCAAGGGTAGCTATAAATTATATTTATGGGTTCAGGAGAGAACCATAAAGAGTTAGGCTCAATGAAGATTCCAATCTATAGGAAATAGAGTTTTGGGATTTAGAAGGAAAGAGTAAGGTTGTTCATGAAAGCATCTGACCCCAGGATCTTCATCACAATTCAGGAAGGACCCTTTATCCCCATGAAGATTCTTTTCCTAGATGCAAATGTCCAAACCCCAAAGAAATACACTGACTTGACCAAGGGTGAGGTCATCCTGACAACTATGGATAAGAGGGCACAGAACATTATTGTTAGTGTTATTGATGATTCAACATTCCAGAATCTTGTCCACAGTAGAACTGCCAAGGAAATATGAGACACCTTGATTATCAATATGGAGGGCACTGAAGATGTTGGGGATGAAAGGAAATCCCTACTGAATCAGGAATATGAGGCCTTCAGGCAGGGTAAGAAGGACAGTATAGCAGAGTACTATGAAAAGTTCTTCAGAGTAGTCAATGAGTTGAGGACCTATGGGAGGATCTTCAGCAATTATGAGCTGAATGACAAATTCTTAAGATCTATAACCAGAGACTTGGACACAAAGATCTGTTCCATCAGAGAGGTGGCCAAGCTAGCTGAAACTCCTCCTCACACATTGTTTGGAAAGCTTCTCTCCTATGAGATGCCACTATCTTCCAGGAAGGAGGAGACCACCATCAGATCTCAGGCTAAGGAGAAGACTATGGACTTCAAGGTTGAGATCTTTAAGAAGAGCAAGGAGAGGATTGTCTGTCACCCAAGCAGTCCCGCTGACTTAGAAAGCTCTGATTCTATCTCATCGGATAGCAATATGTAAGATGGGTAGTTTGCTGCCTTCTCAAGGAAATTCCAGAAAATGATGAAGAGGAAGCAATGGAGGAACAAGCCTTTATCCTCTTCAGATCACAAGAAGGATCACCAAAAATTTGAGAAGAAGTTCTCCAAAGTAGACAAGTATGACACCAAACTCAACAAACATAGTTCTTCTAAAATTGTTTGTTATTGTTGCAGCAAGCCTGGGAATGTCATTACTTACTATCCAGTCAAGCGAAAAGAGATAGGTGAGAATGAGCATCACCACCAAAAGGGAAAGAAGGAAAAGACCTTCATTGCCAAGAAAGAGAAGAGCTATTGTCAAACTGACTCAGCATCTTCTGAGTCTGAAGAAGAAGATGAAGCTTGTATTGGGTTGTTTGCTGTTGAAGAAGATGAGGACTATCCAGCTGCAAGGATAAGAATCAGGGCCCCTCTGTCACACTCAGATAGTGACAATGAGGTGGATGAAGATATTAGTGGACGTTATGGACTTATTGCCATAACATATGGTGAATCCAGCTAGGATCAGTCTGACCATCAGGAGGTACAAATCATTTTCTTTCCTCCTCTGAATCTGATTATGAAACAAGTCCCAATTCTGATGCTCCTTCATCCTGTGATGAAGGTGGCTTAGAATATGAGGAAGATGTTAATCAATTGATTGACAAGTATGGTGTCATTCTGGATGCTCTGAAAAGGAGCAAGAGGCTAGTCAAGAAACAAGCCAAGGAAATTTCCCTACATCTAGCTGCTTCCTTGAAGTCTGACTCAGCACTCCTGCTTGATCAGATGAGGAAGGAAATCAGCCAACTGAAGAATATCACAGTCATACAGATTGGAACCATTAGCCATAAGAACAAAATCATTATGGATCTTGAAGAAAAGCTCCTTAAAGAGAGGATGCTAGTGGCTCAATACTCCAAACCTAAATCTGTATTGCCACTCATTGATACCTTCACCTCCCAAACTGGTAAGAAGGGACTAGGGTACATTGAGAGGAATACCAGAAGAAGGATCAAGAGGAAGGGCAAGGCTCCAATTCAGCCTGCTATCTCTTTTGAGAAGGTTGTGTTGTCATCCAACAAGTATGACCAAGAGAGTATGTATGGTCACTTATTGAATGGAAGATCCACCAGTGTGAACAAAGATACTCACAACTGTGGTGGAAGGAAGGGCATGGGCTTAAGTGCTTTTAAGGCCCCTCATGAGAAAATTCAGATGACCCATCATGGACTATTTATGTTTGGTGCTCCAGTCCCCTCACTCAAGAATAAGGCAGTGGATAATAATCAAGCTCCTCCAGCAAAGACTCAGACCAAAAGTAAGTCAATCAGTAAGCCTGACTTGGCTATCTCTGATGCAATCAATAGCTTGTCTTCTGTAAAGAAGACTGGTGTTAGTGGCATTCACAGTAAGCCAAGTACATCTACTGGCAGACTCACTTTCAGTTAGATCCTTGCTGAAAAACATATGAAGGGGGCTGTTGCTCTCCCTTCTGAACAGTCAGCTGCTTTCAGCTTGCATTCTACAAGAGCTATTCAGAAAAGGAGATACAATATTCATGAGTGTTGGTGTTGTGGTAAAGTGAGTCATTTTTCCATAGATTGTTGGCACAACCCCAATGTGCCTAGTGCAAGGGCAAGTCTACCTGTCAGAAATATTGTAGGAAGACATTCTTATTTTCAGACTAACAAGAACCTAGGACCCAAACTCTTTTGGGGTCCTAAGGTAAATTGAATTGTGGTTACAGGTTAGTCCAAGTACCCATGCACCAATATGGTACTTGGACAGTGGGTGTTCCAAGCACATGACTGGAACAAGATGCCATCTAAAGGAGTACTATCTGTAATGAATAGACCTAAGGTGATCTTTGGAGGCTCAGACAAAGGAGTCACCAAGGTCTATGGTATGATTACAAATGGCATAGTAACAATAAAAAAATATCTTATGTGGAAGGGTTGCAACACAACCTGATAAGCATAAGTCAACTATGTTATCTTGGCTATGTCATTGTCTTCAACAAGAATGAGTGTCTGATCAAGAGGTCAAGTGACCAAGAGGTCATTTTGACAGGCACTAGGAGCTGGAATATTTATTGTTTAAACTTTTTATGTTTAAGTTTTGATACACCAGTGTGTCTAGTTGTGAATGAGAAAGTCTCTTGTTGTGTGCAATGGCATAAGAGGCTTGCCCATATAAACAACAAGACCATTAGCAAGCTCTTTAGTGAAGAGCTAGTCAGAAATGAACCCAATAAGGTGTGCACCAAGGAGGACATTTGCTATACTTGTCAAAAGGGCAAGCAGACCGAAGCATCCTATAAGAGCATTGAGACTAAGGATTCTGTGAGGTGTTTATTCCTCCTACATATGGACTTGTTTGGTCCTATGCTAGTTCATAGTCAAGGTAGAAAAGTCTATACACTTGTGATATTTGATGACTATTCCAAATATGTTTGGGTTTTCTTTCTAAAAAAAAAGTCTGAAACTTTAGACATCTTTATAACCTTTGTTAGGCAAGTTCAGAATGAAAAAGGTAGTTCTGTGGTCAAAATCAGAAGTGACCATGGTACTGAATTTTAGTCTGAAGGCATGAAAAAGTTTTGTAGGGATTAGTCATGAGTTTTCTTCTCCAAGAACACCCCAGTAAAAAGGCATAGCTGAGTGGGAAAAATAAGACTCTCATAGAGGCTGGCAGAACACTACTCAGTGACACTTCTCTCCCAGAATACTTCTGGATTGAGGAAGTGAACACTGCTTGTCATGTTTTGAATAGAGCCTCTATCACTAAGTACCACAAAAAGTCTATCTATGAGATTATAAAAGGAAAAAAAAATCAAATCTAGCCTATGTCAGGATCTTTGGTAGTAAGTGCTTTGTGCTGAATAATGGGAAGTCATACTTGACTAAGTTTGCTGCCAAATCTTATGAAGGGATCTGTTGGTACCCTAGTTTGATTTGAGTTTAGTCCTCTCCTTTGTGCCCCTTGACCCAAGAAATATCTATGGTCAATGGTTAGAAGTCTAGCTGTAGAGTCCTCGCTTTTCCAAATTGAGAATTTGGTTAAGTAGGTTTTTCGTTCGACTATAGTCGAACGCCGCTCGACTATCATCTATCGGCTGATCGACGATCGTCTATCAGTTGGTCGACGCTTTGTCTGCATTGATAGTTCGACTATCTGTTGATAGATCGACTATCTGTTTTGCGTTGATAGTTCGACTATCTGTTGATAGTTCGACTATCTGCTTGGCGAGGTAGTTCGACTATCTGTTCTGATAGATCGACTATCTGATAGTTCGACTATCTGTTGATAGGTTGACTATCTGTTCCGCCTTGATAGTTCGACCATCTGTTGATAGATCGACTATCTGTTTCGTCTTGATAGTTCGACTATCTGTTGATAGTTCGACTATCTGTTGCTTTTGATAGTTCGACTATCTGTCCTGATAGGTCGACTATCTGATAGTTCGACTATCTGCTGATAGATCGACTATCTAGTTTGTTTTGATAGTTCGACTATCTTTTGATAGATCGACTATCTGTTTTCTGAGGTAGGTCGACTATCTGCTTGATAGGTCGACTATCTCTGTGCGCTTGATAGCTCGACTATCTGTCCTAGATAGATCGACTATCTGATAGTTCGACTATCTGTTCTGATAGCTCGACTATCTGCCGGGGTAGTTCGACTATCTTCTTCGATAGGTCGACTATCTGGATCGTTCGACTATCTGCCCGATAGTTCGATGATCTCCGTGCGTCGTTCGACGATCTTCGAAGGTCGTTCGACGTTTTCTGTCTGCCTTTGTATTTTGTATTTATTTATTATATTTAATTAATTAATACATTTTCTGGCACAGTATTTTAAGCTGTATGATAAAATAACCAGGCAATATTTGCTCCATCTCTTTTGCCTGAGTTCAAATCTTTTAAGATAAAGTTGTTTGTCTTATTAGCTGTCTCTTTAAATTACTTTATCTGCTGACAGCCCTTTATAGCCGTTGGACTAAAAAGTCTTCTTTTTTGCTATAAAGAGATTATTTCTGATGTGACTTTATTTAGTCCTTCTGATTATTTGATTTAAGCCTGCAGCTTCTTAGAAAGAGGTTTATTCCTTTTATAGAATGTTTTGCTGCAGAGATATTTCTGTCCTCTTGATATTTACAGCCCAGGTCTCAAGGCTCAGAAGAAGACAAATAATTCAAATGGAAGAGAGCCGTTGCTTGCTGATGATTATATAAAGAACCCTTTGAAGAAGGATTCAAGCTAGTTAAAAGAAGCGAATAGCTAACCAGTGTTCATTCAAGCTCTCAAGCCTTCATCAAGCTCAAGCTTCCTGCTCTCAGCAATTTCCATCTAACTGAGAAGTGTTAAGATCTTCATCTCTTCTTCACCTGAGTTCTCCTGCTTTCAGGAAGTTCAAACTCAGAGTTCCTTTGAAGAAGAAGAAGAAGATAGCTGCTTGAAGACTTTTGATTTTATTATTTATCTTTCTTCCTGTAGCTTTTCCCTCAGAACTTTCTGAAGAGTTTCTCTGCACTGAAGCAAGACTTTACCTGGACATTCTTGAGCCAGGGGGAGCCTTGATTCTTTAGAGCATTCTAGCTCAGTGCAAGTTTTTGTGCTTCTCTAATCTATTGTAAAATAGAGAAGACATCTTAACCTTCTTCCCCCTCCTGTACAGGGTTATTACTCCCTTCAAAAGTATCCCTTGGTGGCAGGGCACCTGATCAAAAACCTGTGCTTGGTTTTTAGACACCTGATCAAAAGTCTAAAGGGTTTCTGGATCTACCTGAAGCAGATCCTGTTGATGGCAGGGCACCTGATCAAAAACCTGAGTGGATTCCTACCGTGTGGGTAGAAGAGTGGACGTACCCAAGTTGTTTGGGGAACCACTATAAATTTCCTTGTGTCATCTGGATTCCATTGTTTAATTCCTGCATTGTGGCTGTGATTAGATATAACTAGGTTGCTAGTTGCTGATTAGGTTTTCCAAGCTTAACTGTAATTACAGTTAGCTTGTGTTTGTACACATCACTTGTGTTAGGCTTTAAGGTTAAATCAATATCTATAATCTTTTCATTCCGCACTTCACTCCAAGGGAGTTGGGTAGACTATTAAGTTTTGTCTGTGCAAAATTTGATAACTCTATTCACCCCCCCTCTAGAGTGGTATCTATCCCTTCACTTTCAATTGGTATCAGAGGGAGGTTGACTGACTGTATAGGCTAACACCTAAGTCACAAGATCCTGATAGATACCAAGAGCTTATAAATATTCACTATCATGGCCCAGTCCAAGGATTATTCTAGCACCAGACCTCCAGCATGCAACTTAGCAAAGTTTGGCATCTGGAAGGCAAGGATCAAATTATATATGAACTCTATTGATGAAAGCATCTTTGCTTCCATTTTGTCAGGTCCCCCAAGAGCACCTGCTGCTGCCACTGCCTCATCATCTGATATGAGTGCAGTGCCTCCTCCAGATTATAATGATGAATACAAGAAGGCCAAAATTGCAGATGCCAAGGCAATGAACATACTGGCTCAGACAATGTCTGATGAGGTGTTCCAGAAGGTGGCTGACTGCTCCTCAGCTAAGGCCATGTGGGACACACTGAACCAGATTGTAGCTGGTTCAGCTGATGAAAGGAAGGACAGAAGGTCCAACCTTATCTCACAGTATGAGAACTTCAAGAAAACTGATGCTGAATCAGTTGAAGCTATGTACACCAGGCTCAGCTCAATCATCAATGAGCTGAGGACCCTGGACAAGGACATATCATTGACAGAGGTCAATGATAAGATTCTTATGTGCTTCCCTAGCACATGGGATCTAAGAATCTGGCCCATCAAGGAAGCCAGAAGTACTAATGAGATCTCAACTGAAGCTCTCCTCGGCAAGCTCAAGTCTTTTGAGCAAGTGCTGAAGACCAGAGAAGCAGAAGCTGAAGCCAAGACCCCCACTCCAACAAGAAAAGAGCAATCTCTAGCTCTTAAGGCTGCAGATGCTGAAGGCAGCCAATCTAATGAGGAACTTATGGCATTGTTTGCCAAAAGATTTCTCAAGATGGGAAGAAAGGAGTTCAGAAAGAAGTCTTCACGATATGAAGACAAACCAAGGTATGATCGCTCTCCTGCTAAAGAAATCATTTGTTATGGTTGCAGGAAGCCTGGACACATTTTGCCAGAATGTCCAGAGGAGAAGAACAAAGAAAAGAGAAAAGAAAAAGAACAACACAGGAAGCACTCCAAGCCATCCTCCTACAAAAACAAGAAGAAGGAGAGAGGTTTCATTGCTGAAACCTGGAGTGATTCTGATGAAGAATCCTCCTCATCAAGCTCCAATGAAGATGAGGAAGAGAAGAAGGCAAAAGAAGTTTGCCTAATGGCAATAGATGCCTGCAGCAACCACTCTGCTGCAGAGAGCTCTGATTCTGATGAAGAGATGCCTACAGAAGATGAGGTACTTTCTTCTTATGATTTTACTTCAGAAGAATTTAAGTTAGAATTTAAATCTTTATGTTTAGATTTAATTAGTTCAGAAAAAGAAATAAAAGAACTTAGAAATAGGTTAGCTGACTCAGAATCAATAGCCTCTGAAAACATTAGGTTAAAGGAAGATCTCACTACTTGTAGTGAAGAAATTAAATTTCTTAAAATAGAATTAGCTAAGTCTAAGAGATTAGAAGAATCCCTTAATGGTAGAAGCCTTAAGCTGATAGAAATTACCAGCATGACTAACACTAGGTCAGGTAATGATAAACTAGGCTTAGGAGCTTCTCCCAGTGAACCCCCAGTCCTGCTTAAAAATAATCTTTCAACTCCAGTGAACTTCATTTCAGCTAGTGGAAAGAAGAACACTGAGCAAGTAAACCTTGTAAATAAAACCCTAAATAAAGCTAAGAGAGAAAAGAGAAAGAAGTTTTTCAAAGAAATGCAAAGAGCGTCGAACGCCGCTCGACGATCGGAAGCTCCATGGTCGAACGAAGCTCGACGATCTGAGCACCCATCGTCGAACGTCGATCGACGATTTCAATATGATTTTCAAAATCACAACCAATTCCATAGAAACCTAAATGAGAATAGAAACCCTAGGTTTGTTGACCCATCATCAGCATGGAGAATCCCACCTAGGAGATCTCACCCACTAGGTTATCACCCTCAGCCTGCATTCTCATATATTTCTAGTTTTTCTTATATGAAAAACAAGGGACCCAAGGTTACCTGGGTCCACTCTGTCTAAATAATTGTCTTGCAGGTGAAGGCCTATCCAATCACTCAAAATAAGTGGTATTTGGATAGTGGATGCTCTAAGCATATGACAGGAAATAAAGATCTACTGTCAAAATTCAAAGCTAAGCTCGGCCCAAAGGTTATCTTTGGAGACTCCAGCTGTGGTCAGACAGAAGGCTATGGCAAGATCACAATTGGAGCAGTTACATTCAAGAGAGTTGCATATGTCAATGGACTGAAGCATAACTTGATTTCAGTCAGCCAGCTATGTGATGCTGGCTACCAGGTTTCATTTTCCAACTCATCTTGCAATATTACTTTGAATAATAATGTTGTTTTAGTAGGTATTAGAATAGGTAATATATATTTAGTAGATTTTAATTCACCTCATTCTGAAATCTGCTTGTTTAATGAAGTAACCCTTAATAATAATTCCCTATGGCATAAAAGGCTTAGTCATGTAAACCTTAAAAATATATCTAGGTTATCTAAGCACAACCTTGTTAGAGGTTTACCTTCTTGCCCCTACAAGAAGGAGAGCCTATGCAAGGCTTGTCAGCTAGGCAAGCAAACCAAGAATTCATTTAAATCTGTAAATAAAAGTGATTCTCCTAGAATCCTGTATTTATTACATTTGGACCTTTTTGGCCCAATAAATGTACAGAGTTTAGGAGGGAAGTATTACACATTAGTAATTGTAGATGACTTCTCTAGGTTCAGTTGAGTTTTCTTTTTGAGAACTAAGTCTGATAACTTCAAAGCCCTTACAGACTTTCTACTTTGTGTGCAGACTGAGTACTCTACTCATGTGGCCTTGATCAGAAGTGATCATGGTACTGAGTTTGACTCTCTTCTCATGCAAGAATTCTGTGAGAGAGAAGGTATCAAACATAGCTTCTCAGCTCCTAGAACTCCTCAACAAAATGGGGTAGTTGAAAGGAAGAATAGAACACTAATTGAAGCTGCTAGCACATTGTTGGCAGATGCTAACATGCCTCTATCCTATTGGGCAGAAGCTGTTAGTATAGCCAACTATGTCTTGAATAGAAGTTTGATACACAAACTTAAGTGTAAAACTCCTTATGAGTTGCTTAAAGGAAAGAAACCAAAAATTAATTACTTTAGAGTTTTTGGCTGTATTGTTTATATTCATAATAATAATAAAGAATATATTAGAAAATTTGAAGCAAAAGCTTCAATGGGAATCATGCTTGGATATTCCCAAGTAAGCAAAGCTTATAGGGTTTATAACAAATCAACCTGTAAGATAGAAGAATCTGTGCATGTGACTTTTGATGAGTCTCAGATGTTTTACAAGGAGAAGGAAAATTCTCCTTCCTCCAGTTCTTTGCAGGTACCTGATGCCCCTCAAGAAATTCTTCAACTATCAACTCTTCAGATCACTGAATCAGACAGTGATGAAGACATTGCTGAAGCTGTTGAAGCTGTTGTTGTACCACCAACAGTAGATCAAATTCCTCCTGAGGAATTAATCCCAACTGTTGCTGAAGATCACATCCCACCTGCTGATATTGTCACACTTAGAGATCACCCCACATCTCAAGTGATTGGAGACATATCAGCTGGTGTACAAACAAGACACCAATTAAGACAGGATGTGATGCATGCTTGTTTCCTCTCACAGGTTGAGCCCCTCACCTTTAAAGATGCAGAGCTAGATCCCCACTGGATCATTGCAATGCAAGAGGAGCTCAATCAATTTGAGAGATGTAAAGTTTGGACTTTGGTTCCAAGACCTAAAGGCCAACTGATCATAGGCACCAAGTGGGTGTATAGAAACAAGTTAGATGCAAATGGAATTATAGTAAGGAATAAAGCTAGGCTTGTAGCTCAGGGCTACAGACAGGAGGAAGGTATAGACTATGACCAAACCTTTGCTCCTGTTGCAAGGCTAGAAGCAATAAGGATCTTCTTGGCCTATGCAGCCTTCATGAAGTTTAAGGTGTTCCAAATGGATGTCAAAAGTGCATTCCTAAATGGTGAGCTTAAGGAAGAGGTGTTTGTTGAACAACCACCAGGGTTTGTTTCTTCAACTCAGCCTTCTCATGTTTTTAAGTTGCAGAAAGCTCTTTATGGACTAAAGCAAGCTCCTAGGGCCTGGTATGAGACCTTAGCTAGTTTCCTGTTAGAGCACAACTTTACTAGGGGAGTAGTTGATAGAACCCTTTTCGTCAAGCATCACAAGGACACAATCCTGTTAGTTCAGGTGTATGTAGATGATATTATTTTTGGCTCCACTGATCCCAAACTTTGCAAAAGATTCTCTGACCTGATGCACTCTAAGTTTGAGATGAGTAGCATGGGTGTGCTGTCTTACTTTCTTGGTCTCCAAGTTAAGCAAGATGCTGATGGTATCTTCATCTCCCAATCCAAATATGCCAAGGAATTGGTAAAGAAATTTGGGATGGCTGATGCTTCAGCAATGCCTACACCCATGGCTACTAATGTAGTTATTGATTCTGATGATCACGGCAAGCCAGTTGATCAAAAGAATTATAGGGCCATTGTTGGTTCCCTATTATATCTAACTGCAAGTAGGCCAGATATAATGTTTGCTACATGCCTTTGTGCTAGATTCCAGGTCAACCCCAAGGAATCTCATCTGATTCTTCTGAAGAGAATCCTGAGATACCTGAAAGGATGTCCAGATCTAGGACTTTGGTACCCAGCTGAGTCAGAATTTGAATTAATTGGATATTCTAATTCTGATTATGCTGGCTGCAGAGTTGACAGGAAGAGCACCTCAGGAACTTGCCAGTTCCTGGGAGAGAGATTGGTCTCTTGGTTCTGTAAGAAGCAGGCTTCTGTCTCAACTTCAACTGCAGAGGCTGAATACATAGCAGCTGCTAGTTGTTGTTCACAGATCCTGTGGATTCAAAACCAGCTTGTGGATTATGGTTACTCACACAAGAACACCAAGATCATGTGTGATAGTACCAGTGTCATTTCTATTGCACAAAATCCAGTGCACCACTCTAGAACCAAGCACATTGAGATTAGGCACCATTTCCTGAGAGATTGTGTGGAAAAGAACAAGATCTGTCTTGAGTTCATATCCACTGAGTTTCAGAGAGGTGATATATTCACCAAGCCTTTAGATGAACAGAAGCATCTGTTCTTTTTAGTTCAACTAGGCATGATTAATGGACGAGACTAAGTGTGACTATATCTGCCTATGTTGAAATCTGCTTGAAGATCGTCGAACGATGATCGAAGATCGTCGAACGGATTAAGCCTATCGTCGACCTCTGGTTAATGATAGCTTATCTGTTTGAAGATCGTCGATCGACGTTCGACCATCGTCGAACAGGTTGAGCTCATCGTCGATCTCTGAACGACGACAGCTTGTTGCGTGTGAAGCCAGAAATAGCCAAACGATGGTTCGACTACTCTGCTTCTGAGCCGATCGTCGAACGGCCGTTCGACTATCGGGTCAAGTATCTTTTTAATAGATCGACTATTTCCGGTCTAATATAAAACTGATAGTCGACCTAGGTTAAAAGATCTTTTGCTTTATCGTCGACGGAGCGTGCCCTTTCGCATTCTGCTTTCCCTCTTGCGATTTCCGGGCGTTTCGTCTTCTTCGTTCTCTGCAATTTTCTCGAGCTTTCTCCAGCGAATCCATGGCAGTTTCCCCAGCTGTTCTAGCCGTCGTGAAGTTTGATGCAGGATTCAGTGTGGATTTCGAAGCATTCAGTAGCTGCGATGCCGGAATCGTGGAAGTTCTCCAGCTCTGCAGGGATCAGGGATTAGAGAAGTTGATGTCTGAAAGGATTAAGATCAACATTCCAGAAATCAAAGAATGGGCTTTCACGTCGTCTTCCACAGACGAATCGATGATCGGTACCATCGGCGGAGAAGAGGTAATCCTGACTCCGGCCGTTTTATCTGATGTTTTTGGATTAGTTATTGGTGATGAGGATTATGAGCAAGACACTCAGGAATTTGGAAGAATGCTGGTTGAGCTGGGACATGCTGAGGGCATTCCCACGAAGCTGCTCAAAGTGAATTTTCCTTTCAAGATCAAGTTTTTGGCTGAGTTAGTAGGAAAAGTGCTCCTGGGTAAGCACTCTGCCCACGATAATATAACAAGGCAGCAATTCGCACTCATGTGTGCGATTGTTAATCGAAAAAGGATAGATTGGGCAGCTGTTTTGTTTGATTTAATCAGGAAAAAGACTGGTAAGAAGGAAGTCACCCTGGGAAGGGTCATTGGAATCTTCCTTAAGGAGAAATACCCCCAGCTGCTAAGTTCAACTGCAACAACAATCAACGCCAGCAAGAAGATGGATCCCCACTTGTTCTCTAAGTGGAAGAGGACGTTTGTGAAATCTGCTCCAGCAACATCTGAGGACACAAGGACTGTATCAGTCGGTCCTCAACCTGTTGAAGCTGGCTCAGCTCTTCATTCCTCCTCCTCTGCATTGCCGTCTGCCTCAGTTGAAGTACCATCAACTTCAGTTGAAGTAAGACTTTCTTCCTCTGCTGCTCCTGAAACAACTACGGTTGTTCCTCTGTCTCCTCCAGCTTCTCCTCTACCTGCTCATCTGGCTAGGATATCTGCTCCTAGCTTTGATTTGTTAGGATCAGAGAGAATTCCTACTCCTCCTATATCTCCCGTTCATTCCCCAATTCATTCCCCAATAAACTCACCTGCTCCATCTCCTGCTCGATCCCCTGTCCACACCATTTCTCATCCCAGCACCACTACCATATCTGCTGCAGCTCCATCCACCTCACATCCTTCATCTATTGAGATCTCTCCTGAGCTTATCTCCCGCATTGTGGAGCTGATTACCCCATCAATCAAAACCATGATTGAAGAGGCAATCGCTCCCCTTACTGCCTCCATTGATCTCTTATCTGCCTCCATCAAATCCCTTTCAAAATCAGCTGATCCATCTTCCTCAAGGGGCCTGGTTTCAGTATCCACTGAAATCAGGCAGGGGGAGATGTTCAATGAAGATGCCTCAGACCATCCTGCCTCCCCTCCAGCTATAAAAGATTCAGTCATGTCTGCCCAGGAAGAATCTGCTCAGGAAGAAATAGCTCCAGCCCAGGAAGAAATAGCTCCTGCTGAGAAAGTTATAGCTCCAGTTTTGTCTGAGAAGGAAATAGCAGATGGAATCCTACTATCTGAGATTGCAGTTAAAGTCTGCTTAGAAGATCTTACCACTCCTATGATTGCTAGATTCCTGGAAGGAATTATAACTTCATATCTGAATGAATCATGGGAGATGGTTAAGTATGAAGGTAACTCTTTCATTCGTTTTGTTGATGAGTCGATTAATTTGATAGTTTGTGAATACCTTGAAGGAATGATTATCGCTTATTTAGCAGATATGTATTCATAATTTTACAGATGTTATTAAAGAAGATTTAGGTGCTCAAATCATAGCAGTTGTTTCTGAGGCTGACCCAAGTATTCTTGCTACTCAAGTAGACCTTGAATTGGAATCCTTCTTAGATAATAAAGAAGATGAGTCTGAGAAAGAGGAAGTCAAAGTTGACTCTCCTGTTCTGAATTTGGAAGAAGATCAAGCAAGAGCAGCATGGGATTTAAGAGTTCAATCTTTAAAAGAGAAAGAGAAAGATTTGCAAATTGAAAAGTCAACCATCTGGGATGACTCTCCAGGGTTGGACTTAGATTCCCTTCTGGCTCTGGATGCCATGGAAGAGGAAAGGGAGAAATCTGCTTCAAAGCTTAAAGAAAAGGCTGTTTCAGAAGCCTATGATCCTTATGAAAATCCTCCCTCATCTCATTCTGATGATGATGATGATGATTCTGATGTTTCTGAAAAGTCAAAGAGAAAGAAAGTTGCCTCAAAGAAAAGAAAAGCTGCTCCTCCTCCACCTCCCAGTAAGGATAATGATATTCCTTATTATATTTTGAAGGGCATTGACCCTAAATCCAAGGAATTTCAGCATTGGATGTGGTTTTCGAAGAATCAGCAAAAAGAAAGAAAAAGAACCAAGAGGTATGATAGTCCTGTCTCAAGATGGACTCCCAGAGGTCCCCCTCCTCCACCTCCAGGTGCAGGAGCCTCTGGGAACCTTTCAGCTCATCCTACTGCCTCCTCTGGAAAATCTGCGTCTGTTCAGCCCCAGCCAAGACAAGGTTATCAAAGCTCTCAAGGCAAATCATTTTCTGGTTCTCAAAGACAAATGAAGGAGACTGTGGTTCAAAGACCAACCTTTTCCCCACCTCCTTCTCCAAAGAAGAGAATTTCATCTCCAACTCCAGTTCAATCTGAGAAAAGTATTTCGAAAGGTAAATAGTTTACTTTGTTTTAAAATATCTAGCAAGAACCTCTCTGCTAAGTATACTCTAATGTCTTATCTAGATAAAATAGCTGATGCTGCTTCTCCTGAGCCCGTGTATGAAAATCCTGAGCTCGATCCTAACTTTAGGATGGCTCGCTTTCAAGAACTTGTAGGAGCAGCTCAGATAAGAAAAGCTAGAGCAGAAGGAAAAGATATAACTGGTTTTACTACCATGTCAGCTTACAGAAAGAAAGAATTTGAAAAGTTCCAGGTTAATCCTGAGATTTTTGATCCGTCAAAATACATGGAAAAGCATCCTGAAGCTGTTGTCCCCAGGGCTACAGAACTGAAGATCATTGGTGCGCAGGACCTAAAAATGTCAAAGAAAGAATCAGATGACCCTCTAAGAAAAATTTCCTTTGTTTCTAGTTCTTCTGATCCTTTACCAGACTCTAAAGATCCTTAATAGTTTAATTAACTGCTGTGCTATATTTGTCTATCTGATTGATAATCTGCCAGTTTATTGTTAACTATTTGCTGAATTTATTTCTAGTGTTCTATTGCTAGCTGTTTTAGATTTTGAGAGACTTAACTCAAATAGGGGGAGATTGTTGGTACCCTAGTTTGATTTGAGTTTAGTCCTCTCCTTTGTGCCCCTTGACCCAAGAAATATCTATGGTCAATGGTTAGAAGTCTAGCTGTAGAGTCCTCGCTTTTCCAAATTGAGAATTTGGTTAAGTAGGTTTTTCGTTCGACTATAGTCGAACGCCGCTCGACTATCGTCTATCGGCTGATCGACGATCGTCTATCAGTTGGTCGACGCTTTGTCTGCGTTGATAGTTCGACTATCTGTTGATAGATCGACTATCTGTTTTGCGTTGATAGTTCGACTATCTGTTGATAGTTCGACTATCTGCTTGGCGAGGTAGTTCGACTATCTGTTCTGATAGATCGACTATCTGATAGTTCGACTATCTGTTGATAGGTCGACTATCTGTTCCGCCATGATAGTTCGACTATCTGTTGATAGATCGACTATCTGTTTCGTCTTGATAGTTCGACTATCTGTTGATAGTTCGACTATCTGTTGCTTTTGATAGTTCGACTATCTGTCCTGATAGGTCGACTATCTGATAGTTCGACTATCTGCTGATAGATCGACTATCTAGTTTGTTTTGATAGTTCGACTATCTTTTGATAGATCGACTATCTGTTTTCTGAGGTAGGTCAACTATCTGCTTGATAGGTCGACTATCTCTGTGCGCTTGATAGCTCGACTATCTGTCCTAGATAGATCGACTATCTGATAGTTCGACTATCTGTTCTGATAGCTCGACTATCTGCCGGGGTAGTTCGACTATCTTCTTCGATAGGTCGACTATCTGGATCGTTCGACTATCTGCCCGATAGTTCGACGATCTCCGTGCGTCGTTCGACGATCTTCGAAGGTCGTTCGACGTTTTCTGTCTGCCTTTGTATTTTGTATTTATTTATTATATTTAATTAATTAATACATTTTCTGGCACAGTATTTTAAGCTGTATGATAAAATAACCAGGCAATATTTGCTCCATCTCTTTTGCCTGAGTTCAAATCTTTTAAGATAAAGTTGTTTGTCTTATTAGCTGTCTCTTTAAATTACTTTATCTGCTGACAGCCCTTTATAGCCGTTGGACTAAAAAGTCTTCTTTTTGCTATAAAGAGATTATTTCTGATGTGACTTTATTTAGTCCTTCTGATTATTTGATTTAAGCCTGCAGCTTCTTAGAAAGAGGTTTATTCCTTTTATAGAATGTTTTGCTGCAGAGATATTTCTGTCCTCTTGATATTTACAGCCCAGGTCTCAAGGCTCAGAAGAAGACAAATAATTCAAATGGAAGAGAGCCGTTGCTTGCTGATGATTATATAAAGAACCCTTTGAAGAAGGATTCAAGCTAGTTAAAAGAAGCGAATAGCTAACCAGTGTTCATTCAAGCTCTCATGCCTTCATCAAGCTCAAGCTTCCTGCTCTCAGCAATTTCCATCTAACTGAGAAGTGTTAAGATCTTCATCTCTTCTTCACCTGAGTTCTCCTGCTTTCAGGAAGTTCAAACTCAGAGTTCCTTTGAAGAAGAAGAAGAAGAAGATAGCTGCTTGAAGACTTTTGATTTTATTATTTATCTTTCTTCCTGTAGCTTTTCCCTCAGAACTTTCTGAAAAGTTTCTCTGCACTGAAGCAAGACTTCACCTGGACATTCTTGAGCCAGGGGGAGCCTTGATTCTTTAGAGCATTCTAGCTCAGTGCAAGTTTTTGTGCTTCTCTAATCTATTGTAAAATAGAGAAGACATCTTAACCTTCTTCCCCCTCCTGTACAGGGTTATTACTCCCTTCAAAAGTATCCCTTGGTGGCAGGGCACCTGATCAAAAACCTGTGCTTGGTTTTTAGACACCTGATCAAAAGTCTAAAGGGTTTCTGGAACTACCTGAAGCAGATCCTGTTGGTGGCAGGGCACCTGATCAAAAACCTGAGTGGATTCCTACCGTGTGGGTAGAAGAGTGGATGTACCCAAGTTGTTTGGGGAACCACTATAAATTTCCTTGTGTCGTCTGGATTCCATTGTTTAATTCCTGCATTGTGGCTGTGATTAGATATAACTAGGTTGCTAGTTGCTGATTAGGTTTTCCAAGCTTAACTGTAATTACAGTTAGCTTGTGTTTGTACACATCACTTGTGTTAGGCTTTAAGGTTAAATCAATATCTATAATCTTTTCATTCCGCACTTCACTCCAAGGGAGTTGGGTAGACTATTAAGTTTTGTCTGTGCAAAATTTGATAACTCTATTCACCCCCCCTCTAGAGTGGTATCTATCCCTTCACTTTCAGGATCCTTGTTGGGTACAACAATTATAACAAAGCATATCGGGTCTATAACTTCAAAAATCATGATGTAGAAGAGTCCGTTAATGTTGTCTTTGATGAGTCTTCAATGATTAACAGTGAGCTGCCAAGCTCCTCTAGCTCTGTAGGTATAGAGATGAAGATGGATAAACTAGCCACCAAGGAAACCTCTCCAACTACACTAGCTGATGATGATGTGAGCATTCCTAAAGAAAAACAAGGTACTCAAGATATGGCTGAAGACCATCATGATCCAACCATTGCAGTTTAGGGAGCTGAGGAAAGAATGCCTCCTACTGTTGGACATTTGACAGATCATCCCAGAAACCTGATCATTGGAGATGCTAACCAAGGGATTATAACCAGGAGCATAAGCCTTAATATTGCCATGTATTCTAGCTTTCTATCTCAGGTTGAACCAAAAAGATTTGAAGAGGCCAACATAGATCTATTTTGGATTGTAGCATTGTAAGAAGAACTGAAGTAGTTCAAGAGGTGCAATGTCTGGAAGCTGGTTCCCAGACCACACAGACATAACATCATTGGAACCAAGTGTATATATAGGAACAAACTTGATGAAAATGGTGTTATAATCAAGAGCAAGGCCAAACTGGTTGCTAAGGGATATAGATAAGAAGAAGGTATTTACTTTGATCAGACCTTTACACCATTGGCAAGATTGGAAGATATAAGGCTGTTCCGTACATATACTGTATATAAAGGATTCAAGGTCTACCAAATGGATGTCAAGTCAGACTTCCTTAATGGTGACCTAAAAGAAGAAGTCTATGTTAAGTAACCCTCAGGTTTTGTCAATCCTAACTCTCCTGATTTTGTATTTAAGCTAAGAAAAGCTTTGTATGGATTGAAGCAAGCCCCTAAGGCATGGTATGAAACCTTGTCTAGCTTTTTCATTGAGAACAAATTCTCAAGGGGAAAGATAGATAAGACATTATTCCTCAGGGAAGTCATGGGTAAGATCATCCTAGTCCAAATCTATGTAGATGATATAATTTTTGGGTCTACTGATGATGACCTCTGCAGAAAGTTTGCTAAAATTATGCAGGAGAAATTTGAGATGAGTTGTATGGGTGAACTGAAGTATTTCTTGGGCCTTTAAGTAAGACAGTCTGAGAATGGATTATCCATCTCACAGTCTAAGTTCACCAAGGAGTTAATTTAAAATTTTGGAATGGAGAGTGCCTCCACAATGAAAACTCTTATATGGTCAAATGTGTCATTGGATGAGGATGAAATTGGGAAACCTGTTGATGAAATCTTGTATAGAGGCATAATTGACTCCCTCCTTTATCTTACTGCTAGTAGGCCATAGATCATGTATGCTACATGTGTTTGTGCTACCAGGCTTGCCCTAAAGAGTCTCACTATTCTGTCGCTAAGAGAATCATGAGATATCTCAAGGTCACACCTGACCTTGGCCTATGGTACCCTAGGAATAGTGATTTTGAACTAACTGGGTATTCAGACGCAGACTTTGCAGGTTGTAGAGAAGACAGGAAAAGAACCTTTGGCTCCTATCAATTTCTAGGAAGAAGGCTTGTATCTTAGAGTAGGAAGAAGCAAACCAGTGTTGCAATATCAATAGTAGAATCAAAATACATCTCTGCTGGAAGTTGCTGTGCTCAGCTATTGTGGATCTAACATCAACTCCAGGACTACAACTTCAAGCTAAGTAGAACTCCTATGTATTGTGATTCTACTAGTGCAATTTCTTTTGCTAGGAATCCTGCCATATTGGGTATTGTATCCACAATAACCTAGATTTGTATGAAGTCACTCTTGAACTAAGATAAATTAAGTTGTATTTGATGCCCTGTTTGAGTTATGTGTTTGTAGGATATAATTGCCAAGTGTAGACCAATGTCAGTCTACAATGAGTCACCAAACACAGGACCATACAATGTAATCACTCTTTGTGTTATCCATGGTGTTGACTCATGTGTAGCCTCTCTATTGAGACACACTTTATTTTCAAAGCATTAAAGTCATTTTAGAAAGAATTGTTGCTGAATTCATTTGAAGAAAAATAATTTTCATAAAGTAAAATTTTTTCTAAGTCCTTTACTCGAGTAGTATACCTTGTACTCGAGTAGTGCTGGAATGAATTCTCGAGTATGCTAAGTACAGTTCTCGAGTAACAGAAATCTTTCTTGAGAAGGCTTAGTCCAATACTCGAGTAAGCCATGGAGTACTCGAGTACTACTTAACTATGTCTCGAGTTTACTCAAAAATTCATTCTAGAATATTTTCTAAGTGGTGTACTCGAGTAACAGAAGTCAGTACTCGAGAAGGACAAGCCTTGTGTCGAGAAGTCAGAGGACCAGTACCCGAGTAATAAGGAGTTAAGTTTCAAGAAGAAGTTTTGTTCTCGAGAAGTCGTAATTGTTCTCGAGAAGTTTTCTATAATTCTCGAGTAATAGAGTTCATTTCTTGAGAAGCTAGAAGTCATTCCCGTAATTTCCTAAAGGACTTGTTCTCCAGAAATATACTTCCACTTCACGAGTAACAGAAGTCACTACTCGAGTAGTACTTTATTCACTCGAGAAATGCAGGTGATTTTCCAAAAATTTCTCTAAGTCCAGACGGAAACGATTTCAAAATTAACCTCGATTCTTATTTGTCCACGTGTGCAATCTTTATGATTATGACCGTTAGGCTTGTCCTATAAAATGTCTTATCAAATTTGACTAACCCTAACAAGAAAAGAAATCAAGTTTCTGAATTGTTCTAACATTCTAAATCGGGAAAGCCACCGCTCCTCATTGTCGTTCTCGCCGCTGCTTTTCTCCGATTCAAGAAATTCAGAACAGGAATCGATCAACAGATCAAGGTGTTCAACTCTACAGATCTCTCATTTGATCGTGTTGATCTCAAGCATTTTAGATCCAGAGATTTTGGCATAGTCTTCTTCGAATTATTTCTAATAGAGCTTTCAATTTAAAGAAGGAAGAAATCTGAAGTTCTCAGATCTGAAGTGAAGTTTGTTTTATTGTTATTGTAAATCTATTTCAATTATTGTAGGAGATTTTGTCTCTGAGTTTTGTAGGAAGTTTTTCTTCCGAGTGTAGATACCATTTTGAGGATCGAGTTATAGGGGCATTGCTCCGAGTTGTAGGATTGGTTTTCAATCCGAGGTAATAGTGAAGTAGCCGAGTCTAGCGTGTTGCTAGATCGGTGAGGTGGAGAGTGGACATACCCAAGGTTGGGGAACCACTATATATCTTGTGTTCTCTGTGATTTGTTTAATTGTTTTCTGCGCTCCGTTTGTATAATTTTTATTCCGCAAAAAGACGCAGACCTCACCTATTCACCCCACCTATAGGTGATTTCGGTAGACAACTGAAACATCAATTGGTATCAGAGGGAAGTTGTTCATCAAAAAGGTTAACACCTTGAACAAATCTCCTCCTAGTTGTCTTTAGAGGATACAAGCATGGACAGAGCCAAGGATTTTGCTAAGCTTCCATTATGCACAAAGAATAATTTTGCTATGTGAAAAGGGAGAATAAAGTTCTTCATGGAAGCTGTAGATCCAAGGATCTTTATGATAATGGAAGAAGGTCCCCATGTTCCAATGATAGCCTCCACCATTGACCCAACTAAGCAAGTTCCAAAGAAGCTTATAGATCTTCATAAAGATGAGATTGCACTTGTCTCCTCAGACAAGAAAGCCAAGAATATCATCGCAAGTGCAGTTGATGATTCTATGCTGCAGAATCTGATTCAATGCCAATCCGCCAAGGAAATGTGGTAGTCTCTTATCGCCCTGATGGAAGGTACCAAAGAGGTAAGAAATGACATAAGGTCCCTACTGAATCCGAAATATGAAGAATTCAGACAAGGTCCCAAGGACTCTATCACAGATACTTTTGAAAGTTTCTTCAAGATTGTCAACGGCCTAAGATTTTATGGCCGGGTGTTCACCAGTTGAGAACTGAATGATAAATTCCATAGATCCCTGACTAAGGAATGGGATAACAAAGTCAGTGCTATCCGTAAATTTGGCAAGCTGGCGGGGACTGACCCTCAAAATCTCTTTGGAAAGCTTATGTCATATGAACTGCAAATCAACTCAAGAAAAGCTGAAGAAGAGAAGAATCGGTCGTCATCCAAGGAGAAGTCTGTCTCCCTAAAGGCAGACATCTCAAGGAAGTCAAAAGCTGTATCTCCTGCCCCCGCACAGGAAGAGAGTGAAGAAAAACTTCAGAGCCAAGTACCTCAGGCTCAAAATTTCTGAAGGAGAGTTTTCTCTTCTTTCAAGAAAGTTCAAGAAGTTCTTGAACAAGAAGAAACAATGGAGAGGCAAAGATGCCTCGTCGAGAAGATCACGTCACGATGGTGATCGTCACAAGAAGGGCTCAAGTAGCCAATACAGGTATCATTCTAAACAGAACAAACATATTTCTTCTGACATTGTTAGTTATTATTACAATAAGCTAGGGCACGTCATAGCTTATTGCGCTCACAAGAAGGAGGGTGGAAGAAGAGAGGAGAAGAAGTCTTCTTAAAATAAGAAGAAGACTAAAAGACCAAGAAGGTCAAGACCCTTAGTGACACAGACTCATCTGAGTCTAGTAATGATGAGGAAGCCTACTTTAGGCTCATGGAAAATACAGATGAAGAAGAAGAACCCCAGTTCACCTGCTCACCTCGTTTCGCTCTTTGAGTAAGGAGTGGGGAGAGGAAAAAGCACCGGAACATCTGGCTTGGGTTCGATTCGATTCCTATATCAATCCAAGTCAACTGCCTCAGCAGCCACTCAACTACCGCTACGTACTGGGAAGGTAAACTCTCATAACCCTCTCTCCGAATCAGATGCTTTTGACCATGATCATGAGGACTGTTCGTCTGATGATGAATCTGAACTCATGATTCAGTACAAAGAGTTGATTAAGGCTTACGACAAATGTCGAAGAGTCGCAAGAGCTCAAGCCAAGGAGATTAAATCTTTTAAGGCTGAGGAGAGCACTCTGAGGGAGGAAGTCACAAAGATGGACTCACTAAGATAGGAAGCCAATGAAGTAATCGACATATACAAAAAGGCTCACAAGCACCTAAACCTGAAAGAGCAAATCATCAAGGAGTTGGAAGAACAACTGGCCCCTGAAAAGAAACTTGTTGAAAGTTTATCCAAGCCCAAGACAGTCCTTCCACTTATTGCTGAGTTCTCTGCTCAGGATAAAGGAGCTGGCTTAAACTATGTGGCTACTCCTAATAAATATTCTAGGAGAAATAAAGCCCAGAGAAGAAATAAGGCTGCCAAGAAGGCTCTAGCGAATGAGAAGGGAAAAGATCCTCAAGACCAAACTTTGTTTAAGAAGTTTATCTTTCCAACAAACAAGTTTGATCTTGACTCATCCTATAGTCACTTTGTCAGGCCTACTTATGTAGAGCCCAAGTCTCGTTACCAAGGATGGACTCATCCCCGGAACATTGACGAGTGTGTCTTCAAGGAACCTTATGAGGAGATCACTCTTCAGAGCTACGACCCCTATAATCATGGTCACAACATCCAGAAAGCTCCAAAAGCCAAACCCATTGTGGAAAAGCCTATTATGGAGAAGAATTCATGTGAGTGCCAGCACCACGAAGCTTCTACCTCCAAGTCTACTGGCCCCGCTAGACCACACTCTTAAAAGGCTAAGCAGGAGAACTTTCGGCAAAGATACAACAGATTTGACTGTTGGTGTTGTGGTAAGGTTGGTCGCTTTGCCATAGATTACTGGTTTAATCCCAGATATTATGAAACTCCTCAAGTTAATAATGTGAGAAAGACCACTCACAATGTTAACATACGTAGGGGGAGTATGCTAACTAGAGACAAAGGACCCAAACAAGTTTGGGTTCCTAAGGCAACTTGATTCTACTTTTGCAGGAATGTCCAAAGGCCACCAAAAATCCCATTTGGTATTTGGACAGTGGATGCTCTCGGCATATGACCGGGACTAGAAGCCTACTCCAGAATTATTCTCCAGTCATGAACGGGCCAAAAGTCATCTTTGGAGGTTCTGATAGAGGGATTACCAAAGGCTACGATATGATCACCAATGGTAGTGTATCCTTTTCTGATGTGGCTTATGTTGAAGGATTGGAACACAATCTTATAAGCATAAGCCAGCTCTGTGATAAAGGATACATCGTAGAATTTAATGTATACAAGTGTTTGATAAAATCGGTTGATAATTTAGAAATGATTTTATCAGGCACTCGTAGTAGGAATATTTTTTGTTTAAATTTTATTTGTATAGACTCTTCTACGCCAGTGTGCTTTTTAGCAAAAAATAGTGCGTCTCTTGGTGACCAATGACACAAGAGATTAACACATATAAATTATAAAACTATTAATATATTATTTTCTCTTAATTTAGTACGTGATGCCCCCAACATTAAATGCGTTAAAGATAGACCTTATCACGCATGTGTAAAAGGCAAGCAAACAAGGGCTATTTTTAAAAGCATTATTGGCAAAGATTCTAATAGGTGTTTACACCTATTTCATATGGACTTGTTCAGTCTACTGCAAATTAGAAGTTTGGGAGGTAAGGATTATACATTGGTTATTGTTGATGATTACTCTCGCTTTGCGTGGGTGTTCTTTATAAAACACAAGTCAGATACTTTTGATATCTTTACGAATTTTGCCAGGCAAGTTCATAATGAATACAACTACTTCGTTGTCAAAATCAAAAGTGACAATGGAACAGAGTTCAAGTCTGGGGCCATGACAGAATTCTGTGAAAGCTTTGGTATCTTTCATGAGGTTTCCTCTCCTCGTACTCCTCAATAGAACGGAGTTGCTGAGAGAAGGAATAGAACACTCATAGAGGCTTGCAGAAACATGTTGCGTGATGCCTCACTACCGGAATATTTCTGGGCTGAAGCCGTCAATACTGTATGCCACGTGCAAAATCGAGCACTTATAAACAAGAACCATAATAAGACACCTTACAAACTACTAAAGGGCAGGAAACCGACGATTTCATATTTTAAAATCTTTAGTAGTAAATGCTTCGTACTTAACAATGGGAAGTATCACAGGACTAAATTTAGTGAAAAGAATTTTGAAGGTATTTTCGTAGGACATAGTAGCCATAGTAAGGCATGTAGGATTTTTAATAAAAAAACCCTAGTTGTAGAAGAATCTATCAATGTTGTATTTGATGAGACGAGCCCGCCGCAAGGCAGTTCTTCTAGCGTGTTTATTAAAGATGCAGGTTCACGACTAAAGGAATTGATCTTGGATGAGCCAGTTAAAGATAAAGGTCAAGAGTTCATCACGATCACCACTCCAACCCCAATTGGAGAGGATGATCACCATGATGAAGATGCCATCCAAGTTTGTGAAGTCATTCCGGTGATAGAGGAAGCTCCAGATGCAAGAACCCTAGAGCTCAGACACTTGAAGGATCACCCAATTGATCAAATCATTGGAGATCCCCGGGATAGTGTCAGAACTCGTAGAGGTACAACTAATGAAAATTTATATTTAAGTTTCCTCTCGCAGGTTGAACCAAAGAAGTTTGAGGAAGCAAACTCAGACGCATCTTGAATAATGGCAATGGAAGAAGAATTGAATCAATTCAAGCATTACCAAGTCTGGAAGCTTGTTCCAAGACCCAAAAGCAAGAACGTTATCGGAACTAAGTGGGTCTATATGAACAAGATGGACGAAGATGGAACATTCATAAGGAACAAGGCTAAACTTGTCTCCAAGGGATACCGACAAGAAGAAGGAATCGACTTTAATCAGACGTATGGTCTAGTGGCAAGGCTGGAGGCAATCAGGTTATTCCTAGCATATGATGCACTTAAGGGATTCACTGTCTATTAGATGGACATGAAGTCGACCTTCCTTAATGGTGACATAAAGGAAGAAGTGTATGTGGAACAACCTCCATGTTTCGTTGATTCTAACCACCCTGATCATGTTTATCTTTTATTTAAAGATTTGTATGATTTGAAACAAGCTCCTCGAGCTTGGTATGAGACACTGTCTAGCTTTCTTCTTGAGAACAAGTTCACAAGGGCAAAGATAGATAAGACATTATTTCTTAGGGAAATAAAAGGCAAGATTTTGCTAGTGCAAATCTATGTTGATGACATCATATTTTGCTCTACTGACGACAACCTTTACAAAAAGTTTTTCAAACTTATGCAGGGGAAGTTTGAAATGAGCACTATGAGAGAGCTGAAGTTTTTCTTAGGACTTCAGGTGAAACAATCTGAAGATGGAATTTTCATCTCTCAGACGAAATTCACCAAGGAGTTAATTAAGAAATTCAGAATGGAGAATGCAACCTCTATGAGGACTCTAATGGGTTCAGCTATGTCTCTGGACAAGGATGAGAAAGGGAAACCTTTTGATGAAAACAAGTATAGAAGCATAATTGGATCCTTGATCTATCTTACTGTTAGTAGACCAGACATAAAGTTTTAAACTTGTGTGTGTGCTAGATTTCAAGTGAACTTGAAGGAATCTCACTACACTGTTGCAAAGCAGATTTTAAGATACCTTAAAGATCTTAGCTTATGGTACCTAAGAAGTAATGATAACGAACTAATTGGTTTTTCAAATGCAGATTTTGCAGGAAGCAAAGATGACAGGAAGAACACTTCCGTGACTTGTCAATTCCTAGGAAGAAGGCTCATCTCCTGGAGCAGCAAGAAGCCGAATTGTGTCGTAATTTTAACAGCCGAGTAAGTATATATCTCTGCAAGTAGTTATTGTGCACAAGTACTATGGATAAAGAACCCGTTTGAAGATTACAACATAAAGTTCAAGAACATTCCAATGTTTTGCGAATCCTTCAGTGCAATTTTAATCGCCAACAACCCAGTCTCTCACAGCAGGACAAAGCACATAGAGCTGAGGTATCACTTTATCAGGGAGCATGTGGTGCACAGAGACATCAACCTCCAATATGTTCCAACTAACAAGAAGGTTGCAGACATTTTCACGAAGCCGCTGGACATGGCCAAGTTTTCGTTCTTCAAAACAGAACTTAGAATGCTCAACAAAGAAGAATGAAGAAGAAGGTCTCACAACAAAGTTCAAGGATCGGGCAATACTTCAAAAATTCAGAAAATTCAAAGTCAGGACTTCATTTCTCGAATACTACATTGATTACTCGAGTACTGCTCAAGTACTACTCGAGAAATAAGAATCCCTCCCGAGAACTGCTTCTCGAGTAATAGTCTGCCTCTCGAGAACTTCAAGTCTACTTCTCGAGAAAGAACGTTACTACTCGAGAACAACATTCTCTTCACTCAAGTAATGCCTTTCCACTCGAGAAGTCTGATGCAGATTTTCGTCTTCAATTTCAAATATCTGTTATATGCACCCGGACTTTATACCGCCATATTTTAAGGTATGTTACTTTTATTATTTCCTTAATCATCATAAATTAAGACTTATATAAATAGAATAAGTCCGGAAATTCCAAATCACTCGATCTCTAAAACCCTTTCTCGAGAGAAAAGAAGAAAACTCTTCGTCTTCCTGTCACCGTCGCCATCTTGCCGCCGCTTCAGCTCTTTCTCTCAAGCAGAAGATTTCCGTTCATCTCTCAATCTATGGCTCCTCCATCGAAGATTGGCATCAGGAGTGAACTTGCCTCTACAGGAATTGCCGATTTGTCAAACGATTTTCACAATCTTCTACTACTCTTAGAAGCCTCCAGAATCTCTTTCATCTTGGAGCACCCGTGCAAGGTTCTATTTCGAGAGGTTGAGGAATTTTTCCAGAATGCCAAGTTGAAGAGAAACGGGAAGATTCTTAAGACCAAAGTCCGTGGGATTAAAGTTAAATAAATACTCCAGTTGTTTGACAACTTCTTCGATTACCATTCATTATCGAAGAAGATGACCTAACAGACGAGGATTATGATAGGGCATGTGGATTCTGTGGTATTTCTGTTGGTGAAAACACTATTCGGCGCCCTGATCTGAATCCAGAAAGCAAGCTGCTAGTGAATATACTTGGAAAAGTCCTTCTGCGTAAAATAAGTTTAATAAGTTTCATCATTGCAGATTTCTTTGACATGGTGACAACAGTCATATGTAGGAAGAAGTTTCAATTTGGGATGATGATTTTTGACAAGATCAAGGAAAGCATAAAAGCACCCAATTTTGGCAGGATTATATCTCTTCTCCTTCATGAATTCAACCCAGAAGTCTTTGATCTCTCCAAAGGTAAAACTCTGCACCATATGAAGAAAGTCTTCATCTCCTCTATTCAAAGATGGGAACTCAAACTTTTAAACCCTGCCCAAGTTACAAAAGCTCATGATCACAATGAGGATGAGGACAGGACCCCATCTTCCCCTCTACATCAAGTAGCTTGCACTTCAGGTGCAGCTTCTGAGGGGGGAGCCTGCTCCATTAGTCCCAGAGGCAAGCCATTCTACCCCTCCTCCAGATGTTGCACCACCTGCTGCTACTCCTGCTGAATATCTTCTTACTGATGCACAAGTATAAGAACAAGTCCTATCTATAGAGGAAGATATCAGTAGAATGATAGAGGAACTCACTTCAAAAGAGCCTCCTTCCCCTTTCCATACAGAGAAATCCCCTCCTCCAGAACCATCTCCATCTGACCACCATTCTGAACCAGAATCCCCTGAATATCAATCTCTTCCTGCAGATGTGCAAGAAGAAGAAACATCGTTGATTTCTGATGAAAGAGAAGGAACCCCTGAACTAGCTGAGGCTCCTCTCAAGATCCTGAACTTCTCTCTTCCTACAATTCTTTGTGAGGAAGGATATATTTTGATTCATACCACCAGAGCTCAGAGCCCAGTTCTCATTGAAGAAATCCCTCCCTGGTCAGCTCCTATAGTAACTCCTCCTCCTCCACCTTCTCAAGCTGAAACACATGTTGATGATACCATTCTTGGTAAGATAGAGCTAATGCTAGCACAACAAAGAAGTTATTTTGAAGAATCTCTTAAAGTTATAACTGAGAAAGTAACTGCTCTTGAGAAAGAGATGAGCAGAGGATTTGCTGAAATACAACACAATACTTATGAGCTTAAACACCTCTTCCAAATAGGTGGGAAAACTCTAGACCACACCATCACCAGTATTGGTTAGGTGATGGATCAATCAGTAACCCTAGCAAACAATCAAATCCAACTAGAAAAGAAAGCTCAAGAACATACTTTCAAGACATGCGAAGAAGTGGTCACTTTGAATGAGGAAGCAATTGCCACCCTATCCATAGAAGTCAAAAAGGGGGAGAAACTAGTGAAATAATACTTAGAAAAATCTGATACTAACATAAAAACCCTTTGGGAAGAAAAGTTGACTGAAATTCATGCTGATGTCCAGAACCAGATAGATAGTGTCAAGTTTCACACATATGATATAACTGTTTGGATGCACAACCAGATCTTTCCTGATTTCCAAGCTGATCCTAATGTTATTCCTCACCATCTTAATCCAACTGATCATCATCCTCCAGTCCAGCAACCAACTCTCTCTCCAAGACCTGAAGGCTCAGATGCACCACCTCCAGAAACTTATGCTCAAGTTTGGGAATCTAAACAGACAGATATTCCTCCTCTAGTACCTCCTGAAGTACAAATTCCTAAGAGAAGAAAATATTGTGATGGTGCCTATGCTAGCAGGACCACTCCTTATCCAGAAGCAGAAAAAAGAAGCACCCAAGAATTTGCTGAAATATGGAGCCCAACTTCCAAATCTCTAATTCTTGATACTCTCAAACTTGTCATGGACTATAATGAAAGCAGGAATGATCATTACAGCTCTTTTGAATGGGAACTATATGAGAAATCTTTAACTAAGAGAAGGTTATATGCCAGAGAGTATGGAAAGAACAATCCTAAAGCTCCTCCTAAGCCTGCCAAATATTATCCCAAACCTTTCAGCTATCAGAAGAGGCAACAAGAGAAAAAGGAAAGACAACAACAACAAAGCAAGGAACAATAGATGATCAGAAAGTTTTTCTTTGTGTGATTTTATTGAATTGGATTTCTTGGACAAATCTATAAATATAAATCTTTAATTTTGATGATTTGATTTTTCATTGCTTAGCACTTTTATTATTATTATCACCATGTTTACTAGTTACTTTATTTGTCGATCTTGATGTAATTCACCTTAGTGTAGAGGGTTCTGACTTCTACAAATAGGGGAAGATTGTTGGGTATTCTATCCACAATAGCCTAGATTTATATGAAGTCATCTTTGAACTAAGATGAATTAAGTTGTATTTGATGACCTGTTTGAGTTATGTGTTTGCAGGATATAATTATTAAGTGTAGACAAATGTCAGTCTACAATGAGTCACCAAACACAGGACCATATAATGTAATCCCTCATTGTGTGATTCATGATGTTGACTCATGTGTAGCCTCTCTATTGAGACACACTTCATTTTCAAAGCACTAAAGTATTTTTAGAAAGAAATGTTGCTGAATTCATTTGAAGAAAAATAATTTTCATAAAGTAAAATTTTTTCTAAGTCCTTTACTCGAGTAGTATACCTTGTACTCGAGTAGTGCTGGAATGAATTCTCGAGTAATAGAAATCTTTCTCGAGAAGGCTTAGTCCAATAATTGAGTAAGCCATGGAGTACTCGAGTACTACTTATCTATGTCTCGAGTTTACTAAAAAATTCATTCCAGAATATTTTCTAAGTGGTGTACTCGAATAACAAAAGTCAGTACTCGAGAAGTCCAAGCCTTGTCTTGAGAAGTCAGAGGACCAGTACTCGAGTAATAAGGAGTTAAGTTTCGAGTAGAAGTTTTGTTCTCGAGAAGTCGTAATTGTTCTCGAGAAGTTTTTTATAGTTCTCAAGTAATAGCGTTCATTTCTCGAGAAGCCAGAAGTCATTCCCGTAATTTATTTAAGGACTTGTTCTCGAGAAATATACTTCCTCTTCTCGAGTAATAGAATTCACTACTCGAGTAGTACTTTATTCACTCGAGAAATGCAGGTGATTTTCTGAAAATTTCTCTAAGTCCAGATAGAAACAATTTCAAAATTAACCTCAATTCTTATTGGTCCACGTGTACAGTCTTTATGATTATGACCATTAGGCTTGTCCTATAAAATGTCTTATCAAATTCAACTAACCCTAACAAGAAAAGAAATCAAGTTTCTAAATCGTTCTAACATTCTAAATTGGGAAAGCCATTGCTCCTCATCGTCGTTCTCGCCGTTATTTTTCTCCGATTCAAGAAATTCAGAACAGGAATCGATCAACAGATCAAGGTGTTCAACTTCTACACATCTCTAATTTGATCGTATTTATCTCAAGCATTTCAGATCCAGAGATTTCGGCATAGTCTTCTTCGAATTATTTCTGAGAGAGCTTTCAATTTCAAGAAGGAAAAAATATGAAGTTCTCAGATTCTAAGTGAAGTTTGTTTTATTGTTATTTTAAATCTATTTCAATTCTTGTAGGAGATTTTGTTTCCAAGTTCTGTAAGAAGTTTTTATTCCGAGTGTAGATCCCGTTTTGAGGATCGAGTTGTAGGGGCATTACTCTGAGTTGTAGGATTGGTTTTCAATCCGAGGTAATAGTGAAGTAGCCGAGTTTAGCGTGTTTCTAGATCGGTGAGGTGGAGAGTGGACGTACACAAGGTTAGGGAACCACTATATATCTTGTATTCTCTGTGATTTGTTTGTTTGTTTTTTGCGCTTCATTCATACAATTTTTATTCCGCAAAAAGACGCAGACCTCACCTATTCACCCCCTCTAAGTGATTTAGGTAGACAACTGAAACATCATGCCTCTCGTAGCAGGACTAAGCACATAGAAATTAGATATCATTTTATTAGAGAGCATGTGGAATGTGAGGACATCAGTCTTAAGTTTGTTCCCACAAACAAGAAGGTGGCTGACATCTTCACCAAGCCACTAGATGAAGCCAAGTTCAACTCCTTCAAATTTAAATTGGGTATGATGAACTTAGTATAGCTTTAGTTGCTCTGCATGTATTTTAGTTGCAGGTGGTACTTAACCACTCAAGAAAATCAAGAATTTATGGTCCAAATGTTCAGGCGTCAAATGCACTGAGTCTAAGGGATCAGGCGTCGAGTGCACTGAGTCAACAGCAACGTCGAGAGCGTCGAGTGCATCGAATCACTCGACACAAACATCCAAAAACTTATATTTATGGCTAATTTGCGGGTTTAATCTCAGTCGTTGATCTCCTCATAATCATCAAAACAGGTACGCGCTTCTCCACATTCTCAAATTGAGGTATGTATAAATAGATAAGTGTATGTTTAGAACAAAATACACTATTCCTTGCCCTTCCAAGCCCCTTGCAACGAAATGACAAAAAGCTCGCAAAATCTACAACAACTTATAGAAGCAATGTTGCCAAGGAGACTGGATTTTCTGTTCGAGGGTTCAGAGCTGGTCAGGAATGGATTCAAGGATGAGCCTGAGGAAGTTCAACTTGTTCTCCATCTGCTCCAGGTCACTGACCTAGAATATGTTTTGTCAGATGCCAGTCTTCTTTGGAAGAGAGTGGTACTTGAGTTATACTCAACTGCAAAGGTCGACTCTTTATCCGTTAAAATCAAGTCCTCCATCAGTGGGAATAAGGTCAAGGTCACTCCTAAAATACTAAGCAAGGCACTACAACTGCCCAGGTTCAGGGTATCTGATGAAGAAGATGAGTTGGATCAATCTGATGTCACAACAGCCCTGAAGTGGTGTAGATTGTCAAACCACACCACTAAATCAATCTTGTGAAGGGAACTGAACTTGGAAGGAATGTTCCTTGCTGATGTGGTTGGGAAGGCATTGCTGTGCAAGTCTGGGTCACATGATAAAATTTCCAAGGATATGTTTGAGTTAATGGTAAGGATTTTTTTCTAAGAAGACAGATTGGGGAAGAGTTCTTTTTGACAGAATAGTAGAATACATCCCAGAGCCAAACCTGGGTAGAATTCTGTCTCTGTTTCTTCATAATAGTGTTCCAAGGATCCTTAACATAAAGTTGGGAACAAAAATCCATCATATAAGAAGGATAGACTCAAAAATGCTTGAAAGGTGGGATAGAGTTTTGTTGCCACATGCACAGTCTGTTACCAAGAAGAAGAAGAAAGTTATTATGATCACTGAGGAAAGCACAGAGAGCATCTCCTCTGAGAAGAGTGAAGTGGAGCCATATAATCCCCAGCTCTCTGAGTCTACTGAAGAAACAAGAAGAGACATGAGGGCTCAGGTTTCAATATCTTCAAAAACTGCTGCAAGGATCCAGTTGACTAGAACACAATATAAAGAAAACTAAGTTGGAGCCATGGTCTCACTAGAAGGTAAAAAAGTGGGAAATATCTGTGTTGAAGTTGAGGGGGGAGACTTCCCAGATATTTGCTCATACTGAGGGGGAGATTATCCAGTCTGTTCAAGAATAATTAGAAACTTTCATTGAGAATCTGGAGAAAAGGATTGCTGAAACTTTAGAGGATCCTGAAGCTATTCTATTCTGTCCTCAAGATGAGGGGAGCAAGGTCTTGAGAGGACAATAAAAGATGCTCTAGTGACTGCCACCTCAGAGCCAGAAATTCCCATGAGAAATGAAGAAGACCAAGATGTCCTTATGGACAAGGCTCAAGCTGAGGGGGAGGTTCACATTGATCTCCCTGCTCATGACATTGTGCATGAGATTGTCTCCTCTACATCTAATAAGGACACTCCTACTTCCAATATACATGCAGAAGAACACTCTTCAAAATATATGATACCTGAATCAGAAGAAAGGATTCCTATCAGGGATAGATATGAGGTTGTCTGTGACCAAGGCACATCTAATAAAGCTGATCAAATGTCACCCTCCTTTCTAGACCAACTTAAAGGTTTGGTAGATGAATAGAAAAGGAAATTAGAACACTTCATTGATGACTCCATCAAGAGAGTGAGACAAGATCTCTCAACTGAGATAAAGTCTATCAGGTTTGAAGTAAATCTACTGAATGCCAACACTATGGCATTCTTCAGGAGAGCTGTACCTGCTGTCACATTCACTGAAGATATGCTTCAATAGGTCAGACAAACACATAATGACATTATAGAGAATAAGAATATTACTTCCGGCAACATAATAGTAGTCCACAATGCACATAAGAACCTGATGGAAGCTCGCAAGACTATACTTGAGAGAAGAATGGATGCATGCACCCAAGTTCTAAATGATCACATGCTCCAGCTCAAGGACCATGTCACAAAGGGTGTAAACCATCTGGATGTATAGCTAACAAAGGTTAGCACCTTCCTGACTAAGGTTACATTTGAAGAAGTAATAAATGGGGAGAAAGCAATAATAAAAGCAAACATTGAAAATGTTGTGCGGATTAATAATGTAATTAGAGGCTCAATGGGTCTTGATCCACACCATTATGAAAATACAAACCTGCTCCCATTCCTGAAATTCTTTATGATGCTCAATATGTTGCTGATCAGAGTGGTGGGCAGTATGCTTAACAAAGTGGTGGCGAGTATGTTTAACCGAATGGTGCTTAGTGGGTTGAACCTTAAACTACTGATGTAATTCCTACATTCAGCCCCACTATTGAGCAGATTGTCAGGGTAAAAGGCAAGTCTATTATAGAAGAAGAAGAGGTTAGGCTCAGCAAGAAGAGATATAGATAAGAGATGGAGTCCAGGACAAACTTTGAGTAGTGGAGTCCTCAATCAAGAACTATAATATTGTCTGCCTGGGACCAAGTAGAATCTAAGAAAATTGAAAGTGGAAAGCTCTACAGCTCCCTAGAATGGGCCAAGCTTGAAAGGAATGAAGAGCTAAGGAGAAGATTCAAAAGGGATAAAAAGTCAGGTGCACTTCCACCAGATGCTGTGGAGTCCAACAAATATTTCCCCAAGCCCTATAACTATTTTGAAAGACAACAGGAAAAGAAAAAGGACATCAAAGAAAAGGAGAAGTCTGCCAAGAAATTCAACAAGGGGATTGTGATTAAGGAACCAGAAACCTGAGATGTTCCTTTTTCCTTAAGGGGATATAGGAATATGAATATTTTGTATTAAGCACACTGTCTGTTTATGAACATTTTCTTAAATGAAAATATTATTTTTGTGTGTTTAAATCTTATGGCTTTTATTTACATATTATCGATGACATATTCTGTAATGCTTATCTGCTTAATTAAGTTAGTGTATATCATTGACTACGGTTCTCACTTCTTCAAATAGGGGGAGAATGTTAGGTCCATTGATCACAATGTACCAGATTTGAAGAAGATCCACAAGTCAAAGATATGCACAAGAATGTATTTGATGCGTGTCATTAGTTCAATGTATGCAGGTTGTTCTCTGGTGAACTTATTTGATAGGTTATCAAAGAAACAAAGTCAGATGGACTCATGACAAGATGCTGGCAGGGGAGAAATCTGGTTAAGTCCATAAGCATTGAGTGAAGGCAGTTCACTTAACACCAAGAGGCTAAAAGATTCGAATGATGCTAAGGAAGTCAAAGACTCATTTTTTCCATAGCAGAATCTGGTTAAGACCAGAAGCGTTGAATGAGTGCAGTTCACTCAACGCCTAGAATTAAAAGCATCGACAGGACAACATGTAGTCAAAGCCATAGGGTTGCTATCAAAAAAACCTGTCTAACTCCAGAAGTGTTGAGTGAAGGCAATTCACTCAATGCCTTCTCAACAGACAATTCTACTAAGGAAAAAGGCGTTGAGTGAAGAAAGGTCACTCAATGCCTCATCAAGAAAATTGGAAAAGTTTGAAAGCGTTGAGTGAAGAAGCCTCACTCAACGCCTTCACGCAGAATAATTCGACTAAGTAAAGATACGTCGAGTGATGAAGGTTCACTCGACACCTAAGCTGTTACACCATAATTGGCTACATTTGTAGAGTAATAAAGGATCACTCAACACTCTCATCGCCACCAGTCAAAATTCCACTAAGTACAAGTGTGTTGAGTGACAAGGCTTCACTCAATGCCCAAGCTGAATTACTAGAATTTTGACTAAGTCCACAGGAGCTGAGTCATGCTGACGTCAGCAGAAGTTCAAATAATGCGGGATCATCTTGCTACAAGACAAAATGTGCCGCTTGCTTTTAGTACAGCTGTGATGCAAAAAGGAAGAGTTACAGCTACCAAAACTAGTGGTCCATACTACTCAGAGAGACGATAGACGGCGGAATACATATTCAGAGTTTCGAGGAAAAGGAACCCGAACTTTTTGGAGAAAGGTTTTAGAGCTTCATCTTATTCCTCTCGACAAAGTTACAGAGCAAGAAGAAAAACTCCGTAATTGTTGTTATGAAGCTCAACTAGATAGCTGCTGATAGTCTCATCTTCAACAACTAGTTCAGCAAGACTTCTTCCTGAGTTATTTTACAGCGCAAGCGGAATATACTTGAAGATCCATTCTTGGTGTTGTGAAGAGTATAGGACTGAGTATTGTCAGTTCAAGAAGAGGCAGACTCATAGATCATTTCTTTGAAGTCAAATCATCAACAACAAACAACCTTTCTTCTGTAGGATCTTAACATATATGAGCTGTAAGACTGATCTATAAAGTCTGAGTGTAGGATACTTCTATGGATCTGAGGTATGCCCTATATTCCTGAGCTATAGGTGAGTTCTTTCACTGAGTGTAGGATCCTCCCATGGATCTGAGTGTAGGGCTATAATCCTAGCCTGAGCTATAGGACTTTGTCTAAAGTCTGAGGTATAAGACCCTCCCCCAAACCTTAGACTGGGTCGGGTCGGAGACGGGCCTTACTGCCCAAGACAACCACCTTATGCTTTCCATGTGGCATCAACCCACTCTCCAAGCATAGAATGATCTTCCTGTCAAGCTATGGAAACTCATCACATCACATCAGATCACAGCGTAAGTAAATCAGAAATCAATTTATATATATAGCAAAGGCTATAGCCATAAATTTATACATGCGGTCCATCGGGCTAAAAAAAACTACAATACTCTCTGCTTTTACTAAGCTAAGGGCTCACATCTCTAAGGATTAGAGATCAGATTACTGTTTTTGCTCGTGTCAGCTCTAAGGCAGGTACGCTGATACGCGCTATCCGAGCCTCGTGAGGCTCCACCTCCTGTGAATGATTATTTAAATAACTGTTAGTAACAGGACTAAGTGAATTCACACCACCTCCCCAAGATCCCTAAACTTGGGGACGTGAGTGAGCCTCAACACAATCAACAATAGCCAAAGCAAAAGAGAGTTAGCATAACATTATATATATATGATAGGAGCAATCATTAAAAGGAGGTGCCTCAAAGTATAACTAGAATAGCAGCAACATTATATATCAGTTATAACAAATGCTCCACTAGCGATCAACACATCAGGTATTCACATCCTTTATTCACACCGTAGGTATTCAAACCCGCCAACACGCCGCAGACATTCAAATCCGTGCACACATTGCATGCATTCAAACCTGTGCACACCCGCTATGTCGACATAGATTGGACTGCTTCTATTCCAGCATGGCAGCGAACCCCGCAGGCCTTACCGATGTGGTCGTCGGTGACAGTGGCCAGTCCTGCTACTTTTGGGTATGGACATACCGCACTACCCAGGCCCCAATGTACAACATTGTGTACTCTTGGATATGAGCGACTGGTCGGTCACCCATGGTATGTATCTCCCTATCGCCTTGAGTCGTCAACCTTCAAGCACCGGCACGTACAGTCTATGGGCATGACCGACCCTCCACTTTTTACCTCAAACAATTCACAAGCATTTGAATTGATAAGTAACTTGCACATATTGGGTCTGCGATGGCTTGCCCTACTCGACATAAAATAATTCGGGCAAGTGGCCTTCTCAAATCAACATGCTGCTCAACTTTATACAAAGAGCGCAATGAGGGTGGGAGCACATTATTTAGGGCTAATCCTAGAGGGATAACTCAACTCTCAGTTATCCCCAACTAATGCTCTACCAAAAAGCCAACCGCTCGTTAGAGAAGGATTCAATCTAGAAATGTAAAAAAAGTGAATTGCATAAATAAGAGCGGTAAGTAAATATGCTGCTGAAATAGACTGAAAAAATAGGTACTGAAGTAAAGTACTAATTGCAGTAATGAAATGCTGAACTGTAAAGGCACTGAAGTAAAGTTCTGAAATAAATTAGAGCAGTACGAGATTGGAGTAATACTGAATAGAAAGAACTGTAGTTAAAGTACTGAAAGGAACCTTACCAGTACAGAACTGGAGTAGTACTTTAAAGAAATTAACTAAACTGAAAGTAAATAAGCAGGACCAGTACGAAACTGGAGTATAGAAAAGGAAGAACTGAACTGAAATAAATAAAGGAACTGGACCAGTGCAAGACTGGAATAAATCATAAAGAAAATGATTAGTAGTACAATCACTCCATTCATGACACTTCTTTTCTATCTCCGTTCTCAGGAGGCAAGTTCTGTTCCATTTCCATTCTCAGGAGGTAAGTTCGGTTTCATCTTCGTTCTTAGGAGTCAAGTTCAGTTCCATCTCCGTTCTCAGGAGGCGTTCCATCTTCGTTCTCAGGAAGCAAGTTTAGTTCCATTTATATTCTTAGGTAGCTTCTTTTGGGTTTTCATCCATTATTAATATCTGATATTAAGTTCAGTTGCGGCTTTTAAACACGGCTTAATCAGACTTATATTTAGGGATTACAACATTATTATAATATCTTGCTCATCGTTATAAAGATTACTGAGGGCTAAATATCCACAAGAGGTTTAACACCATCTCTTAACCTCATTTGCTCTCTTCAGGGCGAATTAAGTTTTTATGTTAAGTCCAATATCATTTTCTTCCGATTTAAACCTCTTTTTGTAGCAAAGAGTCAAAAATTGAGGAAAACAAGAACTCGAGGTGGAATTTTCCAAAACATAAACCTTAAGAGTTGCTCAAGTTATTTTGAGTTTTGATTGAGCTTCAAAAATTCATTAAGCATCAAATAAACACTTATTTTTATATTTAAAAATAAGTCGTATTTCAAATCATCAGACTATGACTGAGAATTTAAGTATAAAATACATGCTCCTCAAAATAACTTGCATTGCTTCGAGGTCTTACACAACCTCTAACAATATTTAAAACATGAAATGGTTATTTCAATCCATTGAAATATTAGGAATGCCTCAAAAATTCCTCATACATGTCCAAGGAATACATTTAACCCCAAAAGTTTCTTATAAATATATAAGTCATTTTAATCGAAAGTTTTGCAACTAGCAAAATTTAAATTAATCTCAAACATGATTTAAAATCTCAAAAATAGCGAGAATACTAAAAAATATCTCAAATTTCATTATGACATGCCTTTAGTGAACAAAAATCATCCATGAGATTTCACAAGATTTTTATCACGAAAATTTGCCTCTATTAATTTCCAAGTGTGAAATCCACCATTTTAAATGCTTGAAAAATATCAAATTAAGCATAACCAAAAATCTCCAAATCATGGTAGAGCATGCATAAGGGATCCAACTATCACTGAGAATTTTATCAGATTTTTGGGAGTATCTTAGGTCCCCCAAATTAGCCAAATAAACACTTTTAATTTTTAAAAATACAACATAGTGTCTGAAAAATCTTAAATTTTTATGAGGTGTATCTGACACCAAGAGGAATATTTTTCATGTTCAAAACTTTTCATCAGCCCTCTAATTTAGCCTCAGAAAAAACCCCCTTTTAATTATAATTTTATAAAAATTTATAAAATTATATATATATATATGAGTGCCCGACACGGGGCTCCGCCCCCCCCCCTCGGCTCCACCAGCTCCACTCTCCCGCCCACCCCCCAGCGGGCTCTGCCTGCCCCCACCCCCCCGGCAGGCTCCGCCCGCACCCACCCCCCCGACGGGCTCCCCCCCGGCGGGCTCCGCCTGTAAAATAGGCTCCGCCCTCCCCCCCGGCGGGCTCCGCCTGCCCCCGGCCCGCTCCGCGTGATAGTACTCGACCTGCAGCAGCTTCACCCGACCCAACGCCGTAGCACCTTTTTTATATTTAAAAATTAACTTTTTAAAATTATTTTAAATGATATATATATATTTTTTTAATTAATATTTTATTTTCATTTTTTATATATTAATTTAAATTTTTGGTTTTTTTAAAAAAACATAACTCACGCCTCACGATATGGGCCTTACGGTCAGGGCCACCGCCGGCAGTGGCCCCGTCGGAGTGTCACCGAAATTTTGCTGACAGGTTTGCCGCCTCCCGATGAACCCGACAGGGGTCCGGTTATGCCGCTGGCGACAAAGTTGACTGTGAGTTTGGGGGAGTCGAATTTTTTGATCGGGATTTAGGAGAGAGAGGCGGTGAATTTTTTTGAGGTTTTTCTTATTGGCAAACCAAATACGATATTTGCAGCCCCAGATCCAACGGTTTAGGAATAAAACAGTCAAATCCGATGGACCATATAAATTCCCTATTTTCGAACTCATTTTTATTGGCAGACCATCATATTTCTTTTTAGAATAGTATATATATATAGTACATCATCTCTGTACCGAGATAGAGAAGGTTGCGGGCCTTCCACACCGCCGGCCGGCCGCCTGCCTGCTGGCCGTGACTCTACCTCCAACAGACTTACCAAGGCCGAGTGCTCCCTCCATCGCCGAAGCTATATATATATTTTAATCGGAGGAGAGGGGTTAACGGCGGCGGCACTTCGGCTGCCGGAGCTCACATGCAAAACGTTAGAAAGCTAGGGTTGGAGGAGAGAAGGAGGTCCCACCTGGTTTCGAGGCCTTGGGGGGCTTCCAAATAGATCCTCCATTAATAATGGTAGAGGTGGAGGATCTCGGTTTTTCTTTCTCCGGCTAGGTTGAGCTCTAGCCGAGGGGGTGGCTGGGGTCATTTTGAGACTGGGTAGAGGAGTGAAGTCCTCTGGTTCCAGGGGTTCATTATATAGGGGAAACAAACCTCCCCTCCCCTTCTTCTTCAAAATTTGGGACTAATCTCCCATAGAGGAAGATGAATAGTTGCTCACAGCTGGCTAGGGAAAAATTGAAGATATCTAGAGGTGGAGGAACATCCATGTGTTAAAATCATGAAGGCTTAAAGCTTGGTTTGGGGAGGAGGGGTATGTGGAGGCTTAGGATTGGCTCCCCACTTGCTTTGACTCCCAAGTCATACAAAGCTTGCTGGTTTAGGACAGTTAGTGGCCTCTTAATGGAGGGTTGTACACCCTATAGGTCTAGCTAGTCCATAGACCATGTGGAATAAAGGGAAGAGAGGGAGAAAGAGAGAGAAAGAGGAGAATGGACTTGACTTCTTGATTTGGCCCAAGGGTTATCCTCCTTGCTGGAATCCAAGGACCATATGGGGTTGAGATTGGGCCCAAAGATGGCCTACATGAGTGGTCTCAAGTAGGGGTAACTTGGAATTAAATTCCATTAAAAAATTTTGATTTTTAGGAAGTTTGACCAAAAGTCAACCATGGGGTGGGTCCCCCATGTGGGTCAAAGTCAAAGTAGGACTAAGTATTCAAGTGATGAGCAAAGTTGGGGTATTTTTAGTAATATTGATGGGTGCACACTTTTCGGTGCACTAGAATGCTCGTTTTGACGGACGTTAACCCGACGTCATCGAGATCGAGCACAACTAATTCTGTTGATCTTGTATCGACCATACGAGTCCAACGCAACTGACCGGGTTCAAATCCGAGTTTATTTGCTCGATATTCAAAAATTGCATGTCGTGGCGTGCTACGGAACTCAAAACGGTCATATCCACCATTTGACCTTCGAACTCAATGAAACGAGTTCCAACGACCTCGTATTGATTATACGAGGTCATAGAAACTGATGGAACAGAAATCGGAGTTCTCTAGCTCAATATCCAAATTTCACGTATTTGCAACGTTCTATGAGGATCGGTCATACCCATCATATGATCTCAGAACTCAACGAAAAGAGTTCCAACGCACTCGTATTGACTATACGAGGCCATATGAACTGACGGAACTCAAATCAGAGTTCTCTAGCTCAATATCCAAATTTCACGTATTTGCGATGTTCTACGAGGATCGGTCATACCCACCATATGACCTCAAAACTCAACGGAACGAGTTCCAACACACTCATATTGACTATACGAGGCCATCGGAACTGACAGAACTCAAATCGGAGTTCTTTAGCTCAATATCCAAATTTCTCGTATTTACGATGTTCTACGAGGAACGGTCATATTCACCATATGACCTTGGTTTGCAACGAAATGAGTTTGGTTGCACTCGTACCGGTTATGCAAGTCCAAAGCAACAAATAGAACTCAAATCGGTGCTCATTAGCTAAAAATCCCAAAAATAGGGTCATCTCCTACCCCTTATGAGTCTCGGGTAGAGGTTCAGGTCACTTTTATTGGATCCACTAGGGTTCTAGTGATCCAATAAAAGTTTGGTTGTTACAATCCAATAAAAATAAGAGGATTTTCGTCCCCGAAAATTTTCTTAAAGTAGGGGGTAAGCGCTACATACCTGGGGAAAGAGCTCGGGGTGCTTTCTCAAACGAGGGTCTCTAATACCAACATGTCCTCGTCTCGCACGGTGTCATCTTAAAATTTGCCTGAAAGCTATTATTATAAAAAAAAAATCTACTAGTCATAGCAGCTGCTCCCACGGCTCGCTGTGCTCCACTATGCGTTGTCGGAGAAGATCCTCCATTGTCCGATTTGTCATTTCCGTCTAAGCGTCTGTATGGGAATGGAAAGAAGTGCTAAAAGAAAATTTGGTTCCTAAGCAAACCTGCACTCTTCTCCACTCATTTAAAGTGAAGCGCCCATCACGGTCAGACACGATGGACTTTGGAACTCCGTGGAATTGGACTACCTGCTCTTTGAATAGCCTGGCCAAGACATCCACATCATCACTCTGACTGTTTGGGATGAATCGAGCCATATTTGTAAGTCAATCCACAACAACCTATATAGAGTCGTTTCCAGCACGGGACTGAGACAAGCCATGGACAAAGTTCATACCGATGTCCTAAAATTTCCATTCTGATATCGGTACGGGCTGCATCAAGCCTCCTCGGTTGCGGCATTCGGCCTTGACCCTTTGCAGGTCTGGCATTGTGCAACAAAGTTGGTGATGTCTCTTTTCATCCCTGGCCAGTATATGGTCCTGCATAGGTCAGCATACATTTTAACTACACCAGGATAAATGGAGTACCTCGACTGGTGTGCTTCACAAAGAATTTCTTCTCGAATTCCCCCGATTGAGGGAATGAAAATGCAATGCCAGAACTGAGGAATACCAGCATGGAGATTGTAACCAGCACGCGCTCTACCCTATAATGCCTGAATGATCGGGGCTACTTCCGGATCAATTTTCTGTATTTCACAAATTCAATCCCGGATGTCACATTATAATTCCATCCAGTACAGTTGGGATTGATATTCTATCGAGTACCTACAAAAAAGAGATAATACCTAGATCTGCCAAAGATCAAATCAACTCCTCTGGTATCTGCTCCATTCAGCTCCCAGCAATTGCAGGCTGATGACTCAACGCATCTTCTACTCTGTTAGCCCCTTTTTTGGGTGATACTAGATAGCAAGGTTGTATTCGCATAATAATTCCAACCACAGACTTTTACGACTGGAGAAAATCTCACATCTTACTCTGTACAGATAATTCCCCCAAAACTTGAAAGGCAAAGACTACCGCGCCCAACTCCAGATAGTGGGCCGAGTAGTTCAGATCATGTGGCTTCAATTGCTGAGGTGCGTAAGCGATTACCTTGTCACACCTCCTAACCCATTCAAGGATGTATCAGTGTAAATATGGTTCCTGAGGGGATCGTAATAATCGAGGCAGAAGTCAAGTGATTCTTCAATTTGTTGAACACAACCTCACACTTTGGCATCCATCAAAATACGTGTCTAGTATAGTCCTCCTTGGTTCTCGAGTAGATCGAAGACGATCACAAGGTGGTCCAGGAACAGTTTGAACACCTTGTTCATCAATGCCATAAAGGCATATGGTGCGTTGGTGAGCCCAAACGACATCATTAAGAACTCGTAGAGGCCATGATGAGAGCTAGAAGTTGTCATGGGAATATCTCACTCCCATATCCGTAATTGGTAATATCTTAATCACGGATCTATCTTAAAAAAATGAAGGCGCTTTGTAGTTGGTCGAATAACCCATCTATTCCAAGCAGTGGGTAGATATTTCGCACAAGCAGCAGGTTTAGCTCTCTATATCGATATTCAAAACATCATCAAATAGATAAGAGAACAAAGAGAGCGGTTAGAAATATACATCAATTACCACGTCCGAGGATGGTCCTTGTTATGAATTTAGGGCATAGGCCTCTTATGGTGTGGCTTTGCCATTCCTCAACCAGTCCCTTCTGCTTGGCCAGCCTTTATGGCCTCCTCGTTCTCATTCTCTATTCACCGTCATAACTCCTTGCACCGCTCCTAATCCCAGCCTACTCGTGGCTTGCCGGCAAAAAGCTCGAATGTGTCCGGTATGATGACACAAGAAGTAGTTTACTGTGAAGGGAACATGTCATTTCCATATTAATGTTGGTTGGGGTATTGATCGAGGTGCCTGTTGTGATACTAGCAGGGGTAGTAGTGCTTGCACTGACTGCTACCGGGGTTAGCGTACTTGTCGATATGGTTGGTGGCAATGACTCTATCTCTGATCTTGAGATTATCATCGAGGGAACACCTCCCTCTCTCATCCTTGAGGGGACACTACATGTCTTCTTCGCTGCTGCATGACCGTCACCTGGTCCATTTCCAAAGAGGAAGCATGGGTGACAATGTTATGAATAGGGGTATGGGTCATCGCGAATCTCTTAATAAAACCTAGCGGCCTTATCTTTATACATTACTGCAAGCATCCCAACAAAATAGGCTAAGTGGATGAATTCTAGCTGGTACTCTGGAACCATCTTACTTCCTTAACGAATCTGTAGGAAGCACTTCTGCAACTCTGCTTGAACTGCTTCAAGTATGAAGTGTTCTAAAAAAACACCATAAAGAATTCTCCCCATAAAATAGTATGGAGCGAGCATGCATTACAAGTGGAATGAATAACTGCCCGCCTCCAGTCATGGGACAAACCCTCAAGTAGGGTCACCACCAAGCAAACTATAAATACTCTTGGGCATCTCATCCCTTTTAGCAGTCCTCGACTCCTATCCATTTCTCTGTCTGCATCACCGTCTCAAGACCTAGATAAATAGGTCTTAACTCTCGACAGGTAATTAACATGTCCATTCTATGATTGACTTGTTGTAGTTGTTGTCAAATAGAAGTTTGAAACATGCCTAATAAGGCCGCGAGGGTTTGACCCAGCTCTGTATCAGCAAAGGGGACTACGGGAGAAGATGGTAGAGTTGGAGGGTGGTGTTGATTTCTTGAGGAAGATCCTCCGTTACTTGGCTCCAATATCTGTAGGAGTCAGGAGTTTCAAAGTAGGGGAATTTGCAAAAACTAACCAAACCGGAAATGAGTGTGCATGGGTACAGAAACGTGTAGTATAAAATCCTTAAATTTAACCTTATCGGGTCCACCAGGCTTCCTCTACAGGATTCGTACCGAACCAAGGAACGAAGTGAGGGATAGAAGGATTCTGAGACTTCCCACATGGGCGGATTGTGAATGCTTTGATACATTTATAGGACCCTCCCCCAAACCTTAGACCGGATCTGGTCAGAGACTAGCCTTACCACCCAAGACGACCACCATACGCTTTCCATATGGCATCAACCCATTCTCCAAGCATAGAATGATCTCCCTGTTAGGCTATGGAAACTCATCACATCACATCAGATCACAGCGGAAGTAAATCAAAAATCAATTTATAAATATAACAAAGGTCGTAGCCATAAATTTATACTTGCAACCCATCGGGCTAAAGAAAAACTACAACACTCTCTCTGCTTTTACTAAGCTAAGGGCTCACATCTCTAAGGATTCGAGATGAGACTACAACTTCTGCTCGTGTTGGCTCTAAGGCAAGTACTCTGTCACACGCTATCCGGGCCTCGCACTGCTCCATCTCCTATGAATGGTTATTTAAATAACCGTTAGTCACAAGACTAAGTGGATTCACACCTCCTCCACAAGATCCCTAAACTTGGGGACATGAGTGAGCCTCAACTCAATAAACAATAGTTGAAGAAAAAGAGAGTTAGTACAACATTTCATATATAAGCTAGGAGCAACCATTAAAAGGAGGTACATCATAGTATAACTAGAATAGTAACAACATTATATATCAGTTATAATAAGTGCTCCACTAGCGATCAGCACAACAGATATTCATAACCTGTATTCACACCACAGGTATTCAAACCCGCAAACATGCCGCAGAAATTCAAAGCCACGCACACATCACAGACATTCAAACTGTGCACACCCACTATATTGACATAGATTGGACCGTTTCTCTTCCAATAGGGTAGCAAACCTCGCGGGCCTCACCGATGTGGCTGTCGGTGATAGTGTCCAGTCCTACCACTTCTGGGTGTGGACATACCACACCACCCAGGCCCCAACGTACAACCTCGTGTACTCTTGGATGTGAGCGACATTCGATGATTCAATATTTGGCCGACCAGCGGAGGAAACTAATTGGATAAAAACATAATGGCCGGTCAGCCGTGGAACATATCTCTCTTTAGCCTTGAGTCGTCAACTTTCCCTCAGTGGTATGTATGGTCTATGGGCATGACTGACCCGCCACTTTTTACCGTAAGCAATTTACAAGCATTCAATTGATAAGTAACTTGCATATATTGGGTATGCGATGGCTTACCCTACTCGACATGAAATAATTCGAGAAAGTGGTCTTCTCGAATCAACGTGCTGCTTAACTTTATACAAGGAGCGCAATGAGGGTTGGAGCATATTATTTAGGGCTAACCCTGGAGGAATAACTCAACTCTCGGTTATCCCCAACTAATGCTCTACCAAAAAGCCAGCCGGTCGTCAGAGCAGGACCCGAGCTAGAAATGCAAAAAAAAGTAAATTACATAAATAAGAGCGGTAAGTAAATATGCTGCTGAAATAGACTGCAGAAATAGGTATTGAAGTAAAGTACTAATTGCTGTAATGAAATGCTGAACTATAAAGGAACTGAAGTAAAGTTCTTAAATAAATTGGACCAGTACAGGACTTGAGTAATACTGAATAGAAAGAACTGTAATCAAAGTACTGAAAGAAACCTGACTAGTACAGGACTGGAGTAGTATTTAAAAGAAAAGAACTGAACTGAAAGTAAATAAGCAGGACCAGTACGAGACTAGAGTACTGAAAAGGAAGAAATGAACTGAAATAAATAAAGGAACTGGACCAGTGCAAGACTGGAATAAATTATAAAGAAAATGATTAGTAGTCCAATAACTCCATTCAGGAGGCTACAATTTTGTCTCCATTCTCAGGTGGCAAGTTTAGTTCCATCTCCATTCTCAGGAGGCAAGTTTTGTTTCGTCTTCATTCTCAAGAGGCAAGTTCAGTTCCATCTCCGTTCTCAGGAGGCGTGTAACATCCCATTTCCAACTAGACCCCTGTGAGTGGTTTTGTCTTAACAAAACCTTAGGAAGCCTAAGAATTGAAGTTTGTCGACCAAAATTTTGAGTCAAAGGGTGGTCACGCCCGTGACCGACCCGTCACGCCCGTGACATAGGGCGTGACCCCCTTTGACGATCGTCGACCTCAGGAAGACGATCGTCGAGCTAAGAAATTTCAACATAGGTCAGACACGCCCGTGACCGATCCGTCACACCCGTGACCGATCCGTCACGCCCGTGACCTTGGAATGGCATTGAGTGAGCTAAGCTCACTCAACGCCGTGGTTTGGATGGCGTTGAGTGAGCTTAGCTCACTCAAAGCCATAAGCGGGATGGCGTTGAGTGCATTGAGTGCACTCAACGCCATAAGTTGAAGGGCGTTGAGTGTACTGACTGCACTCAATGCCATCTGGTGTCGGTAGGATGGCGTTGAGTGAGCTGAGCTCACTTAGCTCACTCAATGCCGTAATCTGTCAGGCGGGATGGCGTTGAGTGCGGTAAGTGCACTCAATGCCATAAGTTGAACGGCGTTGAGTGCACTGACCGCACTCAATGCCATTTGGTGCTGTCTGGATGGCGTTGAGTGAGTAGAGCTCACTCAATGCCATAATATGGACGGCGTTGAATGAGCTAAGCTCACTCAACGCCATAACCTGGACGGCGTTGAGTGAGCTAAGCTCACTCAAAGCCATAACCTGGACGGCGTTGAGTGAGTTAAGCTCACTCAAAGCCATAATCTGGACGGCGTTGAGTGAGCTAAGCTCACTCAACGCCATAACCTGGAAGGCGTTGAGTGAGCTAAGCTCACTCAAAGCCATAATCTGGACGGCGTTGAGTGAGCTAAGCTCACTAAACGCCATAACCTGGACGGCGTTGAGTGAGCTAAGCTCACTCAAAGCCATAATCCGGATGGCGTTGAGTGAGCTGAGCTCACTCAATGCCAAAATTTGGGAGGTCATTCTGATGGCGTTGAGTGAGCAGAGCTCACTCAACACCGTATCTGGGATGGCGTTGAGTGAGCAGAGCTCACTCAACGCTATAGCTTGGATGGCGTTGAGTGAGCTGAGCTAACTCAATGCCGTAGCTTGGATGGCGTTGAGTGAGCTGAGCTCACTCAACGCCATTGTACTTAGAATTTTTCTGGCATCTTTTTTGGCTGGGTGCTGGTTCAGCTGAACCGGGCCGGTCTAGGAAGTGGGCCAGAATACATTATTGGGCCATTTTCTCTTATTAAGACTTAGTTAAGTCTTATTTTATGAAGTTTGACCGGCTGTGCCACGTGGCAGCTGACTCCTCTCCTTCCAGCCATGGCCGAGAGCTAGGCTTCATGGCCATCAATGGCATTCGATGCCATGGCCTTCCCTCTTCCCCTTGAAACGGCTGGATTCAACTCCTCTCTGGGAGAGGTGGAGTTTCCAGCCCTCCTCCAGCTATTACAAAGCCGTTTCAGCTCCCCTCCACCATGGCCGAGCTTGCTTTTGAAGAGGCAATAATGGCTGGACAGCCTATAACCGCCCACTCCCCATTTCTTCCCTTTAAAAAGCCCCCTTAGGATCAAGGATGAAGTTTCCCAGCCCTTACCTAAAGTTTCGAGCCTCCTACTGTGCTGTAGAAGAATTCTGGCGATGCCACCACCGCGCCAAGGGCATCCCGATGACCGGCTCGACTCCAAACCACGAATAAGGTACTCCTCTACCTCTTCTTCTATGGATAGATCTTAGAAATCATTTAGGAGAGATATAGGGCTCAAAAGAGCTGGATCGGGTGAACGTTTCCATGGTTTTTCCGAAATTTCATGGTGGAGGGTTCGCCGGAAACCGCCTCTCCGGCGGCCGTGCCGCCGCCCGACGGTATCCCTCACCTCAACAGAGGTGGTGGTGGTGGCCGGACAGGGAGATGCGGGAAATAGCTTTAGAAAAGCTACAGGTTTTAAGCATTTTAGGTGCTGGTTCGGGCTTTTAGAGAAGATGAACAGTAGCTTATAATACTAAATTATTATATTTATGTAGTGATTATCAAGCTCTCTTTTATGCTATTTAATGAGGTACTTAGAGGCTTTTTATGTAGAAGTGACCAACATGAAATCTGTAGCCCTATGGGTCTACTATATTTCAAAAATGATTTGGGTCAATTTGGTCAACTGGTTTGGCAAGGGCACCTCTTTTGGTGGGATCTAGACCTTGAGCTAGGCAGAGACAAAAAGGTGTGCCCACCTTTCATCCTTTGCCCAAATGCTCTGAAATTTTGGCAGGGAGTCTATCCTAACTATACCTATAACTTATCCAAAAATAAGAATTTTTGGAGAATGTTTTTCTATAGTTTTTGTAAAAATTTAATAATTCATGTAAAATTTAATTAAGTGTCTTAAACACCTCAAAATCCCCCCAAATTTTGGTGGGAGGTCTTAGGGGGAATGTTAGAGCTCTGGTATAAATTCCACCTCATGTGGATGTGTTTTGATTAAGTTTTAACTCGACCCTAGGTTGGCCTTTATAGGGTTAATTAGGTCAATTCATTCCTTTTGGGATTTGAGTGATCAAACAACCTCAACAGAGGCTGATATTTTGTCCACTGTCTGTTTAGGGCATGACACACCCTCCAAGGGAGTTTGGGGTGGTTTGGGATAGGTTAGCCCTAGAACCCTAGGGTAGGTCCCTTAATGGGGACTTGGTGAGTTGTGAAGGTCATGGGGTCAAATGACCTTGGATTGACTTGAAATTTGGTGAAGAGGACCATAAGGGTACTAAAGTCCTCTAGTAAAAATTTTGGGGTATTTGGAGACCTTTAACCCACCTAAAATCCTAACCCTATTTTAGGTAACCAACCTTAATTTGAACTATAATGCTATCAAATGAACTTCAAATAAAGTAAAATTTGGGTAGGGTGATTTTATGGTCTAAGTGGACATAATATAATTTTGTTGAGATTTTTGGGTAACTTATACAGTACTTCATTCACAACCCCAGTTGTGCCCTAGATATTTATTTGATGATTCTGGAATTTTTATTCACTAGAATGTTATGAAATCTTGGATTAGGGCATCTTATAACATTTTATACCTTTTTTATTTTTCTTGGAAGTTTTATCTGATTATTTTGGGTACTTGCTTCTTTAACATACCAATTGTGATATGTAGTCAAAAATACAAAAAATGCCCATTTATAATTTGGAAAATTATGAAATTTGGTCAGTGGGTGTTTTAGACCATGATAGTCATGCTGTAAATTTCTCGGGAGTTTTAGATAATTATAAATAGTACCTCCTTCTTTAAGTTATGAAAATTAGTGTTTTACATTAAAATAAATTCAGAGCCCAAATATTAGAGAAAAATTATGGGACTTAGTTTATGATGGTTTTAGGTCACCTTAGAGCTTCTATAATTTTCTTGTGATTTTTGGATATATATTTACAGTACTTGCTTCACAATATAGTAAAAGTTGCCTAAAATGGTAAATTAGGAAATGTAGGCTTAAACATCTCTGAAGTTTCTCAAAATTTGGAATTACTTATTAAATGCCTCATTGGATTTTTACTGATTTTATGGTGATTTATTATTGGCTCATTAGTGCACTTCATGTTCATACTAGGGCATTGAGAGGCTGAGAATAAATAAATTAAATGCCAGATGAAATAGGAAAATTATTATTTTCTGGATTTACACTAATTATGTCGTGGTAGACCTCCAGTAAATATTATAGGAGAACCGGAAGACAATTTGGAGTACTACCCCTTGCATACCTCGTAAAGCTTAGGATGGTCAGCGTTTAGTAAAACTGTAGAAGCTGAACCAGAGTGTGTAATGAACTTGGGAAATGGAATTTTGGTAGTTTGCTGGTTTGGATAGGGTGAGTTAAATCAAGTTCATTATTGGAAGTTAGTACGGGTAGGGTGTGAGATTGACAGGTATAAGTTCTGTTCGGGTTCGACGGAAGATCGTCCTCCCCGAGAAGAGGAAGAGTCAAAGTCACCCTAGGATTAGCCCACTGTAATATGAGAAGGGAATGGGTTAAGGGAACCAATCAATTACAATAAGTGCCTTGGAAAGGGAGCTTTGGGATTCACCCCATCATAGCTCCTAGTACCGCTGCGAGCCCTTCACCGGGTAAACCTCGGGAAGTCCAAGGTTAACCTTAAATCTTAGGAATAAAATGATCAAGAGTAACCCTAATAATAGTTGCACCTCACACCTACACTTGTACACTTAGGAAGAAGAATTGGCATGGAATGGGTAGAGTAGGTCCGTGGTCTAAGGGCCTACTAGTAATATCAATGGTCTGGTTTGTGATTGGGAAGTCCGGGGAGCTGGATGCTCGGGGACTTGGTATAAATTTGGAAGTCAAGGGAGAGGGATGCTCGGGGACTTGGTATATGCATGGTAGCCTAGAGAGCTGGAAGCTCGGTAATATGAGAACTTGTACAAATATAACTGTCATGATTGTATGTGCATAAAAGTTGTGGGTCATCGGTACTGGACGATCGATCACACCGACGTCGGTACGTTGACTCGGCGGTATGGGACACTTAGCCAAAGAAAGCCTGGTGGATATAGCCAGCACTAATACGCAGATACTCTAGGTTGTGTTCTTCTAGGGGCGTATGGAAGGGCTAGGCCTGGTAGTGTGGTTTGCCACTACGGAGATTCCTGGGAGTGAAGCTAGCTGCCCGAACAGGGGGAACTAAAGGTCTGTGCGCATGGAGTCGTGTGGGTGTGTTGCACTTGCTTGTGCATTCCATAGCATATTTGCGTGTCATAGCATAAACATTGCCACCTATCGTATAAGATGGTATGGGACGTTTTATACGATAGGCCCTGCAAAATGACCCCTTGGTCTATAGGGGTAATCCTTATAAATCAATGGTTATATTTCTTGTGCTTTTACTTACTTGCTACTCCTTGCTATTTGATAACCGACACCCCAACATATAAGTGGTATGGGACACTTTATACGATGGGAGCCCTGCCAAAGATCCCTTGGCTTATGCGCTTCCGCATAAGTTAAGGTTACATTTCCTACTTTCTTCTTTTGTCATATTTACTGTGGAATTGCTAGCATAGGTCCGCTATCACGTGCTTTTGACTTATTCTCCTCCTTCATTTCCTTCCCTTTCTTCCTCTCCGCTCGGTACCTAGGAGCCATGGGGGAAGGGGTAGGGGATGATAGGGCTTAGTCTTTTAGACTAACGGTTTTCGATGCACAACATTTTAGGTGTACCATATGGAAGGGTCACGGGTTTTACAGTTTCTGACAGAATTGACCCCGCGACCGTGCTACCATTGTCACCAGCCGGGACATACACGGGTCAAATGCCCCTTGATGGGTGGGATCCCGCCAGCTCAGCAGCCAGGAGGCCGAAGACGTAGACGCAGACGTGGATTGCGAGGCGGTGACTGCAGGCCGAAAAGGAAGAAGCACCCAGAGATGTAGCACCAGCAGAGTACGGAGTCGGTGGAGATGGGCCAGTCTAGCTTGAGTGCTCTTGGTACAGTGATAGTTACGGTTACGCTTAGTTTTGGTTTTGCTTCCGCGAGTGACTTGTAGTGAGGATTACATGTACTGGGTTTAAGCCCTCCTTTTTGTACTCTGATTATTTTTATTGTGGACTCTCCCTTCATGGAGATTTATATATATACATGTGATTTTGGTGGGCTAGTTTATAATTACTTATGCTACTGTTCTGCGATCGATTTGGCCGGCAGGATCGGCGTTTTGTAGTGACGACCTTCCCGGGCGTGATGGTGTCACCACAAAGCGGCGGTTCTAGGCATAAGACCCTGGTGTTCGAAAAAGAAAAAAGGGGGGGGGGGTCTTACAAGTGGTATCGAAGGGAAACCTCGATCGGAAAAGTAGCAGTCCACTAACCCTGGGTCACCCCCGCTAGAGTTTAGTTTGGGGACAAACTAAGCAGCGGAAGCAGTGGTGTGCCCATAAGGGAAATCACATGTGAAAGTCCACTTCATCATTAATTAGAATCACTCTTCGTAGCCTGCGGCAAACCCTGCCCCAGCAAGGAACACCTCCGGCTACGAAGATCTCATCTTATAATCCTCTAACCAACGAGTTAGACTCAACCAACTAGGACTCGTGACTAACCATGACAATTTATAGTATGCCCTAGTTCAAAATAGACCTTGGGTATGAATTTGGTTAAGGTAAGGAGATACCCAAAGAGAATAAAGGAGGAGTTTAGCACGAGAATTACTACCAAAGACGTAAACTCAGGTGTCCCTACTATCCCAATCAAGGATTATTCAAAGCGATAGACTACTTTAAGGAGAATTGAGACCAATAATACATTAGCAGAATGGTAAAAGACAAGTAGTCTTAACCCTCAATACCAGTAATAAAATTACCTAGAGGCAACCATCGAGATAAACACTGAGGGTCGGATAGGAATTCAAGTTCGAAAGATACCCATTTGGGATCGGGAACATTTTGACCCGGATAAGGTTGCCGTAAATGTGACTCAGAGAGTTTAAAGTATGGAGTATATTAACGAATTTCTGGGCGGAACCCCAAGTCAAAGATTGATGCCCTAGGGATTGTGCACCCAGCTAGGACAGATGTAACAGGGTAATATCAAAGATACTTTTCCCAAGATAGGTAGGGGCTTATCTTTTGTTTATTGGGGGCTAAACTTTTGTTTATTGGGCAAATTAGTATTGGCTTGGGTTCCCTTGGACCTAGTTTAGGGAAAGTGGCGTAAAAAACATGGTGAGATTGAAGTCGATATAATTCGATGTTATTCGGGCGAACATAAGATTTTGTAAAAAACATGTTTTGGATGATGACCCATAGCGTTACCAAGACAATGACTTGGTAATAAGATGGAGTAATTACGAGAATTAACTATTATCACGTGAAATTAGATGAAGGGTAACAAGATTCGGGATATCTGAGAAGGTAAAGATTTAATCGCTATGTTGTATCATCAGAAGGATGATGTACCTCAGAACATGTACCCCCAGAGTAGAAATTTGAGGACATCGCGATGGATTTTATTCATGGACTTCCCCGATCACGGATGGGAAACGACTCGACTTGGGTCATCGTCGATCGGTTGACGAAGGTGGACAGATTCATTCCGATCAAGAAGGATGACTCTGTGGGGGTACTAGTGCGGAGATTTGTGGAGCAGTTTGTTCGATACCACGGGGTGCCCAAGACGATCGTGTCAGATCGTGGTTGTCGGTTCACTTACAGGGAGTGGAGATCCGTATAGGCTTACTTAGGCACGCGATTGACCTTCAGCACCGCATTCCATCCCCAGACGGATGGGCAGACGGAACGTACCAATCGGACGCTGGAAGATCTTCTAAGGCTATGAATTTTGGACCACGAGGAACCATGGGAGAAGCTCCTACCACTGGTCGAGTTCTCCTATAACAACAGCTACCAGTCCAACATCAGGATGGCGCCTTACGAAGCCTTGTACGGAAGGAGATGCAGGACCCCGCTTTCTTGGATTCAGGACGAGGATCCGAAGGCGTTGGGATCGGATTTTGTCGAAGACACCGAGGCTCAGGTGAGACTGATCAGAGACAGGATGTTAGAAGCACAGAGCAGACATGCTAAGTATTATGACGCCCGGCATCGTCAGGTGGAGTTTCAGGTGGGGGACCGAGTGTTTTTGAAGATCCGGCCCATGCATGGAGTTTCACGGGTGCGTGGTCGGAGGAAGAAGCTCAGCCCTAGGTATAAGGTCCCTTACATGATCCTGGAGCGGATCGGGGCCCTAGCTTACAGGCTGGAGTTGCCACCAGAGCTGGCAGCTCTGCACGACATATTCCACGTTTCTTCACTTAGGAGGGCTCTACTGCGCCCGGAGCAGCAGATTTTGACCATAGATGGACCGGTAGCTTCGACCGATCAGTTCACTTGGAGCCGATTCAGATCGATGGCAGAGGAGTACGGACCTTGCGTCGGAAGAAGGTTCCATTGGTCAAGGTTCTATGGAACAATCATGGACAGGAGGAGCATACATGGGAGCCACAGGACTTGAGGCGGCAAAAATACCCGGAACTTTTCGGTTAGGTATACCTCACAACCCCTCTGGACAATCAATTTGCGTTCTTATTTTAAACAAATAAGACTGAAATTTCATGGATAGGGGCTAATCTTTTGTTTATTGGGGTATATACCTATCCAATTGGACGAATTGGTCTAAGAATCAAAACTGCACACATCAAACTTAACGTAGAGATGTAAATCTTTCAACTCTCATGGGATGTTACAAGCCTTTCTCCCGATAGGAGTCTCGTAGGCTTAACCTTGATTTCGGGGACGAAATCTTTGTTTTGTTTTATTGGGATTTGTAACATCCCATTTCCAACTAGACCCCTAGGAGTGGTTTTGTCTTAACAGAACCTTAGGAAGCCCAGGAATTGAAGTTTGTCGACCAAGATTTTGAGTCAAGGGGTGGTCACGCTCGTGACCGACCCGTCACGCCCGTGACATAGGGAGTGACCCCTTCGACGATCGTCAACCTCAGGAAGATGATCGTCGAGCTCAGAAATTTCAACATAGGTCAGACACGCCCGTGACCGATCCGTCACGCCCGTGACCTTGGAATGGCGTTGAGTGAGCTAAGCTCACTCAACGCCGTAGTCTGGATGGCGTTGAGTGAGCTTAGCTCACTCAAAGCCATAAGCGGGATGGCGTTGAGTGCATTGAGTGCACTCAACGCCATAAGTTGAATGGCGTTGAGTGTACTGACTGCACTCAACGCCATCTGGTGTCAGTAGGTTGGCGTTGAGTGAGCTGAGCTCACTCAATGCCGTAGACTGGATGGCGTTGAGTGAGCTTAGCTCACTCAATGCCGTAATCTGTCAGGCGGGATGGCATTGAGTGCGGTAAGTGCACTCAACGCCATAAGTTGAACGGCGTTGAGTGCACTGACCGCACTCAACGCCATTTGGTGTTGTTTGGATGGCGTTGAGTGAGCAGAGCTCACTCAATGCCATAATCTAGACGGCGTTGAGTGATCTAAGCTCACTCAACGCCAAAACCTTGGCGGCGTTGAGTGAGCTAAGCTCACTCAAAGCCATAACCTAGACGGCGTTGAGTGAGCTAAGCTCACTCAAAGCCATAATCTGGATGGCGTTGAGTGAGCTAAGCTCACTCAACGCCATAACCTGGATGGCGTTGAGTGAGCTAAGCTCACTCAAAGCCATAATCTGGACGGCGTTGAGTGAGCTAAGCTCACTCAATGCCATAACCTGGATGGCGTTGAGTGAGCTAAGCTCACTCAAAGCCATAATCCGGATGGCGTTGAGTGAGCCGAGCTCACTCAACGCCAAAATTTGGGAGGTCATTCTGATGGCATTGAGTGAGCAGAGCTCACTCAACGCCGTATCTGGGATGGAATTGAGTGAGCAGAGCTCACTCAACGCAATAGCTTGGATGGAGTTGAGTGAGCTGAGCTCACTCAATGCCGTAGCATGGATGGCATTGAGTGAGCTGAGCTCACTCAACGCCATTGTACTTAGAATTTTTTCGGCATCTTTTTTTGGCTGGGTGCTGGTTCAGCTGAACTGGGCCGGTCTAGGAAGTGGGCCAGAATACATTATTGGGCCGTTTTCTCTTATTAAGACTTAGTTAAGTCTTATTTTATGAAGTTTGACCGGCTGTGCCACGTGGCAGCCGACTCCTCTCCTTCCAGCCATGGCCGAGAGCTAGGCTTCATGGCCATCAATGGCATTCGATGCCATGGCCTTCCCTCTTTCCCTTGAAACGGCTGGATTCAACTCCTCTCAAGGAGAGGAGGAGTTTCAAGCCCTCCTCCAGCTGTTACAAAGCCGTTTCAGATCCCCTCCACCATGGCCGAGCTTGCTCATGAAGAGGCAATATTGGCTGGACAGCCTATAACCGCCCACTCCCCATTTCTTCCCATTAAAAAGGCCCCTTAGGCTCAAGGATGAAGTTTCCCAGCCCTTACCTAAAGTTTCGAGCATCCTACTGTGCTGTAGAAGAATTCCGGCGACGCCACCACTGCACCAAGGGCATCCCGACGATCGACTCGACTCCAAACCGCGAATAAGGTCCTCCTCTACCTCTTCTTCTATGGATAGATCTTAGGAATCATTTAGGAGAGATATTGGGCTCAAAAGAGCTGGATCGGGTGAACGTTTCCATGGTTTTTCCGAAATTTCATGGTTGCGGGTTCGTCGGAAACCGCCTCTCCGGCGGCCGTGCCGCCGCCCGACGGTAGCCCTCACCTCAACAGAGGTGGTGGTGGCCGGCCAGGGAGATGGCTGGGTGGCCGGGAAATAGATTTATAAAAGCTACAGGTTTTAAGCATTTTAGGTGCTGGTTCGGGCTTTTAGAGAAGATGAACATTAGCTTATAATACTAAATTATTATATTTATGTAGTGATTATCAAGCTCTCTTTTATGCTATTTAATGAGGTACTTAGAGGCTTTTTATGTAGAAGTGACCAACATAAAATCTGTAGCCCTATGAGTCTACTATATTTCAAAATTGATTTGGGTCAATTTGGTCAACTGGTTTGGCCAGGGCACCTCTTTTGGTGGGATCTAGACCTTGAGCTAGGCAGAGACAAAAAGGTGTGCCCACCTTTCATCCTTTGCCCAAATGCTCTGAAATTTGGGAAGGGAGTCTATCCTAACTATACCTAAGACTTATCCAAAAATAAGAATTTTTGGAGAATGTTTTTCTATAGTTTTTGTAAAAATTTAATAATTCATGTAAAATTTAATTAGGTGTCTTAAACACCTCAAAATCCCCCCAAATTTGGGTGGGAGGTCTTAGGGAGAATGTTAGAGCTCTGGTAAAAATTCCACCTCATTTGGATGTGTTTTGATCAAGTTTTAACCCAACCCTAGGTTGACCCTTATAGGGTTAATTAGGTCAATTCATTCCTTTTGGGATTTGAGTGATCAAACAACCTCAACAGAGGCTGATATTTTGTCCACTGGCTGTTTAGGGCATGACACACCCTCCAAGGGAGTTTGGGGTGGTTTGGGATAGGGTAGCTTTAGAACCATAGGGTAGGTCCCTTAATGGGGACTTGGTGAGTTGTGAAGGTCATGGGGTCAAATGACCTTGGATTGACTTGAAATTTGGTGAAGAGGACCATAAGGGTACTAAAGTCCTCTGGTAAAATTTTTGGGGTATTTGGAGACCTTTGGCCCACCTAAAACCCTAACCCTAGTTTAGGTCACCAACCTTAATTTGAACTATAATGCTATCAAATGAACTTCAAATCAAGTAAAATTTGGGTAGGGTGATTTTATTGTACAAGTGGACATAATATAATTTTGTTGAGATTTTTGGGTTAACTCATACAATACTTTATTAACAACCACAGTTGTGCCCTAGATATTTATTTTGATGATTATGGAATTTTTGTTAGCTGGAATGTTATGAAATCTTGGATTAGGGCATCTTATAGCATGTTATACCTTATGCATTGTTCTTGGAAGTTTTTTCTGATTATTTTGGGTACTTGCTTCTTTAACGTACCAATTGTGATATGTAGTCAAAAATACAAACAATGCCCATTTATTATTTGTAAAATTATGAAATTTTGTCAGTGGGTGTTTTAGACCATGATAGTCATTCTGTAAATTTCTATGTATTTTTAGATAATTATAAATAGTACCTCCTTCTTTAAGCTATGAAACTTAGTGTTTTACATTAAAATAAATTCAGAGCCCAAATATTAGATAAAAATTATGGGACTTAGTTTATGATGGTTTTAGGTCACCTTAGAGCTTTTATAATTTTCTTGTGATTTTTGGATATATATTTACAGTACTTGCTTCACAATATAGTAAAAGTTGCCTAAAATGGTAAATTAGGAAATGTAGGCTTAAACACCTCTGAAGTTTCTCAAAATTTGGAATTACTTATTAAATGCCTCATTGGATTTTTACTGATTTTATAGTGATTTATTGTTGGCTCATTAGTGCACTTCATGTTCATACTAGGGCATTGGGAGGCTGAGAATAAATAAATTAAATGCCAGATGAAGTAGGAAAATTATTATTTTCTGGATTTAGACTAATTATGTCGTGGTAGACCTCCAGTAAATATTATAGGAGATTCGGAAGACAATTTGGAGTACTACCCCTTGCATACCTCGTAAAGCTTAGGATGGTCTGCGTTTAGTAAAACTGTAGAAGCTGAACCAGAGTGTGTAATGAACTTGGGAAATGGAATTTTGGTAGTTTGCTGGTTTGGATAGGGTGAGTTAAATCAAGTTCATTATTGGAAGTCAGGACGGGTAGGGTGTGAGATTGACTAGTGTAAGTTCTGTTCGGGTTCGACGGAAGATCGTCCTCCCCGAGAAGAGGAAGAGTCAAAGTCACCCTAGGATTAGCCCACTGTAATATGAGAAGGGAATGGGTTAAGGGAACCAATCAATTACAATAAGTGCCTTGGAAAGGGAGCTTTGGGATTCACCCCATCATAGCTCCTAGTACCGCTGCGAGCCCTTCACCGGGTAAACCTCGGGAAGTCCAAGGTTAACCTTAAATCTTAGGAATAAAATGATCAAGAGTAACCCTAATAATAGTTGCACCTCACACCTACACTTATACACTTAGGAAGAAGAATTGGCATGGAATGGGTAGAGTAGGTCCGTGGTGTAAGGGTCTCTAGTAATATCAAAGGTCTGGTTTGTGAATGGGAAGTTCGGGGAGCTGGATGCTCGGGGACTTGGTATAAATTTGGAAGTCAAGGGAGCGGGATGCTCGGGGGCTTGGTATATGCATGGTAGCCTAGAGAGCTGGAAGCTCGGTAACATGAGAACTTGTACAAATATAACTGTCATGATTGCATGTGCATAAAAGTGGTGGGTCATCGGTACTGGACGATCGATCACACCGACGTCGGTACGTTGACTCGGCAGTGTGAGACACTTAGCCAAAGAAAGCCTGGTTGATATAGCCAGCACTAATACGCCGATACTTTAGGTTTTGTTCTTCTAGGGGCGTATGTAAGGGCTAGGCCTGGTAGTGTGGTTACCTGCCTAGGAGTGGGGGGCCCGACCCACTGTCTCCGTTTGCCACTACGGAGATTCCTGGGAGTGAAGCTAGCTGCCCGAATAGGGGGAACTAAAGGTATGTGCACATGGAGTCGTGTGGGTGTGTTGCACTTGCTTGTGCATTCCATAGCATATTTGCGTGTCATAGCATAAACATTGCCACCTATCGTATAAGATGGTATGAGACGTTTTATACGATAGGCCCTGCAAAACGACCCCTTGGTCTATAGGGGTAATCCCTATAAATTAATGGTTATATTTCTTTTGCTTTTACTTACTTGCTACTCCTTGCTGTTTGATAACCGACACCCCAACGTATAAGTGGTATGGGACACTTTATACGATGGGAGCCCTGCAAAAGATCCCTTGGCTTATGCACTTCCGCATAAGTTAAGGTTACATTTCCTACTTTCTGCTTTTGTCATATTTACTGTGGAATTGCTAGCATAGGTCCGTTGTCACCTGCTTTTGACTTATTCTCCACCTTCATGTCCTTTCTATTCTTCCTCTCCGCTCGGTACATAGGAGCCGTGGGGTAAGGGGTAGGGGATGATAGGGCTTAGTCTTTTAGACTAACGGTTTTCGAACCATAACATTTTAGGTGTACCATATGGAAGGGTCATGGGTTTTGCAGTTTCTGACAGAATTGACCCCGCGACCATGCTACCATTATCACCAGCCGGGACATACATGGGTCAAATTCCCCTTGATGGGTAGGATCCCACCAGCTCAGTAGCCAGTAGGCCGAAGACGTAGACGTAGACGTGGATTGCGAGGCGGCGACTGCAGGCCGAAAAGGAAGAAGCACCCAGAGATGTAGCACCATCAGAGTACGGAGTCGGTGGAGATGGGCCAGTCTAGCTTGGGTGCTCTCGATACAGTGACAGTTACGGTGACGCTTAGTTTTTGTTTTGCTTCCGCGAGTGACTTGTAGTGAGGATTACATGTACTGGGTTTAAGCCCTCTTTTTTGTACTCTGATTATTATTATTGTGGACTCTCCCTTCGTGGAGATTTATATATATACATGTGATTATGGTGGACTAGTTTATAATTACTTATGCTACTGTTCTGCGATCGATTTGGCCGGCAGGATCGGCATTTTATAGTGACGACCTTCCTGGGCGTGATGGTGTCACCACAAAGCGGCAGTTCTGGGCATAAGACCCCGGTGTTGAAAAAGGAAAAAAATGGGGTCTTACAATGCGTTCCATCTTCGTTGTCATGAGGTAAGTTTAGTTCCATTTCTATTCTTAGGAAGCTTCTTTTGGGTTTCACCCATTATTAATATCTGATATTAAGTTCAGTTGTGACTCTTAAACACGGCTTAATCAGACTTATATTTAGGGATTCCAACCTTATTATATTTACTTACTCCTCATTATAAATATTACTGAGGGCTAAATATCCGCAAGAGGTTTAGCACTATCTCTTAACCTCAGTTGCTCGCTTCAGGGCGAATCAAGTTTCTATGCTAAGCCCAATACATTTTCTTCCGATTTAAACCTCGTTTTGTTACAAAGAGTCAGAAATTGAGGAAAACCAGAACTCGAGGTTGAATTCGCCAAAACATAAACCTCAAGAGTTGCTCGAGTTATTTTGAAATTTGATTGAACTTCAATAATTCATTAAGCCTCAAATAAACACTTATTTTTATATTTAAAAATAAGCCGTATTTCGAATCACCAAACTATGGCTGAGAATTTAAGTATAAAATACATGCTCCTCAAAATAATTTTCATCGCTTCGAGGTCTTACACAACCTCTAACAATATTTAAAACATGAAATGGTTATTTCAATCCATTAAAATATTAGGAATGCCTCAAAAAGTTCTCATACATGTCCAAGTCATGCGTTTAACCCCAATCGTTTCTTATAAATATATAAGTCATTTTAATCGGAAGTTTTGCAACTAGCAAAATTTAAATTAATATCGTCCATGAGATTTCACGAGATTTTGATCACGAAAATTTGCCTCTATTAATTTTCAAGTGCGAAATCCACCATTTTAAATGCTTGAAAAAAATCAAAGCATAACCAAAAATCTCCAAATCATGATAGAGCATGCATAAGGGCTCCAACTATCACTGAGAATTTTATCAGATTTTTAGGAGCATTTTAGGTTCCCCAAATTAGCCAAATAAACACTATTTTAATTTTTAAAAATACCGAATAGTGTCTGAAAAATCTTAAATTTTTGTGAGGTGTAGCTGACACCAAGAGGAACATTTTTCATGTTCAAAACTTTTCATCAGCCCTCTAATTTAGCCTAAAACCCCCCTTTTAATTACAATTTTATAAAAATTTATATATATATATATATAAAATACATCATGTACCAAGCCTGTACCGAGATAGAGAAGGTTGCGGGCCTTCCCCGCCGCCTGTTGGCCGCCTGTCGGCCGTGACTCTGCCACGGGCCTACTTACCGAGGTCGGGCGCTCCCTCCGGTGGTGGTCTGGCGGCCTACCGCTGCCGACCATCGCCGAAGCTATATATATTTTTTAATCAGAGGAGAGGGGTTGAAGGCGGCGGCGCTCCGGCCGCCGAAGCTCATATGCAAAATGTTAGAAAGCTAGGGTAGGAGGAGAGGAGGAGGTCCCACCTGGTTTTGAGGCCTTAGGGTGATTCCAGCAATATCCGCCATTAATGGTGGTGGAAATGGAGGAGCTCAGTTTTTCTTTCTCCTGCAAGGTGGAGCTCCAGCCAAGGGGGTGGTTGGGGTCATTTCGAGGCTGGGGAGAGGAGTGAAGTCCTCTTGTTCCAGGGGGTTCATTATATAGGGGAGGCAAACCTCCCCTCCCCTTCTTCTTCATAATTTGGGACTAATCTCCCATGGAGGAAGATGAATAGTTGCTCACAGCTGGCCAAGGAAAAATGGAAGATATATAGAGGTGGAGGTACATCCATGTGTTAAAATCATGGAGGCTTGGAGCTTAGTTTGGGGAGGAGGGGTATATGGAGGTTTAGGATTGGCTCCCCCCTTTCTTTGAATCCCAAGACAGACAAAGATTGCTGGTTTAGGATAGTTGGTGGCCCCCTAATGGACGGTTGTACACCCTATAGGCCTAGCTAGGCCATCGACCATGTGGAAGAAAGGGAAGAGAGGGAGAAAGAGAGAGAAAGAAGAGAATGGGCTTGACTTCTTGATTTGTCAAAAGGGTTATCCTCCTTGCTGGAATCCAAGGCCCATATGCGTTGAGATTGGGCCCAAAGGTGGCCTACATGAGTGGTCTCAAGTGGGGGTAACTTGGAATTAAATTCCCTTAAAAATTTGGATTTTAGGAAGATTGACCAAAAGTCAACCATGGGGTGGGTCCCCCATGTGGGTCAAAGTCAAAGTCGGTCTAAGTCTTCGGGTGATGAGTCAAAGTTGGGGTATTTTAGTAATATCGGCGGGTACACGTTTTTCGGTGCACTATAATGCTCATTTTGACCGACATTTACCCGACGTCGTCAAAATCAAGAACAACTAATTCTGTTGATCTCGTATCGACCACACGAGTCAAAAGCAACTAACAGGGTTCAAATCCGAGTTTATTTGCTCGATATTCGAAAATTATGCATCGCGACGCGCTACGGAACTCAAAAAGGTCATATCCACCATATGACCTCGGAACTCAATGGAACGAGTTCCAACGCACTCATATTGACTATACGAGGCTATAGAAATTGACGGAACTCAATTTGGAGTTCTCTAGCTCAATATCCAAATTTCGCATTTTTGCGACGTTTTACGAGGATCGGTCATACCCACCATATGACCTCAGAACTCAACGGAACGAGTTCCAACACACACGTATTGACTATACGAGGATATAAGAATTGACAGAACTCAAATCAGAGTTCTCTAGCTCAATATCCAAATTTCACATATTTGCGATGTTCTACGAGGATCAGTCATACCCACCATATGACCTCATAAATCAACGGAACGTGTTCCAACACACTCGTATTGACTATACGAGGCCATAGGAACTGACGGAACTCAAATCAAAATTCTCTAGCTCAATATCCAAATTTCTTGTATTTGCGACATTCTACGAGAAATTGTCATATTCACCATGTTGGAACACCCTATTACTAATTTGAACAAGGATCACTATGTCTGTCTTAGGAATCCAGTTTGACCTAGATGTATAGCTAAAAAGGTCAACATTAGAATGTGTCTAGGGCTTAGAATTTAGGTTTGAAGCTGCCCCCAGGACCATTCAAGGAATCAGACTTAAAGCTGAGGCAAAGACAATTATCGTCGAGCTTAGGTCGACAAAACGTCGAACTCCGTTCGACGCTCTCTGAGCTCAACTATGCTAAATCGTCGAGCTCCGGTCGATGATCTTCGAGCTCAGATCGACGATCTTTCTTCACTTATTTCTTCAGGTCGCTGAGCTCTGGTCGACGATCTTCGAGCTCAGGTCGACATTTTCTGTCTGATCTTCATTCCAATCTCTGAGCTCAGGTCGACGATCGTAGAGCTCAGATCGACGTTTTTCCTAAGAGATCGACGTTTTTAAGATTTCAAATTCAGTCAGACTTTGGAAGGTTTTTCAAATTATCTCAGCATTTATGTCAAGAGATCTGCCAGTCGTTTTCATTTATTCTGGAGCAAGTTTCAAGGAATTCTTTTTGAGAATGTTTTATTGGTCTTTCCTCTAGAAGACAAAATTTTATGGAAGGCATTTAATGTCTGTTAACGGCTATCTTGGACATAGAATCTTCAGAGAACAAAAACCCCTTCTCTTGTTCTATCTAAGACACAGATTTAGATATACATACATAGACAGAGACAGAGATAGTGATATACACAGATAAGAAAGAAAAAGAACAAGTGATTCTCAGGACAGTCTGATCAACACAAGAAAACTCAAGTAATCAACCCTGGAGAATTAGTTGAACATTTTGGCATACTGAAAAAGAGATCTTAGCTTCATCTCATGGACTCAAGACAACTCATCTTTCAGCATCTGCTGAAACCATCTTCTGCTGGAGATCTGAAGCTTCTGAAGACCTATCACCCTGAAGCAAAGCTTCCACTCCTGAACTAGTCAACATCTCAGGGGGAGCTTTGACAACACAAATCCACTTGTGCTTCTCTCTTTGATTGAGACAGAGAAGAAAACTTCACTCTTTTTCCTTTTCCTTTCCTTCTGTAAAAGGGTTTTCAAAACTCCCTTCAAAAGTTCTGAGTCTGGTTCTGAGAGCCTTGTCAAAACTCAGTGGGTGCAAGACACCTTATCAAAAAATCTAGTTTGGTTTTTGAGCACCTTATCAAAAGCTCATTGGTGCCAGGACACCTGATCAACCCTTCCTGCAGTGGATTCCTACCAAGGGTGGTAGAAGAGTGGATGTACCCAGGTTTTTGGGGAACCACTATAGCTCCTTGTGTTTTCTTGTTTGCTTGTATGTTTTCTTTGCTGTGTGCTGTGCTCTTCTTTTTTACTGTCTTGTTAATTCTATAGCAGGCACCTTACACCTATATATAAGTTAAATCTTAAAAGTTTTGCTAGTTAAAATTGTGAATTTACTTTAAATAAACTCTATTCACCCCCCCCTCTAGAGTTGAGATAGATCTTGTTCCCACTTTCAATTGGTATCAGAGGGAGGTTGGTTGTTCATACAGGCTAACACCTGAACCAAAAGATCCTTGATAAGATCAATCTTTTAAGAGGGTTATTTTCATTATATTTAATTTTATATAAAGACATGGCACAGAACAAAGATTATGCAAGCACCAGGCCTCCAGTGTGCAATCTATCCAAGTTTGCACTTTGGAAAGCAAGGATTAGACTTTACATGAACTCTATTGATGAAGACATATTTAATTCTGTTTTGACAGTGTGCCCAAGTCCACCAGCAAGCTCAAGTACAAATGCTGTTCCACCTCCTTCAGGAACAGATGCTGAAATAAAGAAGTGGAAGACTGCAGATGCCAAGGCCATGAATATCTTAGCTCAGACAATGTCTGATGAGATATTCCAGAAGGTAGCTGAATGCAACTCAGCCAAAGGAATTTGGGACAAGCTCTCTGAAATTGTCTCAGGATCTGCTGATGAATGGAAAGACAGGAGATCCCATCTTATAAGCCAATATGAGAATTTCAAAAAGGGAGAAGCTGAATCAGTGGCTGACATGTACAATAAATTAAGTTTGATTGTCAATGAGTTAAAGACTCTGGATAAAGAAATCTCATTGACTGAGCTGAATGACAAAATCTTAATGTGCTTCCCCAGCACTTGAGATTCAAGAATCTGGCCAATCAAAGATGCCAGAAGTCTAAATGAGATTACCACTGAAGGTCTCCTGGGCAAGCTCAAATCTTATGAGTTGCTCATTAAAAATAGAGAAGAAGAACAAAAGGCTACTTCTCCAGTCACAAGGAAAGAGAAGACCATAGCTTTCAAAGCTACAGAAGAGGAGCCTGAAGATAAAGCTACAGGAAATGATGAGCTCCTAATTCTACTGGCCAAAAGATTCTACAGGATGGACAGAAAAGACTTCAGAAAGAGATCATACAAGGGACATGATAAACCAAGGTATGATAAATCAAATAACAAGAAAGAAATTATATGTTTTGGTTGTAGGAAACCAGGCCATATTGTGCCTGACTGTCCAGAAAACAAGAACAAGGATAAGAAAGATAGAAGAGAAAGAAGAAAGGAGAAAGACTTCAGAAAGAACAGCTCAGACAAACCCTCCTCCAGCAAGAACAAACATACAAGGAAGGGATTTGTTGCTGAGACATGGAGTGAAACTGAAGAGGACTCTGAAGCCTCTTCCAGCTCCAGTGATGATGAGGATGATGCTGATGAAAAGGAATTTTGCATGATGGCTATCAATGCCTCTCAAACAGATTCAGAAGCAGAAGAGTCAGAATCAGATTCAGAAGCTCAACTAGAAGAAGATCAGGTAATCAATTCATTTGATTTTAGTTCTGAGGACTTTAAACATGAGTTTAAAGTACTATGCCTAGATCTGTTGGAGTCTGAGAAGGAAATCACTTCCCTCAGAAAACAACTATCTGAGTATAGCACTGTAAAATCAGAGAACCTCAAACTCTCTAAAGAGTTAGAATGCTATAGAGAGGAGATAACTTCACTGAAAAGTGAACTATCTAAGGCCAAGCAATTTGAAGAATCCCTTAATGGGAGAAGTATCAAGTTAATGGACATCACAAGCACAGTGAACTCAAGATTAAATAGTACACTGGGCTTGGGTGCTTCATCTAGCCAACCCATAATATTAACCACCCCAATCAAATTTGTTTCTGATAAAGAGAAGGGTGTTGTAGAGGTAGCTAGGAAGAATTCAGATCTACCTAAGAAAAGCAAAGTTCAACAGAAAACGTCGAGCAGAGGTCGACGATCGTCGAACAGAGATCGACGATCTCAGGCTGAAACGTCGAACTCAGCTCAACGATTCTTGAACTCTGAACTCCCTCACAGTCGATCTTCGAACGGAGCTCGACGATCTTACCCAAGATTGTCGAACTCAGATTGACGATCGTCAAACAGAGCTCAGAGCTTTGAACCTTCTTTCAGAGGCAAATCTCAATTCAATCCTAAAAGTGCTTCATCCCAATGCTTTAATCCTTATACTGAATGGATAATACCTCCTAGGAGATACCATCCTGAAGGTTATAAGAATCAACCTGGGATGTCTTTTATTTCTGAATTTAAGGGATATCAACCTAGGCCCAAGGTTAACTGGGTCAAAAATATATAAGCTATTTATGTGCAGGTGAAGACCTATCCAACATCAAACCAGCTATGGTATCTGAATAGTAGGTGCTCAAAGCACATGACAGGGAATAAGGACAACTTCACATCCTTTAAAGCCAAGCTTGGACCCAAAGTAATTTTTGGTGATTCAAACTTTGGAACTACAAAAGGTTATGGTGCAGTCCAAATTGGGACAGTCACCTTCAAGAAAGTAGCCTATGTTGAAGGACTCAAGCACAACCTGATAAGCATTAGTCAGCTGTGTGATGAAGGATATCAAGTGACTTTCAACAAAGAAATATGCAAGATCAAGTCAGAAGACAACACATCTGTGTTGACAGGTAACAAGAAAGGTAATATTTACCTAGTAGACTTTCATTCATCTAAGGTAGATATTTGCCTGTTTAATTCCATATCTAGACCTAATATTCTATGGCATAAGAGACTAGGACATATTAACCTTAGAACCATTGCTAGGCTATCCAAGGACAACCTTTCCAGAGGACGGCCTTCTGGCCCCTACAAGAAGAAAGGGCTCTGCAAGGATTGTCAATTAGGCAAGCAAACTAAAAATAGCTTTAAATCAATTAACAAGAGTGATTCACCTAGGATTTTGTACCTGTTACACATGGATCTTTTTGGACCCATTACATTACAAAGCTTAGGAGGGAAATCCTATACTTTAGTGGTTGTAGATGACTTCTCAAGATTCACATGGGTATTCTTTCTGAGGAAGAAGTCTGATAACTTTAAGTGTTTGACAGATTTTCTCAAATGCATTCAGATTGAGTTCAACACTCACATTGCCCTGATCAGAAGTGATCATGGGACAGAGTTTGATTCTCTTCTCATGCAAGAGTTCTGTCAAAGTGAAGGGATCAGTCATACTTTCTCAGCCCCTAGAACTCCTCAATAAAATGGGGTAGCTGAAAGGAAAAAAAGAACCCTCATTGAATCTGCAACTACATTATTGGCAGATGCTCACCTACCTCTATCCTTTTGGGCTGAGGCAGTGAACACCTCCAACTATGTGTTGAATAGAAGTCTGATACATAAACTGAAGGGCAAGACTCCCTATGAATTGCTCAAAGGGAAGAAACCTAAAATAGACTATTTTAAAGTTTTTGGTTGCACTTGTTACATTCACAATAATGACAAGAAATATTTAGCAAATTCCAAGCTAAAGCCGATGAAGGAGTGTTTCTGGGATACTCCATGATCAGTAAAGCCTATAGGGTTTATAATAAAACTACTCTAAAAATAGAAGAATCTGTCCATATTACTTTTGATGAAGCTAACATATCTTTCAAGGAGAAGAATACTCTTACCATAGAACATTTGCAGGTGCATTCTCTAGCTGAAGACTTGGACAGATTACAAGTTACTCAAAAGGATGACAGTAGTGAAGATGAAGAAGCTGCTCAACATCAGGAAGAAAATCTTCTTGAAGAGCCAGTTGTTGTCCCACAAGAGGAAACAACAACACAGGTTGGTGAACCATCAACACCCCCTGTTGATCTAGTAACAACAAGAGATCATCCAATCTCCCAAGTAATTGGAAACATCTCAGCTGGTGTGAAAATTAGAAATCAGGTCAACCAGAACCTGATGCACACTTGCTTTCTCTCTCAAATTGAACCTCAAACCATTCAAGATGCAGAGCAAGATCCACACTGGATCATTGCAATGCAAGAGGAGTTGCATCAATTTGAAAGAAATAAAGTTTGGGAACTAGTGCCTAAGCCAAAGGATCATTCCATTGTTGGAACCAAATGGGTGTTCAGAAATAAGCTGGATGATCAAGGAATTATTGTAAGAAACAAGGCAAGGCTAGTTGCTCAAGGGTATTCACAAGAAGAAGGGATAGACTATGACCAGACATTTGCACCAGTTACAAGGTTAGAGGCCATAAGAATCTTCCTGGCTTATGCTGTTCACAAGGGATTCAAGGTCTACCAAATGGATGTCAAGAGTGCCTTTCTTAATGGGGAGATCAAAGAAGAAGTCTATGTCAGACAAACTCCAGGTTTTATCTCTCTAACCCATCCTGATTATGTTTTTAAACTACACAAAGTATTATATGGTCTCAAGCATGCTCCTAGAGCATGGTATGAGGCTCTAGCACGCTTTCTGTTGAAAAATGATTTTGTTAGGGGGAGAGTAGACCAAACTCTTTTTATTAGAACCCATAAGTCCCATACCCTACTAGTACAGATTTATGTAGATGATATTATTTTTGGGTCTACTGATTCAAACTTGTGCAGAAGATTCTCTAATCTAATGCATTCAAAATTTGAAATGAGTAGCATGGGTGAGCTATCCTTCTTCTTAGGATTGCAAGTCAAACAACATGCTGAAGGCATATTTATTTCTCAAACCAAGTATGCAAAAGAGCTGGTTAAGAAATTTGGTATGTCTGATGCATCATGTATGAAAACACTCATGCCTACCAATGCTGTATTGGATGCTGATGAACATGGGAAACCAGTTGATCAGACAACATATAGAGCAATGATTGGCTCTTTACTGTACCTTACAGCTAGCAGGCCTGATATAATGTTTGCTATATGCATTTGTGCTAGATTCCAAGTTAGCCCTAGAGAGTCACACCTAACTTTAGTAAAGTGGATTCTTAGGTATGTTAAAAGCTGTCCAAATCTAGGTCTCTGGTATCCAAAAGATTCAGCATTTGACTTAACTGGATTTTCAGATGCTGATTATGCTGGATGCAGAATAGACAGGAAAAGCACCAGTGGAACTTGTCAGTTCCTTGGTGACAGACTTGTCTCTTGGTATTGTAAGAAACAAACATCTGTGTCAACCTCAACTGCTGAAGCTAAATACATGGCTGCAGGCAGTTGTTGTTCACAAATATTGTGGATACAAAACCAACTCCTAGACTATGGTTACAACTTAGAGAAGTCTAAAATATTTTGTGATAACACCAGTGCTATTTCCATTGCACAAAATCCAGTCCTCCATAGTAGGACAAAACACATAGAAATTAGGCATCATTTTCTAAGGGATAATGTTGAGAAAAACAAAATTGAACTTGAATACATCCCAACTGATTTGCAAAGGGGAGATATTTTCACCAAGCCTTTGGATGAAAAGAAGCATAACTTCTTCCTCAATCAGTTAGGAATGCTAGATGGAGGCTATTTAAAATAAACTCCAAGATTTTGTAAATCTAAAAACAGATCAAGACTAGGCTAATAACCCTCTCTTTTTTTGTGTCTGTAGGATAGTTTTTGACTCTGAACTACGCTCGACGTTTTCCCCAGAAAGCGTCGAACGGAGCTCGACATTTTCCCAGAAAGCGTCGAACGAAGATCGACATTTTCCCAAAAATGTCGAACTGAGTTCAGAGCATGTCAGATAGTTGTATACTATCTCTTTCAGGCCTTCGATCGTTGACCTGAGCTCGACGTTCTCCCTAGATCGTCGAACTGAGATCTACGATATTGAAGCCCTTTCAGCTTCCATCAGGAGTCCTGATCGTCGAACGGAGATCGACGATCCTTCCTTTTTCGCGTCAAACCCTAATATAAAATCTTTTTTCGGCCGCCGCTCGTCGTTTACGCTTTCATACTCTCTGCAACTCTTTCCCTCCAAACCTTCTACACTTGGTCGTGTTTGTTTCATCTTTGCAGGTACAGATGGCTGTGTCAAGTGCTGCTATTTCAAAGATGAAATTTGATACAAGTTTCGACATTGATATGAATTCTTTCGATGGAAGTGATCAAAGATTCAAGGATATTCTAAACCTTTTTCGAGAACAGCAACTGTTTTAGATCATGCCCACCAGAATGAAGATTGCAGCAGAAGAGATAAAGGAATGGTGTTTTACCGCCACGAATGAGAATGAGAACTCTGTAATCGGCTCAATCAAAGGGACTCAGGTACCGTTGTCCGCAACCCTTTTAACAGAGGTATTCTTCCTTAGTACTGGAGATGACTCCATAGATTTGTCTGGAGAAGAGTATGATTCTATGCTGGATAGAATGGGTCACACTGGTGTGAACCCTAACAAACTGCTGAAAAAGAACCTTTCCATTGAATTCCAATTTCTGGCTGATGTGGTTGGAAAAGTGCTTTTGGCAAAGCACTCAGCCCATGACACAATATCAAGATATCAATTCTATTTAATGGGAGCATTGGTTGACAAGAAACATTTAGATTGGGGATCCATCTTTTTCAATCTGATCAAGAAGAAGCTGAACAAAAGCTGTGTAAGCTATGGGAGGATATTAGGGGTTTACCTACACTCCAGGTGCCCTGAACTGCTGACCTCTAGTGGGATGTACATCAATGCATACAAGAGGCTTACCTGTGCCCTCTTCAGCAGATGGGACAGGCAGATCATCAACCCCAGTAGGGATGCTGCAGCACCACTTGCTTCAGGCACCAGGACTATATCAGTCACTCCTCCTCAGGTATCTGCCCCAGCAGAAGAATTACCTGTTTCTTCTTCTCCTCCTCCAGCTTTTTCTATCCCAATCACCACCTCAACTTCTTCACCAATCTCAACCTCTATCATCTCATCCCCCATTACAATCTCTTCACCAATTTCACCTCCTCCAGCCTCTACCTCAGAACAATTCCACCCTTTGTTCTCTTATCCATCTTTCACCACTCCATCATTTTCTCTTATAGATGACTCCTTCATGGATGATTCTCCTCCAACTCCTCCTGAGCTTCCCTCTACATCCTCTTACCAACAACTTCTTCAAGACATACTTTCTCAACCATCCTTCACCCCATCCTTTACCTCTTCCATCTCATCCATCTCCACCTCAGTAACATCTATCTCCACTATTCCTCCTTCAGAGCCATCCATCCCTACACCTCCTATCTCCACACTCTCCATTACATCAGCTCCAGCCACCCTCATTCCAGTCTCTTCAACTCCTACCTCTGCTCAATCCAATCTTGAGCATGTAGATCTTTCAGCCCTGGCAGACAAGCTCTATGTGTTGCTAGCCCCCAGGCTAACCTCAATGCTGGAGACCTCCTTGGCTCCACTCCTGAAACATGTTCAGGAGCTGTCTACCAAGCTTTATTCCTTCCTCTCCTCCCAGGCAATCCCTTCATCTGGGTGCCTTGATTCAGTTTCCACTGAACCCAGGCAGGGGGAGATGCCTTATGAAGCATTGGATGTGCCTGAGGCTGCTGAAGGTTCAATTCCTGCTCCTGTTTTTGCAGTGGACTTTCAGAGTCTGCTTTCTCTATTTGATTCTGTTTATTTCAGTTCTCTGCCAGTGCATCAAGCTGAAGACCTCACTAAGGCCATTGTGCCTATCTCTGTATGTGATCCCAGCCTAATTGCCTCATATGTCAATTCTTTCAAGGCTGTGGATGTTGATGCTTTCAGTTCTGCTGCTGCTGCTGTTTCTACAATTATATCAGAAGATATTGACATGATTTCTGTTGTTGAGGATACTGCTGCTAAAGAACTTGCTACATATCTGGAAGGATCTGAACCTGCTGCCTCTGTTACTTCTGCCCCTACTGCTTCTCCAATTCCTGCTGCTCCAACTTCTGTTTCTGCTGCTTCTCTAATTCCTGCTGCTACTGCTCCTACTCTGACCCCTAATCAAGTAAAACAACAAGAAAAGTATATAAAGAGCATTGATGATTTATATGATAGACCTCAAAGTTCAGACAGTGATCAGTTTCACACTGACTCTGATGACTCTTCAAATACTATTGCCAAGAAAAGGAAGGCCAGAAGCAAGGCCATGATGAAGGTTCCTCCTGCTCAAGCTAAAGATTCAAATGACATTCCATACTATATTTTGCATGATTGCCAAATTACTGAACATTGGATGCAATATTCTAAAAATCAACTAAAGGCCTTGAGAAAGAAAAGAAAGTTTGAAAAGTATGAGAAAGGTTCATCTCAATTTCAGCCTCCTCCTCCTCCTCCTCCTCCAGATTCAGGATCAGGTGGAGGCTCAGCTTCTCAAACCCCAGCCTCAAAGCACAGTTCCTCCCAGTCCTCACAAAGATATCATCCAAGGGGACAACACCAAAGGGGTTCTCAGTCCAGAAGGGGACAGTATAGAGGAAGTCAAAGAGAACATAGATTTCATGCAAGGGAAGGACAAAGACACGTGGACTCTGCTCAAGGTCCTTTCCCTTATAAACTCAGAGAAAAAGTTGAGACTAGAACTCCTATTGCTTCAGAGACTGTAAATAGATATGAGCCTGCAGTGCCTTTTGAAGATCCAGAGAATAATCCATTGTCATGGACTGCAAGGATGAAAGAACTGGCTGCCTTAGATCAATTGAAGAAAGCCAGAGAACAAGGGAAAGACACCTCTAATATTACTACTCTATCAGATCAAAGAAAAGCTGAACTGGAAAGGTATTCTTCAAGAAAATTCTTTGACCCAGTGGACTACATGAAGTTGCATCCTGAGGCTGTGGTTCCCAAGCCAAGAGCTCAAACCTCCTTAGGTGCAGATGATGATAGAAGGTCAAAGAAGGAAGCCCTTAATCCTAACAGAGAAATTATATTTCAGAAAGGAAGTGAAAAGAAGTAATTTCTGTAAGCAGACAGCTCAATCACTCTGAATATTTGCTGAAATTCCATTTGATTGCTGCTATGATTGCTTGCTCTGCTATTTTGTTTTAGTTTTTTGCTCTTCAGTATGTTGTTGTTGTTTTTATTTCTGAGATTTGTAAATAGTAATCCTAACCCAAATAGGGGGAGATTGTTGGAACACCCTATTACTAATTTGGGCAAGGATCACTATGTCTGTCTTAGGAATCCAGTTTGACCTAGATGTATAGCTAAAAAGGTCAACATTAGAATGTGTCTAGGGCTTATAATTTAGGTTTAAAGCTGCCCCCAGGACCATTCAAGGAATCAGATTTAAAGCTGAGGCAAAGACAATTATCGTCGAGCTTAGGTCGACGAAACGTCGAACTCCGTTCGACGCTCTCTGAGCTCAACTATGCTAAATTGTCGAGCTCCGGTCGACGATCTTCGAGCTCAGATCGATGATCTTTCTTCACTTATTTCTTCAGGTAGCTGAGCTCCGGTCGACGATCTTCGAGCTCAGGTCGATGTTTTTTGTCTGATCTTCATTCCAATCTCTGAGCTCAGGTCGACGATCGTAGAGCTCAGATCGACGTTTTTCCTAAGAGATCGATGTTTTTAAGATTTCAAATTCAGTCAGACTTTGGAAGGTTTTTCAAATTATCTCAGCATTTATGTCAAGAGATCTGCCAGCCGTTTTCATTTATTCTGGAGCAAGTTTCAAGGAATTCTTTTTGAGAATGTTTTATTGGACTTTCCTCTAAAAGACAAAATTTTATGGAAGGCATTTAATGTCTGTTAACGGCTATCTTGGACATAGAATCTTCAGAGAACAAAAACCCATTCTCTTCTTCTATCTAAGACACAGATTTAGATATACATACATAGACAGAGACAGAGATAGTGATATACACAGATAAGAAAGAAAAAGAACAAGTGATTCTCAGGACAGTCTGATCAACACAAGAAAACTCAAGTAATCAACCCTGGAGAATCAGTTGAACATTTTGGCATACTGAAAAAGTGATCTTAGCTTCATCTCAAGGACTCCAGATAACTCATCTTTCAGCATCTGCTGAAACCATCTTCTGCTGGAGATCTGAAGCTTCTGAAGACCTATCACCCTGAAGCAAAGCTTCCACTCCTGAACTAGTCAACATCTCAGGGGGAGCTTTGACAACACAAATCCACTTGTGCTTCTCTCTTTGATTGAGACAGAGAAGAAAACATCACTCTTTTTTCCTTTTCCTTTCCTTCTGTAAAAGGGTTTTCAAAACTCCCTTCAAAAGTTCTGAGTCTGATTCTGAGAGCCTTGTCAAAACTCAGTGGTGGCAAGACACCTTATCAAAAAATCTAGTTTGGTTTTTGAGCACCTTATCAAAAGCTCATTGGTGCCAGGACACCTGATCAACCCTTCCTGCAGTGGATTCCTACCAAGGGTGGTAGAAGAGTGGATGTACCCAGGTTTTTGGGGAACCACTATAGCTCCTTGTGTTTTCTAGTTTGCTTGTGTGTTTTCTTTGCTGTGTGTTGTGCTCTTCTTTTTACTGTCTTGTTAATTCTATAGCAGGCACCTTACACCTATATATAAGTTAAATCTTAAAAGTTTTGCTAGTTTAAAATTGTGAATTTACTTTAAATAAACTCTATTCACCCCCCTCTAGAGTTGAGATAGATCTTGTTGCCACTTTCACACCATATGACCTTGGTTTGCAACGAAACAAGTTTGGTTGCACTCGTACTGGTTATACGAGTCCAAAGCAACAAACAGAACTCAAATCGGAGCTCAATAGCTCGAAATCCCGAAAATAGGGTCATCTCCTACCCCTTATGAGTCTTGGGTAGAGGTTCAGGTCACTTTTATTGTATCAGCTAGGGTTCTAGTGACACAATAAAAGTCAGGATGTTACATGAGGTAGGTTATCTGTGGATCACTATGCTCTAGAAGAATCATTTGCTCTGAGTGGTAGGGCCTTGGGCCTGAGGTAAGACTTGGAGGAGTCTGAGAGATCCTGAGGGATCTGTGTTATAATATCTTGGAGCCGAGTTTAGAGAAGCTGACCTTGTCTAACACACTATTAGAAAGGTAGGAGGACAGTGGATGTACCCAATCCTTGGGGAACAACTATAAATACCTGTGTGCTGATTGGGAATTCTTGAAAGCTAACATAACACTAAGTCACAACACACCAAAGTAAGAAGATTGTTTAAAAAGACATAAAAACCTATTCACCCCCACCCTCTAGGTGTTTAGCTACTCTTGAAGAGATTCAACGCTTCCTCATCTAGAACCTGGAGAGCAGAAGAGCCCAAAACCTCAACATCCTGATCATCGAACAAAGCTCCACCAACTCATGAGCTACAAGGGGCGTCCCGTGAACTCCCCTTCAGTAGGTTAGCAGGGCGACGCGCAGTGGCTAACTTAATGTTACCTTAAAACACTAACTCCCTTTTCTGATCTTGGACAAACGAGATGGTAGCAGAACATTCCGGATCAGCGGAAAGCCAGCACAACAATAGGCATTTTTCCTCCATAAATAGAGAAATATTGAAGAGGAGGTTCACCAACTTGTATAGCTCCTTGAATCCAAGCATAGGCGTAAACTTGCACTTATGACCCCTCATTTGACGGCATCTATCAGGGAGGGACCCCCAAAGCTCTAGCCACTCCCAACAATTACGTATATATCTGTACACCATGTTCCTGTGACGCTTGTCTGCCCGAATCTCAAACACCAACCAACTCATATTACTGTGGACCTTGATGCGACCACCATTATCAGCACACACATCACACAATTCTCTAAAAAACTCCAATGAGAACCTCGAATAGTGTTCACGAAATAAAGTAATCGGGCCCATGATATGCATCATTGCTAAAGGAGTAAATTGCGACATCGAAACCCCGCAATGCTTCAAGATCTTTATAATTTCTTTGCTTGGTGGAAACCGAAGCCCGACTCTTAGGGATGTCTTGCATAGCGTCATCCAGCCCATGGGAAGACTCTCCACCCGCTTCTCGGCATTGGAAATCCTGATCTCGTGGTTAGAAAGCATGTTGTAGATCCCCCACCAAGAGGCGATCTACTCCAGTGTAAGAGAAGAGCGCATCTGCATCGGCCTACCCTAAACAACACGCCTCAAAGCCTGAGAAAGACACGTGTTAGAGACAGCAAAAGGATAAGTCAAAATCCAACAAAGTGCAACCCAAGGCATTGCAGGACCGTATGCTCAATTTGCTATGCACCTAAGGGCCCAGAATGCCAAAAATAGACATTGTGCAAACACCCGGCGCATTGACATACACCTGGCGTAAGAACACATCACGAGCAAGCATGCACGCCCAACATGTACTGAAACAAGAGTTTAGTTTTTATATTTCTCAAAGATTTCTCTAGAGGGGGGGGGGGGGAGTGAATAGAGATCTAAATTATTTTCAAGTACTTTGATTAATTCACAGAATTTACATTTACTTAAACTATAAACCAGAATCAGATGTAATTAATTAAAATCACAACACAACATCACAAAATAAGAAATAAAAGTAAAATCACAGAATACACAAGGATTATAGTGGTTCTCCCTCAATCTGGGTACATCCACCTTAGTAAGAATTCGCTATCACAGTGTCCGAGTCTTTTGATCAGGAGACTCTCAGATCCACACCAGATCTTTTGATAAGGAGATCTTGAACCAATTACAATCTGAGTCTTTTCTCAAGGAGACTCTTAGAATCTCTCACTGAATCCTTTGTAGATGGATTCTAAAAACTCTTTTTTTAAAATGTAAAATGAAATTAAGAGAAGATTTAAGTTAATATTATTCTTCTCTTAGTGTCCTCTCTTCAGATTTTTGAGAACAATTAATGATGATCTCTAGAACTTCTAATGAATCTCTGAATATCAAAATACTAAAGATTATGAGCTCAATCTCCAGATGATCTTTCAAATTTTTTCTCTGAATCTGTTGCAACTTTCTCTTGAGAAGAAGTACTAAATCTCTTATCAAATTCAGCAACTATCAAACCAATCGACTAATACTGGAAGAGATTTAATTTCAGATGATAATCTTCTAAGCTTTTTCTGTCGAATTCAATCTTCTCATGATCTGATATGATTTTCTCAATTATTTGTTATTGATGATTGATAATTTGTGATTATCTTCCATTTTTTGTATCTCATATATATATATATATTGACATCCTCGTGACATCGAGTTATTGTTATGTAAACCCCTTCTTGATTTAATTCAGATTGAATCCACAGAATAAATTCTGTTAAGAAATCGAGTCAACGTAACATCGAGTACTTGTCGAAACAACATTGATATCTGACTATCTGTATGAAAATCTCTGTAGTCAACGTTCCGTTGATATCATGTCGAAGCTTACGTTGATTTAATCCTTAAGTTCTGTCGACTTATGCAAATTAAGTTGCTCTGACTTCAATTCAAAGTAATGTTGAATTCCAGTCGACGCATGTTTGTAATTTATGATTTTTCTCTTCAAATCAGTATCCTTTATATCACGACACCCTAGGACTTCTATGACTATATTACCCTCTCTATACATCATGGGCAATTGACATAGGGTATAAAATCACTTAAAATATAATTTGTTAAGATAAATTATATGGGTTTTTCCCAACAATCTTCCCCTATTTAGTTTAACAAATTTTATAAAGTTCCAAAAGTAACTTTACAAAAACAAATAGTAATAATACAAAATTTTATTTACACAAACATGTGAAATGAACATAGATAAAACAAAAGAGATGAACATGAAAGGCAACTGAATATTTGAAGCTCCAGAATGAATTTCATAATATCATCATAGTTCTTAGTGTATATCTCAGTATTATACATGTAGACTAATTTTAAAATAGATTTTTCCTTTTTTTGGAGAATAATATATGTACATTCTTCTTCACCGTATACTTTGTACGCTCTTCTCCAAGCTAGTTTTGACACTCCCCTTGAACTAATGCAACATCTCCCACAACTTTTCTAGCTATCATGAGAATATTAGTTGAAATATTTGGTTCTGTCACCCCCTGAATTGTAGCAGCAAGATTCTGAGCCACTTGATCATCATTTTTATCCTCAATTGCATCTTTAGGAGTACGAACCATTGGATCATCTTCTTCTCTTCTCAATAAATCTTTATGAGCTTCTTCACATATAGCCTCATGAAATTCTAAAGGTTCCATGAATTGGTCTTCCTTAGACATCTCTTCTGAACCTCATGAGCCAATGAGGTTAAGAAAGACCAAGTCCCCTCTATGAAAGACAGTTTATTATGAACCTATATTATGAAAATTTGAACCCCCCCAAACAATCTGAGTCAACATGTTCTCAAATGAAGTTTTATAATGTAAAGCACAACAACTCATCCCATAATTAGCCAAACTTTGAGGTGCACAACTTACTATCTTTCTACAGAAGGCTGTCTTAGAAGGAAACTTTAGCATTTGAACCATTCACGATCTCTGCCACATAACACTTCATGCTTTCATCAAGCTCCAATGCCTGTCAGATTCAATCTGTAAGGTCGTACTAAACTTTGGTTAAGTTCAAGCATGCATTAATACTTGTCCTCATATTCATATAAGAGATATCAAGGAACTCCAAGTTGCTGATTAGGCACTCATCATGAATCTGGATCCAATTTGCTTGTGTTGGATCCCTTTGATATAACACATCAGTGACAACATTTCCCTTCCTAGGAGTATAGTGATTCTCAAAGGTGTAGTCCCCAAGGAACTCTATCCACCTCTTTTGTCACATGTTCAAATTTGTCTGATTTAATAGATATCAGAACCTTATGGTCTGTAAAGATATCGATCTTCACGCCATACAAGTAATGTCGCCAATTGCTTAAAAGCAAATATCACAGTCGCTAACTCCAAGTCATAGACCGGACAATTCCTCTTGTGCACTTTCAATTGACGAGAGCTTTAAGCGATAAATTTTCCATACTTAAGAAGAATGCATCCTAAGACACTCCCTGAGGTGTCACTGTAGATTTAATAGCCTTCTATACCACATGGCGAGTACAAAATAGGGGTCATGATCAAACGACTCTTCAGCTCCTCAAAAGCTCACATGTACGTTGGCGGCCAAACAACCTTCTAATCTTTCCTAGTCAAGGTATTGAGAGGCAGAGATATCATCAAAAAAATTTATATGAAGTGTCGATAATTTGGAAAATCCTAAGAAACTTCAAACTTCTGCCATTATTTTTAGCACATGCCACTCTGGTATAACAATTATCTTTGACAGATCCATCGCAGTACTCTCTCCACTTACCATATTACCTAGGAATGCCACTGATGGTAGCCAAAACTCACACTTAAAGAACTTGTCATACAATTGACTCCTCCTCTGGGTGCTAACACTATTCATAGATGCTCAACATGCTCTTCCTATGACTAATAGTACACTAGTATATCATTGATGAAGACAATCACAAATTGGGCCAAGTACTCTCGGAACATTCTGTTCACCAGGTCTATAAATATCAATGGTGCATTTGTTAGCCCAAAGGACATCAATGTGAACTCATAATGTATATTATGGGTACTGAACACCATTTTAGGAATATCACATTCCCTGATCCCCAAGCGGTAATACCTGGACTTCAAATCCAGCTTCGAATAAGCATTCAATCTAACCAACTGATCAAACATGTCATCGATTCTCAAAATTGGATATTTGATCCTCTCTGTCATCATATTCAATTCTCGATAGTTGATATATAAACACAATCTTCTATTCTTCTCCTTTGCAAAAAGGACTGGTGCAGTCCAAGGGGATGAACTTGGACATACATAGCTTTACACTAGCAATTCTTGTAACTGAACTTTCAACTCTACAATTTCCTATAGTGCAATTTAGTACATGGAGCATGACATGGCTATGGCACCTAGCACAAGCTCAATAGAGAAGTCTATCTCTCATTGAGGCGGGCCCTAGGAAGATCATTTAGAAATAAGTCAGGAAACTTTGCTACGACAGGAACCTCATTCAAACTAGGCTTGGGCTATGAAGACTCTAATAATGTAAAGAACAACTTTACACCTTTCTGAACCATCTTGACTACTTGGAGAACAGACAGTAGTATCTTACTCGATCCTCATATACCAGAAAATATAGTCTTGCGTTCAGTATTTCACCCTATTTTGACTTCCACTAAATTACAATCGATGCATGCATGCTGCGTCAAGAGCCGCTCCATGCCAAAGATCACATCGAACTCAGATATCGGTAGTATTGTCACTTCTAAGTCAAACTTTTGACTTCCTACAGGGATGCAGACGACCCCACTACTTTCCCCTTCTCCACATAAGAAGCATTGATATTTTTGCTGTATTTTAATGCTTTATTGTCCACCTTTAGAGGAACACTTTGACATTCTTGGGCATAGGGTCCTAATTTGCTAAATGTAAAGAAATTCAACAGACCTTGCTCAGTCTTCACTCCCGACATAGGTTCGGGAGATGGCCCCAAGAACCTGGACTTCTTCTTTTTCTTTCTATACTTAAGACTTTGAAAAGTTCTGCACATTGTACTCAGGCTTCTCCACTTTTAATTCTTGCTTGTTATAGACTCTTTTCATATCGAGTTCCAATTATTTGGCTATGTTCACCAAGTTAAGAAAACCCAACGTCATCAGGCTTACTAGTAGAATCCTCAGGTCTTCTCGCAGAACTTCATAGAACTTGTTCATTTTCTTTTCCTCATCTTCTAGCATTGTTCCAGCACAATGTGACTCGATCTATTAAACTTATATAAGTAATTGTCCACTGAATGATCACCTTGAGTCAGCCCCAAGAACTGGTTTAGCAACGCGATGCGCTGAGTAGAAGGAACGTAACGCTCTAGGAAAATCTCAGAGAATTCCCCCCATGGGATTTCAAAAATATCCCTTCCCACATACCTATAAACTTCTAATTCTTCCCACTAAAGCCACGCCTCTCCAGTTAGGATGAAACTGGTTAGGGTTACTTTCTTTACTTACTCTGTATCCGTAGCTATTATGGTCCTATTGATCATAGAGATCCAATCTTCAGCTTCCGTTAGGGGTTCTATCCCAGAGAACGATTGAGGGTTGAAGTCTAGAAAGTGATTCAACTGTTGGTCAGAGGTTTTCTTCATAGCAGCTAGTTCAACTGCAACAACCAATATCGGGGCCACCACAGGGGCAGAAGGTCATACAAGCCTACATGGTTATGCATTAAACATCGCAAAGAGTATTCGACGACCAACCGAATAGTTTTAATAGAATAAGGCGGTGTTGGAAGCTCAACATGTGCACTACTTTCAGTCAAGTGACGGGGTTAGGACTATCCCGCTCCACTCCTAGTCACATATAATCATGCAACACACAATATATTTACTACAAACATAGCAAACAACAAGCATAGAACGCTCAGGTTCCACAACAAATATAGTAAACAAGTGTGTTTTTTATTCCTAAGTGGACATTCATTAGTTATTTACACGCTTTAAGGAGACGTACTATAAGTGCACTCCACCCCTTTAAAAGAATTGGTCAACAAATTCAAACGACAACAGACCGACGTCGTGCTACCAAATTGTACCACCCTACGTGTAACAAATAATATAACAGTAAGTCTGACTAGGACCCCATGCCATATTGAGCACACCAGTTAAGCGTTACTTAGTGTTATACAGAACATTCTACCAAAATTTTGCATATCAAAGATAAACACTAGTGGAAGCATTTTACTTAATTAAACATGAATTTCCACCACACTGGGAAATGAAACAACACCAACAAGTTATTTTGGCCTTAAGGCCTTACACATATCAAATGTATTAAGCCTTTACATGGCTTACATACATAGACACACAGGCTGGCAATACATAAAAAAGCATAACAAATCTTTGGCCTTCGAGGACCAGCTGCACATAGGGCTTCAACCCTCTACTTCCCGCTCGGCTCTCTAATACCTGAACCATCCACAAAGAATCGATAAAGTTGGGTTAGCTTTATGCTGACCACAAACAGTGTAACGACCCCACCCCTAGACATTCAAGTCGACTCCATGGAGGTGGTATCGTACTCCTGCAAGCAAGCCGCACAACCAATATATATAATAAAATAAAGTGTGACTACTCTAAGTAGAGTAAAGTTCCAAGCACAATCTATTTGTCTAGGTGAGCATCAAAATAAGTGAACTTAGATATTCACATGATATTGTTTTGTTTACCCGAAGGTTACTTTAACGGACTAAACATGAGGCTAACAAACATCAATCATAAATGTTGGCACACACAGACATACGTTTCATGCACTCAAGGAATGTAAAGACAAACACTCACATGTATATATCCTACAATCCAAGTATTCCAAACTCAAATTTTGTTTTTACTAGCCAAGCTCAGGGATTTGACTTAGTCTCTCCCATGCTAAAAATGTTTGTGAGGCTTCCCTTGAGCTGAACAACATAGTGCATGATCAGTTCAGCTAGGGCAATCAAATCATCATGTCAACCAAGCATGGTGCAGGTATAGCTTTACCTAGGCCCAATCACGTATAACCAATAACATGATACACACCTAATACTCTAGAGAGGACATAGGCTTCACAATCACAACCCTCGTAGGTAGTACATTGCCACACCACTATGAATTTGTGGAGAAGTTTGCATTCTACCGCACAACAATGCATTTTTGGCTAAGTGCTTCACAAGCTCCATTTGTATAACCTCTTGCAACGCAATAAAACTTTTGTCAGAGTTTTCTCTGGCACGCAAATCAAACATCGCCAATCTAGACCAACAAATCGCAGATGGGATTTACACAGCATACATAAACCCACAACCCAAGAAGATTTCTATATGCAATATATGTCAGGTATGTACACAATGAACCCGATGGAGGTCATACCTTCTACTTTTCATCACAGTAGACACTTCTAGATGCAAAGATATTAACATAAAATAGGACAAGCATGTCCTAAGATCAGAGTGAAGGATTGTTACCCTTGACGTTCTCTGGGTGCCATGAATCAAAGATTGGGTCAAGTGACCGCAATGGGTTCCTTTTCATAGATCCAGACATGGCACGCGATTTGGAGCTTTGGAGAGCTCCTCCAATGGCTAGATCACCTTACTCCTTCTCCTCCTTTTCTCTCTTCTTTCTCTTCTTTTGAGAGATAATCTCTAAAAGAAAATGAGGTTAAAACCCCTCTTTGCTAACCTTAAAGGATTAGGACAAACCCTAGTAATCAGATCTGAAGAGCCCCAATGAATGGCCCTGATTTTAGCTTGAAACAGGCTTCGTAGTCCTATACACGACTTGTGACATGCCCGTGTTCTAGGCTGTATATCTACACTTTTAGCAATCTACCTTCCAAATCTTAAACATGGATATCTATATGGCTTGGTACACAGTCATGTCTATAAGCCGCGTTCCTCCCTATTTTCAAAATTATTTATAAAAATTGGCACATAGCCACGTGCCAGGTAGTGTAGTTTGATATGGCTATGGACATTATCATGTCAATAAGTCATTTTCCTCTCTAATTCTAAACTATTTAGAAAATTTGTCATATAGCTTTTTACACAACCATGTGACAGGCTGTGTATAGCCTTAAAGTTTTAAAAGGGCTCCAAAGCACCCCCAATTCATCCCTAATATCCACGAAACTTCTCTAAGGATCTTAGCCTACTTACGACAAACTCATATTTGGGTTTTGGGGTGTTACACTTACTGCACTAGAATGCAACCAATACCGAACCTGATGCATCACTAAAGATCTGAAATCATTCAGTCTCTCTAGGAATATTTTGGATCAGAGCAGTCATCATCCTCACTTTTAGTGCTTTGAATGTGTGATCGTACGTCAGCATCCAAACAAATGTACGATCCTTATGAGTGAGAAAGGTGAGGGGAAATGCTATTTGCAAAAAAAATTCAACAAACCTTATGTAATAACGAGCTAGTACAAGAAAACTTCTGACCACCACAATAGTTTTAAATATAGGTCAATCTCTGATATCTATAATTTTCTCCTAATCCACCGTCCCTCAATTATCACAAATCATGTTACCCAAGAATGCGACCTTCTTGATTCAAAACTCACACTTTGAAAACATGGCATAAAATCGGTTCTCCCTAAAGGTTTACAAAACTAACCTCAAGTTAGTCTCAGGATCCACGACCAGTTTTTAATACACTAGAATATCATCGATAAATACTACCATGAACAAATCTATGTATCACCAGAACACACTATTCATCACATCTGTAAACACTGATGCCACATTCGTGAAACTGATCGACATCACAAAAAACTTGAAGTTTGCATACCTCGTTCCAAAACCTTCTTTAGAATGTCTTCTTTTTTAATACTCAACGGGTAATACCCTGACTTCAAGTTTAACTTAGAGTACACTTCCGACCCAATTACTTAGTTGAAAAGATTATCGATCTATGGGATCAGATACTTGTCCTTTATGGTCAACTTGTTCAGTTACTAGTAATCAATATGCAACCACATTTTTATTCACAAATAACATTAGTGCACTCCACTATGGATAGTTTGGTCTAATATACTCTTGCTCTAGTAATTCTTGCAATTGGACTTTCACTTCATTCAATTCCTTTGGTGTCATCCCAAATGGAGCACGTAACATTAAACTTGCATCAGGTACCAACTCTATCATGAAATCGATCTCTTTAGGAGGTGCTCCTGGAAGCTTGTCAAAAAACATGTCTTCAAACTCTATCACAATTGGCATGATATAGAGAAATTATAGATTTATAAACATGGTCTCCAATCCTATAATCGAATATGGCAAGCGTACATATCAACTATAGTATAGGATATTAGAAATATCAAGGTCATATTTTTTCAAAAGCTTTGATTACTTCTACATCATGAAACAAACTATTATCGTATCAAATAAGCATTGGATTAGTTGCAAATAAAAGATAGATTGTGATTAAAAATGAATGCTTACATTATATTAAAAAAACAATGAAATCAATTTGACCATGAAGAAATATGAGAACACCTCTCTTGAGAAATACGCCCAACTAAGTTTATGTTGATCGACCAAACTCTTGTTCTATAATCAAAACCCCTAAAACTCGCTTTACACAGCGAACCTATTGGATTTGACTCCAATTCAAGAGATTTATGTCATCCAATCTTGAGGGCCACGTGCAACTTTCTTGACCCATAAGTGATCGATTTGTACATACTAGCCTCTTGGAAAACTAGAACAAAAAAATGAATATGAAATTATACATCGATTAATCTGAAATCCTCCAATATAAATCAAGGGTAAATCAAAAGCATTTCATTAAAAAGAAAATGAGATTAAAAATTAAGATATGATTATTTCATTTCTTTGATCATCTCGATCGAGTGCTAGAAGGAAGTTAGCTACTCATCGGGATGGAGGAAACATTAAGCATATAAGTGCATAATTAAGAAGAAAGAGTGTAATAGAAAAAGTAAGTGTGATTTTATTGCTAGTAAAAGGAAAATTTCAATTAAAAACACTAAAAGATTACAAGTAGACAAGAAAGCAAAAAAATAACAAGAATAATAGCCAAAACTCTAAATATCTCTTTAAAATTCCGACCTCATCCATCTTGAATTGCTAGTGTTTTTTTGGCAAAAATTTCAGGTTACATGCCCTTGGTCATGCTCTTGACCTAGGGTGTGTACTTGGCATTAACTTCAGATTGATGAATTTACAGGGTAGTTGAGGGGATGGAGGTAGACATGGAAGTTGGGGAGGTACACGCCCTTGGTACATGGCGGACTGAGGGCATGTCCATGGCAGTCGGCGGCAGCAATATCGAGGCGACAGTAGGTGTGTCTAGGGGGATTTATTATCAAACACGAGCATGATAGTCACTGAACATGAGTGTGACTTGTATCATTTAAGCGACATGTGCTCCAAATCGATGAGACAGGCATGTATGTAAGCGAGATAACTAACACAGCCTCGGTCATGGGCGTAACCAAGGGCATTTACTTCAATTTATTCATGGTTTTATTTCAGTAATACAACAACTGAGCTTGAATAGTGATGAAATGGACACAACCTTGGTCAAGGGTGTGACTGAGGGCGTGGACAACATTTTTTTACCAAAAAAGCTCAGAAATTGTTAGAAGCCTATAAAATGAAATGTAGTTTAAGTTAGCACATAATTATAAAAAGATACGGTTTATTAAAGAAAATAGATACAATAATACTAAATCTAATTATTATACTAAATTAAATACTAAAATATGCATAAATAGTACTCATCATGGCACTTCTCTAGTTGTTAACTTTGTGGAGTGTCTCTCCTACAAAGCCACAAAATCATCACTGTTGAAACCGAGAACCGGCCTCTTGTGGAGTTCACCCTTGGGGAAGGGGTGGTCGCGCACCTACTTCGCTCCTGCAAGAAAATAACAAGGAAAAGAGAGTAAAGGACTAGACCAATGGCCCGGCGCGGAGGTCCAACCACCCACCCTGAAGATCACTAAGCGCTTCCCCTTCTTAGACAAATTCCGGGCTAAGGTCCCTCAGAAGGCGCTAGAGAACTGGGGGATAAGTAAGCATGCCTTTCTGAGGTACCCTTTGGGTCCTATTTATAGGATTTTGAAGGTGGTCCTTGAATAACTAACCCTCACTGTCTTGAAATTACTGAAAGCTCCTCGGGCTAGCCTGCCAACAACCAAACTCCACTATTCTGAACAGCTATATACAGCCCACCTGGGTCTGCCAACAGCGAGACCCCACTGTTTTGACTGGCTAGGGGCAGGTCAATGGGGCAAAACAGTGAGAAATCCCCCCCACTGGGGATCGAGCGAGTAGCCCTTCAATGCTTCCCCTCGGCGTGAGGCGCGAGCCGGGGCCGGCTCGTTGGGAGGGAATTGATTGACCCGCCTAGGAGAGGCGGGTGGGGTTGGCCCGCCTAAGAGGGCACAAGCCGACCCGCCTAGGAGGGTGCGGGCCAGGCTGGCTCGCTAGGAGGGTGCGGGCCATAGGGTGGCCTGCCCAGGAGGGCGCGAGCCGACCCGCCTAGGAGGGCGTGAGCCAACCCGCCTAGGAGGGTGCGGGACAGACTGGCTCGCTTGGGCAACCCTTCGATGCGCGGATCGGGGTGGCCCGCCTGGCTGCCTGAGTCCCCTCGGCGAACACGGGGTTGTACATAATCCTCGCTCTTTGCGAACTTTTGGAAAAGGCTCGGAAAGAAACATCCAACCCTCACGTGTTCGGTGAAAACCTTACTGAGCTGGAGGGAATCTTTTGGTGGGGCCCATATTCTCGCTATAAATAAGCTGTCCGGCCTCTGGGAAAACTCCTCTTCTTTGCTCCCTTCCGCAATCTATAACTGCGAGATGCCTATGTTTGAGGAGATGCGAGCTCGTTTGGCGGCTGCGAGGGAGGGTGCCCGGGATGCGGCTCTCGAAGCCGCCCTGTGGCTAGCGCGCGGGTCGCCTGGCCCCCTTTTCAAGCCAAAGAAAGCGAAGGTCGTTCGGCGGTCTTCAGGGTGCGATGTCCCTACCTCCAGCTCGGCCGGCGGTGTCGAGGTAACCCCTGAGGTATACGCGCTTCCCTTGCTCGATTCTTCCCCCCCCGCTTCTTGACTTTTCTTTCTTTCCTTTTGGTAGGAGATGTCTCGAGGAGTTAGGGAAGACGAGGGAGATCCCGGGCGTTCCGCTCTGGCAGCGACCGATCGGGTCGCCAGTCCCTTGCCGCAGGAACCTATCCCTCCTGTGGTGCCTCCATCGCCAAGGCCCCATGGCATGGGAAAACCCTTCGTTACTCTAGGGGGAGAACCATTCCAGGGTCGGCCGGGCACCTCTAGGCCTACTGAGGGTGCGGGCGACGTGCCAACACCAGGTGAATCCTCAGACTTTAGCCCGCTTACTACTGCCGCCTCTTCTGACTTTGTTCCTGCAAGCTATAATGCGATTTCCTACTCCGAGGCTGAGATGAGCGAAGGGTACTCGCCTCCCCCCGACATAGACCGCATCTCGGAATACCTGGGAGACCCGTTCGATGCCAAGAAGATTAAGACGTAGGTGACGTGGTTGTTCCAAAAGCACACGCTGCTATTGCGGGAGTTCTTCGACAGAGTGGAGAAGGACAAGGCCAAGGAGGAGGAGCGGTTCGTGGCTCTGGATAGGGCGAGAAGTCTATCTGACGAGGATGAGGCGACTTCTCTGGGTGTTCACATCATGCGGGCCGAGGGGAGACTGAGGCGTGCCTCAGAATAGATTGATAGGACCTAGTAGGAGCTGTCGGCAGTCCGCGAGTATCACTACACTCGCGTACCGCCCCAAACCAGCACGGGTAGGGGAGGTAGGTGGAAATGGATCCTGCGCTGAATATCCATCCTCCCCTCACTGGTCGTGACCCGCCGGGTCTGGGTCGCCCGCATGCAGTGGTCAAAATGCTCTGGGCGTCAATTCCTTTACTTCGGACAGTGAATGCTTGTAATAATTCAGGACTACTCTCGCCTGCCAAGGGCTAGTATTTGCTGTATTTTTCTTTCGGTCGTGTCATCGTTCAGATCTCCACAAGTTGTGCGGGCGAGACGCTCTGGCTCGGCCGAACTTCCTTTGCGCGGGCTTGGCCTTGCCAAGTTGCCTCGCCAGGTTATTTTTATGTACTGGCGAGGGAGAGCTGGTTGCTAGCTGGTTACGAGACAGGTGACTCGCGCGCGGGTCAGAACTGGCCCGCTCAGTGGCCGCTGTATGATAATACGGGTGCGAGTGCGGGTGGTTCGTAGCGGACTGACGGGTTGGCGAGAACCCGGTTTGGGTTCAGAGGCCGAAACGTCAGGGCCATATTGCTATCCACACTTTTCCCGCCAAAGGGGCTTTTTCCCGCTCTTTCTCATCCTATAAATAGCCCCTGTCGGCCCCTCCTCACCTACCACATTTAATATTTCTTCCCCCCCTAGCTCTTTGCGAGAAAACCTCCTGTCCCGCTCCGCAAGATAACTGCAAGATGGGTGGTGGTAGCGGCGAGGCGGAGGGGAGGGCCAAATGTGCTTGGACCTTCTCCGAGCACGATTTCCCTCTCGCCATCCTTATGGAGAGGGAATTCGTAGAAGCGGTCGGCCACTTTGTCCCACCAGGCTTTGAGGTGAGGCGCCCCAGGAAGGAGGAACGGATAAACGAGCTATTCGTTGGCGAACTCGCGTTCCCGGTGGCCCATTTCGAGGCGGGACTTCGGATACCCCTATGGCCGGAAGTCCGCCAAATCTTTAAGTACTATGGGGTGGTTCTCAGGCAGATGACCCTGAACTCCATCGCAGTGGTCGTCGGGTTCGCCTCCTACCTGCGAGAGGAAAAAATAGAGTTCAGCCTCACGGTATTCCGCAAGCTGTTCTCTTTCCGGGCGAATAAGGATGGGACCGCTTGCTTCGCCAGCAGCCATGTCAAGGTGTGGGAGACTGTCAATAAGAGCCACAACTAGCTCAAGAAATTTATTTTCGTCAAGGGGGACTTCGGCAACGTCCACTTTTTGCGGGTCCAGCTCAGCGAGGCGAGCTACCGCCCCCTGTCTCTAGGAGGCCACGAAGCAGGGTTGTTCGAGTTCTTTGCCGGGAAGAACTTCCAGGTGGCCTACCTCCGTAGGAATCTGGATGACCTCATCCCTGTCCCGCCCAGTGAACGTAAGCAGCTCGCCCTGTCTACACATCCTTGATTTTTTCGAATTTTTTTCTATGTCCCACTTCTTGCAGGCGAGCACGACATCCCTATCCATCCGCCGTATGAGAGCGCGTGACTCGCCGCCAGCAAGCTAGCGTGGGCCAAGGCGGCTGCTACCGCCCATCGCGAGCTCTCAACTCCTGCTCCCGTGAGACGGTCCAGCCGCGAGCAGCCTCAGGACCCGCCACCGTCAAAGAAATCGAAGAAGGTGGGTGGTTCACCTCCCCCGGCTCGGGACAAGGGTAAGGCCTCGGCGAGCCAGCCGTCCGCCGTTCTTGCCCCCGCAGCTTCTCCGACCGTCAGGTCTTCTGGCGGGGAGGCGGGCACCTCGCAGCCGCCGGAGGAGGTTCTGCCCACCAGGAAGGCAGTCCCCCGGGGTCATCGTAACTTTGGTTACAGCGAGGGGCCTGCGGACGAGGCCGAAGTCCCGCTGCTTTAGTGGGATAAGGAGACCAATAGGGTCCACATATCCTCACTGCTAACAAGCTGGTTGGAGGATGACTCCAGCAGCGGGGACACTTACAACCTCGCCTTCGGCGTCTATGGGCGAGAGGATGCCGCCGTCTACGACGAGGAGGCGACGCAGGTGCTGATTTACGAGAGTGCGCGGGCCCAGTTCCGTAGCCTCGAGCTGGCCCACATGGTCAGCCGACGGTGTCTTTGGCTGGACAAGAGTGCCCCATCCCTCACCAGGCTCACCAACGAGAAGGAGGAGGCCCGCCGACTTGCTCGGGAGGAGGCGGACGAGCAGCGGAAGCGGGACGATGCGACAAAAGCTGCTCTCGCTCAGTACCTAGGCGGAGCGGTAGGTTCCTTGACTCGCTTCAACCTTTCCTCCTCCCGCAAAACTTAACTCGATTGTTCTCCTTTTCACAGGACGCGCCGACTGCCAGCCGGCTGGGCACTGAGATCGCCACTCTTCAATAGGAGAAGCAGGCGCTTCAGGAGCGGGTGGACACGTTGGAGGATGCTGTGGCCGCCCCGCCGCCGCCATCTACAAGCGGCTGCCAGCTTGTTCATTACAACGATCATGAGATCGAGGTGATGATGCAAAAGAACGCGGCTGGCGCGACGAAGTACACTTTCCAGATGCTGCAGCGGGCTAACCTAATCAAAGACGACGGTGCCAAGATTCTGGCGAGCGAGGTGGTACCGGAGCTGTTCCTTCCGATACCGGAGTCGGGCCAGAGCCCAATTTTTGTAGTAGTTTTTCCTTTTTTGATCCCCTCTAATATATGTAAAACTCTTTTGATATGGAAATGTGAGTGTTTGTATTTCTCGCTTTCGCCCGTTGATTCTTTCTGATGCCCTCTTTTATATTCGAATGCTCTCTTGGGCGCCGCGGCAGTGAGCGAGCGAGTGAGGTCGCCCGCTCGCTTTAGACTCTGAACTTAGGCTTGGGAGTGAGGGGTCGGTTAGGTGGCCGCGATGTGAGAGAGCGACTCGCCTACTCCATCCAGGATCGCTAATCCATCCGCATCATTGGGTGGGTGAGAAAGGCCTGGCGTGCGTTTGGACTTTGGGCGGGCCGGCTTCCAGGGGCCTTGGTGTGGTCGGGTTGTTGCCGTCCGGGCCCTCTTCTCTGCGGCTTGCCGATCTCTAGGCCGGGGGCCGACTTTCTCGGTTTGCTATCGTACCGAGGACCATTCGTCGACTCGCCGATCCATTCGTGGCGAGGGCAGTTAGCGCCTTCGCCGCCAAGTCCCCCTGCCATGGGACCCGCCGATCTCTAGGCCGGAGCTGGCCTCTTTTACTCGCCATCATGCCGGGATCTCCTCGTCAACCCGCCGATTCATTCGTGGCTCCCTGCCGAAGTAGAGAATCTGCTCGAGGGGTTGTGGGACAGACTACTCCGAGTGACATCCTTCCCCGCTAGCTTGATGGGAGCCTGGCAGCAGGATCTGCTCGGGGTCTAAGACAGGCTCCTCCGAGTGACATCCAGCCCTGCCAGCTTGATGGGAGCTTGGCAGCGTGATCTGCTCGGGGGCTAAGGCAGACTCCTCTGAGTGACATCCAACCCTGCTTGCTTGATGGGAGCCTGGCAGCCGGATCTGCTCAGGGTCTAAGGCAGACTCCTCTGAGTGATACCCAACCCTGCCAGCTTGATGGGAGCCTGGTAGCGGGATCTGCTCGGGGTCTGAGGCAGACTCCTCCGAGTGACATCCAGCCCTGCCAGCTTAATGGGAGCCTGACAGCGGGATCTGCTCGGGGTCTGAGGTAGACTCCTCCGAGTGATATCCAGCCCTGCCAGCTTGATGGGAGCCTGGCGGCGGGATCTGCTCGGGGTCTTAGGTAGACTCCTCCGAGTGACATCCAGCCCTGCTAGCTTGATGGGAGCCTGGCAGCGGGATCTGCTCGGTGGCTGAGGCAGATTCCTCCGAGTGACATCCAGCCCTCCTAGCTTGATGGGAGCCTGGCAGCGGGATCTGCTCGGGGTCTGAGGCGGACTCCTCCGAGTGACATCCAGCCCTGCCAGCTTGATGGGAGCCTAGCAGCGGGATCTGATCGGGGTCTGAGGCAGACTCCTCCGAGTGACATCCAGCCCTGCCAGCTTGATGGGAGCCTGGCAGCGGGATCTGCTCGGGGTCTAAGGCAGACTCCTCCGAGTGACATCCAGCCCTGTAAGCTTGATGGGAGCCTGGCATCGGGATCTGCTCGGGGTCTGAGGCGGACTCCTCCGAGTGACATCCAGCCCTACCAGCTTGATGGGAGCCTGGCAGCGGGATCTGCTGGGGGTCTGAGGCAGACTCCTCCGAGTGATAACCAGCCCTGCCAGCTTGATGGGAGCCTGGCAGCGGGATCTGCTCGAGGTCTGAGGCAGACTCCTCCGATTGATATCCAGCCTTACAAGCTTGATGGGAGCCTGGCAGCGGGATCTGCTCGGGGTATGAGGCGGACTCCTCCGAGTGACATCCAGCCCTGCCAGCTTGATGGGAGCCTGGCAGCGGGATCTTCTCAGAGTCTGAGGAGGACTCCTCCGAGTGACATCCAGCCCTACCAGCTTGATGGGAGCCTGACAGTGGGATCTGCTCGGGGTCTGAGGCGGACTCCTCCGAGTGACATCCAGCCCTGCCAGCTTGGTGGGAGCCTGGCAGCGGAATCTACTCAGGGTCTAAGGCGGACTACTCCGTATGACATCCATCCCTACCAGCTTGATAGGAGTCTGGCAGCGGGATCTGCTCGGGGTCTGAGGCAGACTTGTGTTTGCGTTTTTCACCGTCGAGGCACAAGTTCATCAACAAAAGCTTAATTAGAAAACTGAAGCGACATTTACATGACTCAGGGGAAAAAATGCTTCAAGTCATCTGATAGAATTAATTTAAAGATAACCCAAACACCTAGAGGGGGGGGGGGGGTGAATAGGTTCTTTTCCTTTTTTACTTAAGGCAGAATATTTTTCCAGATCTTAAAATAGAATCTAACTATTCTTCAGCAATCACAACACATAAATCACAATCACACACACATCACAGATTGCACACAGGTTTATAATGGTTCCCCATGGTCTAGGTACATCCACTTTCCCCCTTCACCTATCTAGCAGTGTGCTAGATTCGGCCTAACTTCTTCCTTCTTCTCAGATCCACAGATCTTACAGCTCAGAACCCTGAAAGGTTCCTACAACTCAGAACCCTATAAGGTTCCTACAACTCAGGCTAACAGCCCCACCTCAGCCTTGCCACAAGGCCTACAACTCAGAGAAAAATTTCTCCTACACTAGGACTCAAAAGCCCTACCACTCAGAGATCTATATCTCCTACACTCAGCCTTTATAATATAGGCTTACAACTCAGATCTATGAAAAGATCCTTCAAAATTTGATGAGTATTTAGATGGACTCTTACCCTTGTTGAGAGAGAAGGTATAAGATGTTTCTTGATCAGCTTCTTGATAAAACTGATGACTGAAATCAACCTGTTCTTAGCTTTCTTCAAAGCTTCTTGAATCTGAACTCAGTAGGGTTGATCTCTTTTGAAGTCGACTGACTGCCAGCTTCCTTCTTAGAATCCAGAAATGTATTTGAATCCTTCTTAGCAAATTGGTTCAAGATCTGCTTCTTAGGAGACTTGTAAATGTCTCCTCCTTTACTTCAACAGCTGAAGATCTCTCTCACTCTTCAAAACTTATGAAGTTTCTTCAGAATTCTTGCTTGAATTCTCCTTAGATCTTCTCACGAAAATCTTCTTCAGTGTGATGTGCACTTTCTTGATCAATAGTTGTGCCTGTTATTATTGTTGTTCATTCTTTGATTTGACAGAATCCATCTATATATATAGATTTCATCCATGGTAACTGGCTGATCTGATTTCTAACTAACTTCTGACAAGTCTGACAGCTTCATTAAACTTGTTGGAATGTACAGCTATCAGGTCTCTAGTCAGTTCTTGAACCTTTGTCTTTGTCAGCAAAGCGTCGAGACTGATTGCCATTATGTGTCGACACAAGTAGATAAAGTGTCGACACAAGCTTTGGTGATGTCGACATAACTCCTTTGGTGTCGACACAGCTCCTTGACACTGCATCTATAGAATGTGTCGACACTGCCTCTATGTGTCGACATAGACACTTCTTCACTACACAACAATCAACAATGTTGAAACTCTGCTGAGTGTCGACACAAGTCCTGTGTGTCGACACAGTTGATATAGTCTCAGAATTTGTGTGTCGACACTGCCTCCAGGTGTCGACACAGTTGATGTCGTCTAATACTCCTGTGTGTCGACACTGCCTTCCGGTGTCGACATAGTTGATGTCGACAAATATTTCTGTGTGTCGACACTTCCTCCCGGTGTCGACACAGTTGATTTCGACTAATATTTCTGTGTGTCGGCACTGCCTCCCGGTGTCGACATAGTTGATGTTGACAAATAAATTCTGTGTGTCAACTCATTTGCTTCAGGTGTCGACATAGTTTTTCCAAGTGTCAACACAGACTTACTTAAGTGTCGACACATTCACATAGAAACTTTTCTACATTTTAGCCAATACTTAACCTGCACATATAAACTCAAAATAACATCAAATACACCTTAATGTATATCATTGAGCTAAGTGAGGCTTCTCCAAATCAGGTACATATTTTCCAATGTATCCAACAATCTCCCCCTATTTGGAGAAGTCATAACCCTTTAGTCAATGATATACACCACTTATAATAAACGAACACTATGATGTATATAAGCATTATATGACAGGGAAACTTATAAACAAAACATATATAAAAATCACATCACAGAATAAGAATGCAACATGAATGAATATGAAACATTGTTTTGTTTATATTAACAAAAAGTTTCTTAACAACTGATTACATAGATTTCTTTTAAAAAACTAAAAGTTACATTGTTCTTGCAAAATTTAGTAAATCTATCCTAAGGCTGATCAGGCTCCCTAATGACTATGTCTTTTCCTGGCTTAATCTGAGCTTGCACAGGAGATTCTGCATCATCAATAGCTTTTTTTCCTTTCAACTCTGCCTTTTTCTGAACTTCAGCATTAATACTTTGCATTTCAAAATAATGAAAAGGCTTGGGAAAATACTTGCTAGGCTCCTTAGCATTAGGAGGTAGCTTTCCAATCTTAGCCTTTCTCCTATGCTGCACAATGGCTTCCTGTCTTGCCTCATACTTCTGCCATTCCTGTTCATTATACCACTTGCCCCTTTCATGAACTTGATCTTTCACAGCTTTCCAGGCAGTCAAAATTATATTTCTTGAAGTGGGGCTCCACTGCTCAAAATCAGGCTTTAACTCAGCCTGTTCTCTGAATCTTTTCTTTGAAAGTTGAGCTTCCTACTGAGCTTTCATGGCAGCTTCTGGCATTTCAACTTTCTATATAATGACATTTTCAACATCATTGGAGGACTGCACATTGTCTGAACCTTTTGTTGAATCATATCAAAATCTGCTTGAGGGTAAATGATCTGAGCAACTTCAGGTTGATCACCTCCAGCATAAGCAGGTTGCACACCAGATTTTGCAACATTGTCTTCATCACAAAGGGGTGGATATCCCATAGTGGCTCTGATGCTATTAGATATCCATTTTGCATGATCTGAGCCAGCATGGAATAACACTCTTTCCCCCTTTATGGCTTCTCTTACAATGTGATCTCTTAAGTAATCATTTTGAAATCTTATTTGGCCATCAAGAAAATTGACACCATCTTAAAAAAATGATTTTAACTTTAGAAGCTTGCCAGAAATTGTTTTCTGAGAAGTAGTAATAGTTGTCTTAAAGGAATCCAAGGCTTCCTGTAGCTTCTAATCAAATTCCTCTTTCTCTTTAGGCCTTGCTTCAGTCATTGCAATAACTGTTTTCTTTACTTCAGTGACTATCTCATTGTGAGATTCAGTCAGATTGTCATTCATTCTAATCTAATTTTCAAGGACATAGCCTTGTTTGACAACAATATCATCCACTTGTTTCTTAACTTCTGCTTGTTGGGTAGCCAGAAATACTACAGCATTGCCCCCCTTGTGGAAACAATCTGTCATCTCTTTCTTATGAAGATTAACTTCAAATCTGATGGATTTGATATCCCGAGCCAGTTCAGATTGAAGTGACTTATGGCTTTCATCCACATACTTTTCAAGAGCCATTCTCTGCTCATCCAATTTAACTTACAAAGCCACCATTAATGAGCTATAATCAGTCTCTGGGGCTGGTTGTGAAGTAGTAGCTTGCAAAGCCTTCTTATATCTCTGGCTTCTCCTCTTGAAAACCATCAGTTTTCTTTTCTTGATACTTTCAATCTCCTCATCCTCTGAAGCAGAAGTACTGACAATATCAACTCTTTCTTTGGGATTAGGAGGCAGCTCCTTTTCTGTCCTATGCTGCACCCCCTCAATGTTAACCTGCTCCCCGTCAACTACTGCTCCCTCTATGTCAGGAAACAATTCTTCCAGAGTGAACTCTTATTGAGTGTGAACTAGTGATACAGCTGTCTCAGGAGCATCAACAACTACAGATGTATCCTCCATGATCACATCTAGTGCTGGACTGTGGACATGAGGTGTCTCAAGAATAGATTGTTAATCCATTTCACTTGCCAAGTGAATACTCTCTTCCCCTTGAACCTGTGTAGTAATTGTCTCCCCCTGTACTTATGCATTCTCAGTCAAGTCCTTTACTTGTAGCTCCCCCTATACCTGTGTACTAATTGTTTCCTTCTGCACTTGTGCAGTCCCAGTAAGGTCCTGTTCAGGAGATTTCTCAGCAACTTCCTGTCTTTCTAAATCTGGTAAGTCCTTTGTTAGGACTCTATCCCATCTTGAGATGATCCTGATGTCCATTCTTCTCATATGATTGATTTTAGAACCAGGAATCTGGTTCATTACTTCTGGAATAGCTCCAGCCAAGTATAGACTCATTATTCTAGCCAAATTAGGCTTCTTGATGCTTTCCTTAATCTTATCAAGAAGTACTACAGACCAATCTGTGTTGATTGTGAAGATTATCCTTGTCATTAGGCTGAACATATAGGCTGAAATCCTATCATGTCACCCTGGCTTACACAGAACCACTTTTCCAACCACTTCAAATAGAAATTTACCTTGTAGATTCATCCCTTTCCTGTTTATTGCTGATCCAATCTTCATGGTGGGATCCAATCCACACCATTGTAGTGCCTCCCGTGTTCTTGATATTGGTACCTCTTCTTCATCCTTAGTTCTTGGAAGATGAAGAATTTTTCTTAAACTTTTCAAGGATAGTTTGACTCTTGCTCCATGAACTGCTGACTTAATCTTAAATCCAGTCGAGTCTACTACTGCTGCAGTATAGAACTCAAAAACCTCCTTCTTCCAAATCTTGGTAGGTTCGGATATCAGAAACTCCAAACCACTTTCAGCAAACAGTGTAATGACTCCTTTAATCTCTGATTCCGCATCATTAAAGGCATGACGAACCACCTCATACCCCTCGTTAACATTATCTTCAATCTTTGGCGCCATTAGAATGGAGAGAAAACTTGAATTGAGAGAAGAGAGTTTGTCGACACAAGGGTTTAGTCTCGAAAATCTGGAGAGCGTGTCGACAGAATATGTTCTCGACCTATTTATACCCTTCTAACAAAAGAAGGTCAAAAGGCGGGCAAAATTTTTCTAAAAGTGTTTCCACTGTTGAGAAGTGTGGACACATACTTCTATTGTCTCGACAATGGCGCTGACTACTATGTGTCGACACCAATTGATGATATGTCGACACTAGACATACTTAGTAGTTCATCATAAATTCTGTGTCGACTCTTATTGCAAGTGTCGACACAATTTCTGGAAGTGTCGACACCATTATGCTGGTTGTGTCGACACATATTTACTGAAGTGCCGACAACACTTCTCTGGATGTGTCGACACAGATTTACTGAAGTGTCGACAACACTTCTCTGAATGTGTCGACACAGATTTACTTAGCAAAATTTGTTAAACTAGTCTATGTTCAACATTCCTAATTCAATTTTAAATTTATTGAATTTAATTTCATCTAAGGGCTTAGTAAATACATCTGCAATTTGATAATCTGTTATGACAAATTCTAGTGAGATGTCCTCTTTCTCTACATGTTCTCTAAGAAAATGGTATCTTATTTCTATATTCTTAGTCCTACTATGTGAAACAGGATTATTAGCAATAGAAATAGCACTAGTAGAATCACAAAACAAAGGTGTTCTACTTACCTGAATACCATAGTCTTCTAGCTGGTGCTGAATCCACAACAGCTGTGCACAACAACTTTCTGTTGCCACATATTCAGACTCAGCTGTGGAAATTGCCACACTAGTTTGCTTCTTACTATTCCAAGACACCAATCTTCCTCCTAGAAATTGGCAGGTGCCTGTTGTGCTTTTTCTATCTTCTTTGCAACCTGCAAAGTCTGTATCTGAATAGCCTATCAGTAGAAAATCTCCATTCCCAGTGTACCAAAGGCCTAAATTAGGCGTGCCCTTTAGGTATCTCAAAATCCTTTTTACTGCAGTGTAATGAGATTCTTTAGGGCACGATTGGTACCTAGCACAGACACATGTTGCATACATAATGTCTGGTCTACTAGCAGTTAGATATAGAAGAGTGCCAATTATTCCTCTATACAAAGACTCATCTACAGGTTTACCTGCATCATCTTTGTATATAGACATACTTGTTCCCATAGGAGTTCTCATGGTAGAGGATGATTCCATACCATACTTCTTAATTAACTCCTTGGTGAACTTAGACTGGGATATAGACAAGCCATCATCAGTCTGTCTTACTTGAAGGCCCAAGAAGAACTTAAGTTCCCCCATGCTGCTCATCTCAAACTTTCCTTGGATAAGTTAAGCAAACTTCTTGTAAAGTTTGTTTTCTGTAGACCCAAATATTATGTCATCTACATAAATCTGGATTAGGATTATCTTACCTTTGGATTCCCTTAGGAATAAAGTTTTATCTATTTTCCCCCTTGAGAATTTGTTCTCAATAAGGAAAGTAGACAGGGTTTCATATCAAGCTCTTGGGGCTTGCTTTAACCCATATAAAGCTTTCCTAATTCTATAAACATAATCAAGTTTAAGAGAATCAACAAAATTTGAGGGCTGCTCTACATAGACTTCAACTTTTAGATTTCCATTTAAGAATGCTGATTTCACATCCATTTAGAATACCTTGATTCCTTGATATGCTGCATAGGAAAGGAACATCCTAATTGCTTCCAGTCTTGCTACTAGGGCAAAGGTTTGATCAAAGTCAATACCCTCTTCCTACCTATATCCTTTTGCAACAAGTCTTGCTTTGTTCTTCACAATGATTCCATTCTCATCTAGTTTGTTCCTAAAGATCCACTTTGTTCTAATGATGTTGTGGTCTTTTGGTTTAGGAACTAACTCCCAGACCTTGCACCTTCTGAACTGATTAAGCTCCTATTGTATGACATCAATCCAATGTGGGTCTAGAATAGCTTCTTCAAATTTCTTTGGCTCCAGTTGAGATAGGAAGCTTGAGCAAAGCACTGTGTTCAAGTTCCTGTTTCTGGTTTGCACTCCATGTCTTAGATCACCAATTATCTGATTTGTTTGATGATCCTTTAAGTGTCTAACAGCTGGAGGTAGACTATCTTCTGGTTGAACACCTCCAGTCTCTTCAATATGCTACACCTCTTGGTGTACATCTGCATCTTGAGAGTCCTGTACTCCCCCTGGAGAGTAGCCACCATTTTCCACTTCCTGCTCTTCAGTTTTTTCTTTTGTAATAGTAAGCTTGTCCATTTTCTCATTAATACCTGTAGAACTGCATGAGCTACAAGGCAACTCATTATTAATCAGTCTTGTTTCATCAAAGACAACATGTACAGACTCTTCTACAACATGAGTAATCAAGTTGTAGACTCTATAAGCCTTACTATTGTTGATGTACCCAATAAATATCCCATCTTGGGATTTGGCAGCAAACTTAGTTAGATAAGACTTGCCATTGTTAAGGACATAGCACTTGCAACCAAAGATCTTAAAATAGGATAAATTTGGTTTTCTACCCTTCATGATCTCATAGGGAGTCTTTTTGTGGCTTTTGGTGATAGATGCCCTATTGATCACATGACATATAGTGTTTACTGCCTCAACCTAGAAATACTCTTGGAGAGAAGTGTCACTCAATAGTGTTCTACCAACCTCAATCAATGTTCTATTTTTCCTTTCAGCAATACCATTTTGCTGTGGTGTTCTAGGAGAGGAGAATTCTTGAAAAATCCCAAATTCTTCACACAGTCTTGTCATACTTTCAGATTGAAATTAAGTGTCATGGTCACTTCTTATTTTGACCACTGTACTGTCAAGTTCATTCTTAATTTGCTTGACAAAACTATATAAAACAATTGGGGTTTTTTATTTTTGTCTCAGAAAGAACACCCAGGAATATCTAGAATAGTCATCTACCACCACAAAAGTATAGACCTTCCTACCTAGACTATGAACTGGCATAGGACCAAAAAGATCCATATGTAAGAGGTATAGACACCTCACTGAATCCTTGTTTTCAAGGCTATGAAAGGAGGATTTTGTCTGCTTGCCTTTTTGACAAGCTGAGCATATCCCATCCTTTATACACTTAACTTTTTGACTATTCCTTACTAGCTCTTTGCTAAAGAGTTGACCAATTGTTTTGTAGTTAAGATGGACCAGCCTCTTATGCCATTTGACACAATGAGAGGCTCTCTCATCAGCTACAAGACAAATAGGAGAACCTTTGTTCTCACACTCAAAATTAAGACAGTACACATTCCTCTTTCCGTCAAAATGATCTTTTGATCACTTGATCTTTTAATATGATATCCATTCTTGATAAATGAAATGTCATATCCTAAATCACTCAGCTGACTTATGCTTATTAGGTTGTGTTTCAAACCCTTCACATATGCCACTTGAGTGATAGTAATCTGGTTACTATAAATGTTACCAAATCTTTTGATGATTCCTTTTTCAGAACCACCAAATATTACTTTAGGCCCATTTAAGATAGGTAAATACTCCTTCAACAATCCATTTGTTCCAGTCATGTGCCTGGAACATCCACTGTCCAAGTACCATATAGGGGCATGGTAACTTGGACTCACCTGCAATAAAGAATTACCTTCCCTTAGAACCAAGTAAGTCTTTGGTCCTTGGTTCAAGTTAGCTTCATACTTACCAAATCTACCTGCAGCTCTTCTAACAGGTAGACTATTGTTCTTCCTGACACTAGTGTTGTGCCAGTAATCTATTGCATAATGAACTGTCTTACCACAGCACCAACATTCATACTTGTTGTATCTATTTTTAGATACATTCTTGACAGTCTGGTTGACAGCAAATCTTTTGTATTGTGCTGGTACTACTGTAGCTACACCCACTGGTTTCTCAAAAACATGGGGTTTATGAACATGGGCTGCCTTATTGACATAAGCACCTGTTGGGTACATTGGAAAATGTGTACCTGATTTATACAAGCCAAACTTAGCTCAATGATATACATCAAGGTGTATTTGATGTTGTTTTAAGTTTATATGTGCAGGTTAAGAATGTGCTAAAATGCAAAGAAAAATTTTCTAAGTCCATGTGTCGACACCTGAGGAAGCTGTGTCGACATTTCAGTGAGATTGTGTCGACACCGGGAGGCAGTGTCGACACACAGAAGCATTGTCGACATCAACTGTGTCGATACCGAGGGGCAGTGTTGACACAAAGAAATAGTCAGTCGACATCAACTGTGTCGACACCGGGAGGGTGTGTCGACACACAGAGGCAGAGTCGACAACAACTGTGTCGATACCTGGAGGCAGTGTCGTCACACACTATGTTCTGAATCTACATCAACTATGTCGACACACAGGACTTGTGTCGACACACAGCTGAGTCTAGACCAAGTTGATTGCTGATGAATGGTGAAGTGTTTGTGTCGACACAAATAATCAGTGTCGACACATTCTCAAGTTGCAGTGTCAAGAAGCTGTGTCGACATCAAGGCAGCTATGTCGACACCACTAAATTCTGTGTTGACACTTAAGTCACTTATGTCGACACATATTGACAGATGGTCTCGACACATATTTACAGATGGTCTCGACACTTTATGACAGACAGACTCGACGCTTTGCTGACAGAGACAAAGGCTCATGATCTGTTTGATGACTTGACAGCTGTGGGTTACAGTAGGTTTACTGAAGCTGTCAGACTTATAAGAAGTTAGTTATAAACCGGATCAGCCGGTTATCATGGATGAAGTCTATATATAGATGGATTCATAAGAAGGAAAATATAGTTAATGAATGATTCATTATTGACACAAAAACACAACTATTGTGAGAAAGATCTCTGATCAAGAAAGTGCAAGGCACAGAAGAAGATCTTCGTGAGAAGATCTAAGAAGACATTCTGAAGTGATCATCCACTCAGATTCAGTCTAAGTTGAATTCAATCAAGAATTCATAAGTATCTTCAAGAGGTTTGGAAAGAGAGTGTTCCGGCTATTTGAAGTCAAGAAGGAGACAATCACTGGTCTCTCAAGAAGCAGATACTGAACTATTCTGTCAAGTTGATCTATTTCTGGAATCTAAGGAGGAAGCTGCCAGTCAGTTATATTCAAAGGAAATAAACCTAACTAAGTTCAGATTTAAGAAGCTTTGAAGAAAGCTAAGATCAAGTTGATTTCAGCCATCAGCCTCTTCAAGAAGCTGATCAAGAAAGTTCTTATCCTTTCTCTCTCAACTGGTGTAAGAAATAATAAAATTCCTTATCAATTTCTGTAGGATCTATTCATAGATCTGAGTTGTAAGCCTGTTTTATAAAGGCTGAGTGTAGCAGATTTGTTCTCTGAGTGGTAGGGTTGTTTATGCCTGAGTTGTAGGCCTTGTGGCAAGGCTGAGGTAGGGCTTGTTAGCCTGAGTTGTAGGAACCTTATAGGGTTCTGAGTTGTAGGAATCCTTCTGGATTCTGAGCTGTAGGATCTGAGGATCTGAGTTAAAGGAAGATGTTAGGCCGAATCTAGCACACTGCTAGATAGGTGAAGGGGGATAGTGGATGTACCCAAACCTTGGGGAACCACTATAAATTTTGTGTGCAATCTGTGAATTGTGTAGCTGTAGAATCTGTGATTGCGTGTGCTGAGTTTGCTGCAGAATTTTCTGTTCTATATTACATCATTGTAGTTATATTCTGCTTTAAGTTAAAAACAAGAATTAGAACCTATTCACCCCCCTCTAGGTGTTTAGGTAGTCTTGAAAGTAAAACTATCAAGTGGTATCAGAGGGAGGTTGCTCAAAGAAGGACTTAACAGTCTGAGTTAGATCCGTAAGGCAGAATCAAGAATCAAGAAAATGGGTTCTGGAGAGAATCACAAGGAACTAGGATCAATGAAATTACCCATCTGCAGGAAAGAGTTTTTTGGAATCTGGAAAGAAAGGGTTAGATTGTTTATGGAGGCCTCTGACCTAAGGATATATATCACAGTAAAAGAAGGTCCATATATCCCAATGAATGTGTCTGCTCTAGATGAAAATCAGAGAACTCCCAAGGATTTTTCTGAAATGACTAAGGATGAGATTATTCTTGCAACTATGGATAAAAGAGCTCAGAATATCATAGTGAGTGTCATAGATGATTCTACTTTCCAAAATTTGATTCACTACAAAACCTCCAAGGAAATGTAGGACACTTTGATTGTCTACATGTAGGGTTCTGAAGAAGTTAGACAAGACAGAAAGTCTATGCTCAATCAAGAATATGAGAGTTTCAGACAAGGGAAGTCTGATAGCATATCTGAATGCTACAAGAAATTCTACAGGATAGTGAATGAACTGATGTCCTATAGAAGGGTCTTCAGTACATATGAGATTAATGACAAATTCCTAAGATCCTTGACAAAGGATTGGGATACCAAGATTTGTGCCATTAGAGAAGTGGCCAAACTAACAGACATTTCTCCTCCAACCTTATTTGGAAAGTTACTATCATATGAAATGCAACTAATGGCTAGGAAGGAGGAAGAAAGAAATACAAAAGGAGAGCATAGAGAAAGGTCTGTGGCCTTCAAGGTTGAAGCCACTAGAAAGAATAGAAGGATATCTCCATCACCTCCTAAGGAAGTTGCTGAAGTTATCTCAGAGAATTCAGACAATCAGAACTCTGATAGCAGTGATTCAGATGCAGATTTTGCTGCCTTTACAAGGCAGTTTCAGAGGTTCTTGAAGAAGAAGCAGTGGAAGTCAAGTCCCTCCGCATCACAGCCAGTTGATGACTACTATCAAAAGAGAAAATCATCAAGAAAGGAAAAGAGCAGGTCTAAGCCCAACAAAGCTACAACATCAAAAATTGTTTGCTATTGCTGCAATAGGCCTGGACATGTGGTGGCTGAGTGTCCAGAAAAGAGGAAGGAGTCAGCAGACAGAAAGAAGACTCAACAAAAGGGCAAGAAGGAGAAATCCTTTGTTGCTAAGAAGGAGAAGAGTCTTACAAATCAATCCTCCTCAGAGTCAGAATCTAAAGCTGAAGCATACATTGGACTGTATGCAGCTAGTGAAGAAGATGAGTTTATGCAATTGCTGAACTCCATCTATGAACAAGAAGACCATCAGTGCATGGGACTGATGGCTGAATCAGAAGACAACAAGTGCCAGGATCAGCCTGGTCCCAGTAAGGTATAATGTTTGTCTAGTAATTCAGTTTGTAGTACTGGCATAGAGTCAGATACATCTGCATCAAAAGATGTGGATGGATCTGAATCTGAAGGAGATATTCATCAGTTGATAGATGAATATGGGGACTTATTGTAGGCTATAAAGAAAAGCAATAACCTGGCCAAAACTTAGGCTAAGGAAATTGCAGATCTTAAGATGACTGCATCTCGCTTAGAGAAAGAATTGGATCAGAAAATGAATGAGGTTGCCAAGCTGAAAACAATTACTGTTATTCAGATGGGTACAATCACATATAAAAATGATCTAATTAGAAGTCTGGAAGTCATACTTCAAAAGGAGAAAGATTTGGTGACTAGTTACTCCAAGCCAAAATCAATCTTACCCTTAATAGATGAGTTTGTGGCTCAAAAGGGTAAGGCAGGAATAGGCTTTAAAGGTAACACCAGGGCTGCCCATTTCAAGAGAAAAGGCAAAGCACCAATCCAGCCAGTAAATTTTAAAGTACCTGTAATGTTTAGAAAGGTACAAGTGCCTTCTAACAAATATGATCTTGAAAATATTCATGGTCATAATAAGACTGATGTTTTGAATAACAAGGGTGTTAATGCAAATAAGTCAGCCCATGTTCATAAACCCCATGGTTATAAGAAACCAGTGGGTGTAGCTGTAGCAGCACCAACACAGAACAATAATTCTTCTGTGAAAAATGTATCTAGACCTAGATACAACAAGTATGAATGCTGGTGTTGTGGCAAGACAGGCCATTTTACATTAGACTACTGGCATAACATAAGTGTCAGGAAGAACAACAGTCTACCTGTAAGAAGAGCTGCAGGTAGATTTGTTATGGATGAAGCTAACTTGAACCAAGGACCTAAGACTTACTTGGGTTCTAAGGGAAAGTAATTCTGTGTTGCAAGAAAGTCCAAGTTGCCATGCCCCTATATGGTACTTGGACAGTGGATGTTCCAGGCACATGACTGAAACAAAGGGGCTACCGAAGGAGTACTCACCTATCAAGGATGGGCCTAAAGTAATCTTTGGTGGATCTAAAAGAGGAATCATCAAAGGATTTGGCAACATTTCTTCAAACCAAATTACCATCACTCAAGTGGCTTATATAAAAGGTTTAAAACACAACCTTATAAGCATAAGTTAGCTGAGTTATCTAGGATATGACATTTCATTTATTAAGAATGGATGTCATATCAAAAGGTCAAGTGATCAAAAGATCATTTTGACAGGATATAGAAAGAGGAATGTGTATTGTCTCAATTTTGAGTATGAGAACAAAGGTTTTCCTATTTGTCTTGTAGCTGAAGAGAAAGCCTCTCATTGTGTAAAATGGCACAAGAGGCTGGCCCATCTTAACTACAAAACAATTGGCCAACTCTTTAGCAAAGAGTTAGTGAGGAATGGTCCTCAAGTTAAGTGTATAAAGGAAGGGATATGTTCAGCTTGTCAAAAGGGCAAGAAGACAAAATTCTCCTTTCATAACCTTGAAAACAAGGATTCAGTGAGGTGTCTATACCTCTTACATATGGATCTTTTTGGTCCTATGCCAGTTCATAGTCTTGGTAGAAAGGTTTACACTTTTGTGGTTGTAGATGACTATTCTAGATATTCCTGGGTGTTCTTTCTAAGACAGAAATCTGAAACCCCAAGTGTTTTACACAGTTTTGTCAGACAAATTCAGAATGAACTGGACAGTACAGTTGTCAAAATCAGAAGTGACCATGGCACTGAATTTCAATCTGAAAGTATGACAAGATTGTGTGAAGAGTTTGGGATTTTTCCAGAATTCTCCTCACCTAGAACACCACAACAAAATGGTATTGCTGAAAGAAAGAATAGAACATTGATTGAGGCTGGTAGAACTCTATTGAGTGACACTTCTCTCCCAAAATATTTCTGGGCTGAGGCAGTAAACACTGCATGTCATGTGCTCAACAGGGCTTCTATCACCAAGTACCACAAAAAGACTCCCTATGAGATCATGAAAGGTAGAAAACCAAATTTATCCTATTTTAGAATCTTTGGTTGTAAGTGTTATATCCTTAAAAATGGCAAGTCTTATCTAACTAAGTTTGCTGCCAAATCCCAGCATGGGATATTTGTTGGGTACAGCATCAATAGTAAGGCTTATAGGGTCTACAACTTGATTACACAGGTTATAGAAGAATATGTACATGTTGTATTTGATGAAACTAGATTAATCAACAGTGAGTTGCCTTGTAGTTCATGCAGTCCAACAGGTATAAGCAATAGAATGGACAAGCTTTCCATTGCAAAAGGCTCAACTGCAGTTGAATGATTGGAAAATGATGGCTACTGTCCAGGGGGAGTACAAGACTCTCTAGAAGCTGATGACAACCAAGAGGTGCAGCATAATGATGAAACTGGAGGTGTTCAGCCAGAAGGAATTCTACCTCAAGCTGTAAGAAATCTAAAGGATCATCCAACAAATCAGATAATTGGTGATCCAAGACATGGAGTGCAAACAAGAAGTAGAAATCTAAATACAGTCCTGCACTCAAGTTTTCTATCTCAACTGGAGCCAATGAAATTTGAAGAAGCTATCCAAGACCAACACTGGATTAATGCTATGCAAGAGGAGCTTAATCAGTTTAGAAGATGCAAGGTCTGTGAGTTGGTTCCTAAACCAAAAGACCACAACATCATTTGTACAAAGTGGATTTTTAGGAACAAGTTGGATGAGAATGGAGTTATTGTGAAGAATAAAGCAAGATTGGTTGCAAAAGGATACATGCAGGAAGAGTGAATAGACTTTGATCAAACATTTGCCCCAGTAGCAAGACTAGAAGCAATCAGAATGTTCCTTGCCTATGCAGCATATCAATGCTTCAAGGTATACCAAATGGATATGAAATCAGCATTCCTGAATGGTGATCTAAAAGAAGAAGTCTATGTAGAGCAGCCATCAGGTTTTGTAGATTCTCTTAAACCTGGTTATGTCTATAGACTTAGAAAAGCATTATATGGGTTAAAGCAAGCCCCAAGGGCTTGGTATGAAACCCTTTCTACTTTCCTTATTGAGAACAAATTCTCAAGATGTAAAATAGACAAAACTCTATTCCTAAGGGAATCTAAAGGAAAGACAATCTTAGTTCAGATCTATGTAGATGACATAATTTTTGGGTCTACAGAGAACAACCTTTGCAAGAAGTTTGCCAAACTTATGCAAGGGAAGTTTGAAATGAGCAGTATGGGAGAACTTAAGTTCTTCTTGGGACTCCAAGTAAGACAGAATGATGATGGCTTGTCTATATCCCAGTCCAAGTTCACCAAGGAGTTAATTAAGAAGTATGGTATGGAATCATCCTCCACCATGAGAACTCCTATGGGAACAAGTATGTCTATATGCAAAGATGATGCAGGTAAACCTGTAGATGAGTCTTTGTATAGAGGAATAATTGGCTCTCTATTATATCTCACTGCTTGTAGACCAGACATTATTAATGCAACATGTGTCTGTTCTAGGTACCAAGCATGCCCTAAAGAATCACATTATACTGCAGTCAAGAAGATTTTGAGATATCTAAAGGGCACACCTAATCTAGGCCTTTGGTACCCTAGGAATGGAGATTTTCTACTAACAGGTTATTCAGATGCAGATTTTGCAGGCTGTAGAGAAGATAGAAAAAGTACTACAGGTACATGCAGATTCTTGGGAGGAAGGTTGATATCCTGGAGCAGTAAGAAGCAGACTAGTGTGGCAATATCCACAGCTGATTCTGAATATGTCGCAGTAGGAAGTTGCTGTGCACAGCTGTTGTGGATTCAACATCAGCTAAGGGACTATGGTATTCAAGTAAGTAGAACACCTTTACTGTGTGATTCTAAAAGTGCCATTTCTATTGCAAACAATCCTGTTTCACATAGTAGGACTAAGCATATAGAGATAAAATACCATTTTCTTAGAGAACATGTAGAAAAAGAAGACATCTCATTAGAATTTGTTAAAACTGATTATCAAATTGCAGATGTATTTACTTAGCCTCTGGATGAAACTAAATTCAATAGATTTAAAATTGAATTAGGAATGCTAACCATAGGTTAGTTTACCAAAAATTGGCTAAGTAAAATGGTGTTGACACACTCAGTAATAAAGTGTCGACGTAGAAAAGTTATGTCGACAATTCAGGAAAATTGTGTCGACACAGAGTAAAAGTGTCGACACCTAAGGGACAAAGAGTCGACTCATCTAGAAATGTAGTGTCGACACAACCAGAGTAATGGTGTCGACACTTACAGATTTTGTGTCGACACTAGTAATAAGAGTTGACACAGAATTTCTAAAGAACTAATAAGTATCTCCTGTGTCGACATATCATCAATTGGTGTCGACACATAGTAGTCAGCGCCGTGGTCGAGACAATAGAAGTTTGTGTCGACACTTTTTAATAGTGTCGACACTTTTAGACAGTTTTTGCCCGCCTTTTGACCTTCTTTGATTAGATGGGTATAAATAGGTCAAGAACTTATTCTGTCGACACGCTCACCAGGGTTTCGAGACAAAACCCTTGTGTCGACAATCTCTCTTCTCTCCAACCAAGCTTTCTCTTCATTCCAATGGAGCCCAAGGTTGAAGACAACATCATTGAAGGATATGAGTTGGTTAGGCATGCATTCGATGATGCCAAATCGAAGATCAAACAGGTCATTTCTCTTCTTGCAGACAATGAATTAGAATATCTTTTCTCTGAACCTACAAAGATATGGAAGAAAGAAGTATTCGAGTTCTATACTGCTGCATCAATGGACTCAACTGGCTTGAAGATCAAATCCACTATTCATGGAGAAAAAGTCAAGCTGTCTCAGAAAAGGTTGAGCAAGATTCTCCATCTTCCTAGAATACATGATGAGGAAGAGGTCCAAGCCTCAAGGACCAGGGAGGCGCTTCAATGGTGTGGATTGGATCCAACCTTAAAGATAGGAGCTTCCATCAATAGAAAAGGCATGAATCATCAAGGAAAATTCCTTTCTGAAATTGTAGGTAAAGTGATCTTATGTAAACCAGGTGGCCATGATAGGATATCAGCCTATATGTTCAGCCTGATGACAAGAGTAATCTTTAAGATTAAAACCAATTGGTTGATGCGGTGGGCCCAGAGCCGCCCAGCTCTGACGGAAGTCACAACCTAGCTAGAGGAACACGTACAGTGACACACAGCCGAGCTGTAGCCCAAGCACCCCACCCATGACCACACCTATTGTCAGCGCGGCGGGATGTTGAGGCGAGGTCTCGAACCCAGCCCACTTGATAAAGAGATTTCCTAACAGCTCTCATCACCAACTGAGATGCAGCTCAGTTGGTGATGAGAGCTGTTAGGAAAGCTTTTTATCAAGGGGGCTGGGTTCGAGACCTCGCCTCAACATCCTGCCGCGCTGAGAATAGGTGCGGTCATGGGTGGGGTGCTTAGGATGCAGCCTGGCTGTGTGTCGCTGGACGTGCTCCTCTGGCTAGGTTGTGACTGCTGTTAGAGCGGGGCAGCTCTGGGCACACCGCATCAAAAAAGTGCAAACTTGGGATGTTGAGGCCGCACCTATTCTCAAACTCGGTGAGCCAGGTACAGACTCTGGGCCCACCGCATCATTGGTCTATAGTACTGTTTGATAAGATTAAAGAAGGAATCAAGAAGCCAAACTTGGCTAGGATCATGAGTCTGTACCTGGCTGGAATAATTCCAGAGGTGATGCAATAGATTCCTAGATCAAAGATAAATCATATGAGGAGAATGGACATAAGGTTATTCTCAAGATGTGATAGAGTTCTTTCAAAGGACATAACTGAAGTGGAGGCAGTAGCAAAATCACCAGCACATGACCTTTTTGAGCATGGTCATGAAGATGCTCAAGAACATGAAGAGCAAGTTAGAGAAAAAGTTCAAGATCAGACTGAGACTACCCAAGTCCAGGAAGAAACTAATCTACACAGGTGCAGGGGGAGCCACACTCTGAATAGGTGTAAGAGGAAGAAAGAATCAATTTATCAGAGCACATTGTTCCTTAAACTGGTCTTGATAATTCTGAAGTTGCTGCTACTGCTGAGAAAGTACTATCTCCTGCTCACACTGAACAAGAATTCACTCTTAAAGAGTTATTTCCTGATCTTGAAGGAGCAGCAGATAAAATGGAGACCCTAAGATTTGAGGGGGAGCAAGTAAGGGTTGAGGGGGAGCAGGTTGATATTGAGGAAGAGCAGAATGGAGCTGAGAAAGAAATTTCTTCCACTCCTCAAGAGAGGGTTAATATTGACAGTTCTTCAGAGTCTGAGCATGAAGAAGTCAGGGAGGCAAAGAAGAGCAAACTAATGGTCTTTAAGAGAAGAAGTCAAAGCTATAAGCAGGCTTTACAAGCTACTTCTTCCCAACCAGCTCCTGCAATTGATTACAATAAACTTTTGGTGGATTTACAAGTCAAAATGGATGAGCAGAGATTGGCTCTTGAAAAGTATGTGGATGAAAGCCATAAGGCTCTTCAATTTGATCTGGCACACGATATAAAATATATCAGATTTGAAGTTAATCAGAATAAAAAAGAGATGACAGATTGCATCCACAAGGGGGCAATGCTGTGGTATTTTTGGCTGCTCAGCAAGCAGATATTAAGAATCAAGTGGATGAGATTGCTGTTAAACATGGCTATGTCCTTGAAAATCAAATAAGAATGAATGACAATCTGACAGAATCTCATAATTTGATAGTCACTGAGTTTAAAAATACTGTTATTACAATGACTCAGGCAAGAAATAAGGAGAAAGAAGAATATGATCAGAAGCTACAAGCTGCCCTAGATGTAGTTAAAACTGTCATTACTTCATCTGAGAAGATAATTAGTGACAAGCTTCAAAAGTTAAAGCCATTCTTTAAAGATGGAATCAACTATCTGGATGGACAAATCAGATTTCAGAAAGATGACTTGAGAGAGCATATGGCTAGAGAAGTCATAAAGGGGGAGAGGGTGTTAGTCTATGCTGGCTCAGATCATGCCAAATGGGTAACCAACAGCATTAGAGCCACTCTTGGATATCCACCCTTGTGTGATGATGATAATATGGCTGAGTCAGGGGAGCAACCAATTCTACTCTTAGGTAATCAACCTGAGGTTGCCCAAGTTATTTACCCCCCTGCAGATCTTGAGATGATTCATCAGCAGGTTGAGTCAATGTACAGCCCTCCACAACTAATTACAAATGTTGTTATTGAAAAGATTGATATGTCAGATACTGTTATCAAAGCTTAGCAAGATGCTCAGTTATCAAAGAAGAAATTCAGAGAGCAAGCAGAGCTAAAGCCAAACTTTGAGCAGTGGAGCCCCACTTCAAGGAATATCATTTTAACTGCATGGAAGGCTGTAAAAGATCAAGTACATGAAAGGGGAAAATGATACAATGAGCAAGAATGGCAAAAGTATGAGGCTAGGCAAGAAGCCATACTTCAACACAGGAGAAAGGCTAAGAGTAGGAAGCTACCTCCTGATGCTCAGGAGCCTAGCAAGTATTTCCCCAAGCCTTTTCATTATTTTGAAAGGCAAAGGATCAAGGATGAAGCACAGAAGAAAGCTGATTTGAAAGGTAAGAAGCCCTTGGAAGATACAGAACCTCCTGTGCAGGCTCAGATAATATCTGGAAAAGGGATAATCATCAAGGAGCCAGCCCAGCCTTAGTCTTAGCTTTACTAGTTTTTTTGTTCAAGAACTATGTAATTGTTTGTTTGTTAAAGAAATCAATGTAAACAACTTGTAACAAGCATTTTGAGTTAATATACAAAACATTTTTCTATGATCATTTTCTTTTACATCTTTTATTTTGTGATGTAATTATGATATGTGTTTTGTTTATAAAGTACCCTGTAATGTAATGCTTATGTACATCATCATGTTTATTTTCTAAGTGGTGTATATCATTGGCTAAAGGGTTATGACTTCTCCAAATAGAGGGAGATTGTTGGGTACATTGGAAAATGTGTACCTGATTTGGACAAGCCAAACTTAGCACAATGATATACATCAAGGTGTATTTGATGTTGTTTTAAGTTTATATGTGCAGGTTAAGAATGTGCTAAAATGCAAAGAAAAATTTTCTAAGTCCATGTGTTGACACCTGAGGAAGCTGTGTCGACACTTCAGTGAGATTGTGTCGACACCGGGAGGCAGTGTCGACACACAGAAGCATTGTCGACATCAACTGTATCGATACCGGGAGGCAGTGTCGGCACACAGAAATAGTCAGTCGACATCAACTGTGTCGACACCGGGAGGCTATGTCGACACACAGAGGCAGAGTCGACAACAACTGTGTCGACACCTGGAGGCAGTGTCGACACATGCTATGTTCTTAATCTACATCAACTGTGTCGACACACAGGACTTGTGTCGACACACAGGACTTGTGTCGACACACAACTGAGTCTAGACCAAGTTGATTACTGATGAATGGTGAAGTGTTTGTGTCGACACAAATAATCAGTATCGACACATTCTCAAGTTATAGTGTCAAGAAGCTGTGTCGACATCAAGGCAGCTATGTCGACACAACCAAAGTCTGTGTCGACACTTAAGTCACTTGTGTCGACACATATTGACAGATGGTCTCGACACATATTGACAGATGGTCTCGACACTTTATGACAGACAGACTTGATGCTTTGCTGACAGAGACAAAGGCTCATGATCTGTTTGATGACTTGACAGCTGTGGGTTACAACAGGTTTACTGAAGCTGTCAGACTTATCAGAATTTAGTTATAAACCGGATCAGCCGGTTACCATGGATGAAGTCTATATATAGATGGATTCAGAAGAAGGAAAATATAGTTAATGAACGATTCATTATTGACATAAAAACACAACTATTATGAGAAAGATCTCTGATCAAGAAAGTGCAAGGCACAGCAGAAGATCTTCGTGAGAAGATCTAAGAAGACATTCTGAAGTTATCATCCACTCAGATTCAGTCTAAGTTGAATTCAATCAAGAATTCAGAAGTATCTTCAAGAGGTTTGGAAAGAGAGAGTTCCAACTATTTGAAGTCAAGAAGGAGACAATCACTAGTCTCTCAAGAAGCAGATGCTGAACTATTCTGTCAAGAAGATTCAGATCTATTTCTTGAATCTAAGGAGGAAGTTGTCAGATAGTTATATTCAAAGGAAATCAACCTAACTAAGTTCAGATTCAAGAAGCTTTGAAGAAAGCTAAGATCAAGTTGATTTTAGCCATCAGCCTCTTCAAGAAGCTGATCAAAAAAGTTCTTATCCCTTCTTTCTCAATTGGGGTAAGAAATAATAAAATTCCTTATCAATTTCTGTAGGATCTATTCATAGATCTGAGTTATAAGCCTGTTTTATAAAGGCTGAGTGTGGGAAATTTGTTCCCTAAGTTGTAGGTCTGTTTATGCCTGAGTTGTAGGAGAAGGTATTCTCTGAGTTGTAGGCCTTGTGGCAAGGCTGAGGTAGGGCTTGTTAGCCTGAGTTGTAGGAACCTTATAGGGTTCTAAGTTGTAGGAATCCTTCTAGATTCTTAGCTGTAGGATCTGAGGATCTGAGTTAAAGGAAGAATTTAGGACGAATCTAGCACACTGCTAGATAGGTGAAGGGGGAAAGTGGATGTACCCAGACCTTGAGGAACCACTATAAATTCTGTGTACAATCTGTGAATTGTGTAGCTATAGAATCTGTGATTGTGTGTGCTGAGTTTGCTGCAGAATTTTCTTTTCTATATTACAGCATTGTAGTTATATTCTGCTTTAAGTTAAAACAAGAATTAGAACCTATTCACCCCCCTCTAGGTGTTTAGGTAGTCTTGAAAGTAAAACTATCAACACCCTTGTCATTCAGAACTTCAGTCTTACTATGACCATGAGTATTCTCAAGGTCATACTTGTTAGAAGGCACTTGTACCTTTCTAAAAACAACAGGGACTTTAAAATTATGTGGCTGGATAGAGGCTTTGCCCTTTTTTTTGAATTGGACAGCACTGGTGTTACCTTTAAAGCCTATTTCAGCCTTACCCTTTTGAGCCACAAACTCATCTATTAAGGGTAAAACTGATTTTGGCTTGGAATAACTAGCCACCAAATCTTTCTCCTTTTGAAGTCTGACTTCCAGACTTTTAATTAGATCATTTTTGTATGTGATTGTATCCATCTGAATAATAGTTATAGTTTTCAGTTTGGCAACCTCATTCATTTTTTGATCCAACTCTTGCTCTAAGTTAGATGCAGCCATCTTAAGATCTGCAATTTCCTTAGCCTGAGTTTTGGCTAGATTTTTGCTTTTCTTTAGTGCCTGCAACAAGTCCCCATATTCATCTATCAGCTGATGAATATCTCTTTCAGAATCAGATCCATCCACATCACTTGATGCAAGTGTAGCTGACTCTGTACCAGTACTACAATCCTGGTTACTAGAAAAACATTATACCTTACTTGGACCAGGCTGATCCTGGCACTTGTCTTCTTCTGATATAGCCATCAGTCCCATGCACTGATTGTCTTCTTATTCATAGATAGAGTTCAGTAATTGCATAAACTCATCTTCTTCATCAGCTGCATAAAGACCAATGTAAGCCTCAGCTTCAGATTCAGACTCTAAAGTTGATTGGTCTGTCAAGCTTTTCTCCTTCTTAGCAACAAAGGATTTCTCCTTCTTACTCTTTTGTTGAGTCTTTCTTTTATCAGCAGACTCCTTTCTTTTGTCTGGACACTCAGCCACAACATGTCCAGGCCTATTACAGCAGTAGCAAACTATCTTTGATGTTGTAGATTTACTAGGCTTAGACCTGCTCCTGTCCTTCCTTCATGACTTCCTCTTTTGATAATAGTCATCCACAGGTTGAGATGTGGAGGGCCTTGACTTCCACTACTTCTTCTTCAGGAATCTCGGAAACTGCCTTGTGAAGGCAGCAAAGTCTTTATCTGAGTCACTGCTGTCTGAACTTTGGTTGTCTTAATTTTCTGAAGTAATTTCGGTAACTATCTCAGGAGGTGATAGAGACATCCTCCTATTCTTTCTAGTGGCTTCCACCTTGAAGGCCACAGACTTTCCTTTATGCTCCCCTTTAGAACTTTTCTCTTCCTCTTTCCTAGCCATCAGCTGCATCTCATATGACAACAATTTTCCAAACAAAGTTGGAGGAGAGATATCTGCAAGTTTGGCCACTTCTCTAATGGCACAAATCTTAGTGTCCCAATCCTTTGTCAAGGATCTTAGAAATTTATCATTTAGTTCATATGTACTGAAGATCCTTCCATAGGACATCAGCTCATTTACAATTCTATAAAACTTCTTATAACACTCAGTTATACCATCTGACTTTCCTTGTCTGAAACTCTCATATTCCTGGTTCATCATAGATTTTCTATCTTGTCTGACTTCTTCAGAACCCTCCATGTAGACTATCAAAGTGTCCCACATTTCCTTTGAGGTCTTGCAGTGAATCAAATTTTGAAAGTTTGAATCATCTATGACACTTACTATGATATTCTGGGCTCTTTTATCCATAGTTGCCAGGATGATCTCATCCTTAGTCATCTCAAAAAAATCTTTGGGAGTTCTTTGATTTGCATCTAGAACTGACACCTTCATTGGAACATAAGGACCTTCCATTATAGTAATTTAAATCCTTGGATCAGAAGCCTCCATGAAAAGCCTGACCCTTTCTTTCCATATTCCAAAAATCTCTTTCCTGCATATGGGTAATTTCATAGAACCTAGTTCCTTATGATTTTCTCCTGAACCCATTTTCTCGATCTTGAATCTGCCTTAAGGATCTTACTCAGACTGTTATGTCCTTCTTTGAGCAACCTCTCTCTGATACCACTTGATAGAATTAATTTCAAGATAACCCAAACACCTATCGGGGGGGATGAATAGGTTCTTTTCCATTTTTACTTAAGGTATAATATTTTTCCAGATCTTAAAATAGAATTTAACTATTCTTCAGCAATCACAACACATAAATCACAATCACACACACATCACAGATTGCACACAGGTTTATAGTGGTTCTCTAAGGTCTGGGTACATCCACTTTCCCCCTTCACCTATCTAGCAGTGTGCTAGATTCGTCCTAACTTCTTCCTTCTTCTCAGATGCACAGATCTTACAGCTCAGAACCCTGAAAGGTTCCTACAACTTAGAACCCTATAAGGTTCCTACAACTCAGGCTAACAGCCATACCTCAGCCTTACCACAAGGCCTACAACTCAGAGAAAAATTTCTCCTACACTCAGGCTCAAAAGCCCTACCACTCAGAGGTCTATATCTCCTACACTCAGCCTTTATAATATAGGCTTACAACTCAGATTTATGAAAAGATCCTAAAAAATTTGATGAGTGTTTAGATTGACTCTTACCCTTGTTGAGAGAGAAGGTATAAGATGTTTCTTGATCAGCTTCTTGATAAAACTGATGGCTGAAATCAACCTATTCTTAGCTTTCTTCAAAGCTTCTTGAATCTGAACTCAGTAGGGTTGATCTCTTTTGAAGTCGACTGACTGCCAGCTTCCTTCTTAAAATCCAGAAATGAATCTGAATCCTTCTTAGCAAATTGGTTCAAGATCTGCTTCTTAGGAGACTTGTAAATGTCTCCTCCTTTACTTCAACAGCTGAAGATCTCTCTCACTCTTCAGAACTTATGAAGTTTCTTCAGAATTCTTGCTTGAATTCTCCTTAGATCTTCTCACGAAAATCTTCTTCAGTGTGGTGTGCACTTTCTTGATCAATAGTTGTGCCTGTTGTTGTTGTTGTTCATTCTTTGATTTGACAAAATCCATCTATATATATAAACTTCATCCATAGTAACCAGCTGATCTGGTTTCTAACTAACTTCTGACAAGTCTGACAACTTCAGTAAACTTGTTGGAATGCACAGCTGTCAGGTCTCCAGTCAGTTCTTGAACCTTTGTCTTTGTCAGCAAAGTGTCGAGACTGATTTCCATTATGCATCGACACATGTAGATAAAGTGTCGACACAAGCTTTGGTGATGTCGACATAACTCCTTTGGTGTCGACACAGCTCCTTGACACTGCATCTGTAGAATGTGTTGACACTTCCTCTATGTGTCGATATAGACACTTCTTCACTACACAACAATCAATAATATTGAAACTCTGCTGAGTGTCGACACAAGTCCTGTGTGTCGACACAGTTGATATAGTCTCAAAATTTATGTGTCGACACTGCCTCCAAGTGTCGACACAGTTTATGTCGACTAATACTCCTGTGTGTCGACACTACCTCCCGGTGTCGACACAATTGATGTCGACTAATATTTCTGTGTGTCGACACTGCCTTCCGGTGTCAACACATTTGATGTCGACTAATATTTCTGTGTGTCGGCACTGCCTCCCGGTGTCGACACAGTCGATGTCGACAAATAAATTCTGTGTGTCGACTCAGTTGCTTCAGGTGTCGACACAGTTTTTCCAAGTGTCGACACATACTTACTTAAGTGTCGACACATTGACTTAGAAACTTTTTCTGCATTTTAGCCAATACTTAACCTGCACATATAAACTCAAAATAACATCAAATACACCTTGATGTATATCATTGAGCTAAGTGAGGCTTCTCCAAATCAGGTACACATTTTCCAATGTACCCAACAATCTCCCCCTATTTGGAGAAGTCATAACCCTTTAGTCAATGATATACACCACTTATAATAAACAAACACTATTATGTATATAAGCATTATATGACAGGGCAACTTACAAACAAAACATATATCAAAATCACATCATAGAATAAGAATGCAACTTGAATGAACATGAAACATTGTTTTGTTTATATTAACAAAAAGTTTCTTAACAACTTATTATATGGATTTTCTTTTAAAAAAACTAAAAGTTACATTGTTCTTGCAAAATTTAGTAAATCTATCCTAAGGCTGATCAGACTCCCTAATGACTATGCCTTTTCCTTGCTTAATCTGAGCTTGCACAGGAGATTCTGCATCATCAATAGGTTTTTTTACTTTCAACTCTGCCTTTTTCTGAACTTCAGCCTTAATCCTTTGCCTTTCAAAATAATGAAAAGGCTTGGGAAAATACTTGCTAGGATCCTGAGCATTAGGAGGTAGCTTTCCAATCTTAGCCTTTCTCCTATGCTGCACAATGGCTTCCTGTCTTGCCTCATACTTCTGCCATTCCTGTTCTTTTTACCACTTGACCCTTTCATGAACTTGATCTTTCACAGCTTTCCAGACAGTCAAAATTATATTTCTTGAAGTGGGGCTCCACTGCTCAAAATCAGGCTTTAACTCAACCTGTTCTCTGAATCTTTTCTTTGAAAGTTGAGCTTCCTGCTGATCTTTCAAGTCAGCTTCTGGCATTTCAACTTTCTCTATAATGACATTTTCAACATCCTGTGGAGGATTGTACATTATCTGAACCTGTCTGTGAATCATATCAAAATCTGTTGGAGGGTAAATGATCTGAGCAACTTCAGGTTGATCACCTCCAGCATAAGCAGCTTGCACACCGGATTCTACAAAATTATCATCATAACAAAGGGGTGGATATCCCAGAGTGGCTCTGATGCTATTAGATATCCATTTTGCATGATTTGAGCCAGCATGGACTAACACTCTCTCCCCCTTTATGGCTTCTCTTACAATGTGATCTCTTAAATCATATTTTTGAAATCTTATTTGGCCATCAAGAAAATTGACACTATCTTTAAAAAAGGATTTTAACTTTAGAAGCTAGTCAAAAATTGTTTTCTGAGAAGTAGTAATATCTGTCTTAAAGGAATCCAAGGCTTCTTGTAGCTTCTGATCAAATTCCTCTTCCTCCTTAGCCCTTTCTTCAGTCATTGCAATAACTGTTTTTTTTTACTTCAGTGACTATCTCATTGTGAGATTCAGTCAGATTGTCATTCATTCTAATCTGATTTTCAAGGACATAGCCTTGTTTGACAGTAATATCATCCACTTGTTTCTTAACTTCTGCTTGTTGGGTAGACAGAAATAATACAGCATTGCCTCCTTATGGAAACAATCTATCATCTCTTTCTTATGAAGATTAACTTCAAATCTGATGGATTTGATATCCTGAGCCAGTTCAGATTGAAGTGACTTATGGCTTTCATCCACATACTTTTCAAGAGTCATTCTCTGCTCATCCAATTTAACTTGCAAAGCCACCATTAATGAGCTGTAATCAGTCTCTGGGGCTGGTTGTGAAGTAGTAGCTTGCAAAGCCTTCTTATAGATCTGGCTTCTCCTCTTGAAAACCATCAGTTTTCTTTTGTTGATACTTTCAATCTCCTCATCCTCTGAAGCAGAAGTACTGGCAATATCAACTCTTTCTTTGGGACCAGGAGGCAGCTCCTTTTCAGTCCTATGCTGCACCCCCTCAATGTTAACCTGCTCCCCCTCAACTGCTTCTCCCTCTATGTTAGGAAACAATTCTTCTAGAGTGAACTCTTATTGAGTGTGAACTGGTGATACAGCTGTCTCAGGAGCATCAGCAACTATAGATGTATCCTCCATGATCACATCTAGTGCTGGACTGTTGACATGAGGTGTCTCAAGAATAGATTGTGAATCCATTTCACTTGCCAAGTGAATACTCTCTTCCCCTTGAACCTGTGCAGTAATTGTCTCCCCCTGCACTTGTGCATTCTCAGTCAGGTCCTGTACTTGTAGCTCCCCCTGCACCTGTGCACTAATTGTTTCCTTCTGAACTTGTGCAGTCCCAGTAAGGTCCTATTCAGGAGATTTCTCAGCAACTTCCTGTCTTTCTAAATCTGGTAAGTCCTTTGTTAGTACTCTATCCCATCTTGAGATGATCCTGATGTCCATTCTTCTCATATGATTGATTTTAGAACCAGGAATCTGGTTCATTACTTCTGGAATGGCTCCAGCCAAGTATAGACTCATTATTCTAGCCAAATTAGGATTCTTGATGCTTTCCTTAATCTTCTCAAGAAGTACTACAGACCAATCTGTGTTGATTGTGAAGATTATCCTTGTCATGTAGCTGGACATATAGGCTAAAATCCTATCATGTCCCCCTGGCTTACACAGAACCACTTTTCCAACCAATTCAGATAGAAATTTACCTTGTAGATTCATCCCTTTCCTGTTTATTGCTGATCAAATCTTCATGGTGGGATCCAATCCACACCATTGTAGTGCCTCCCATGTACTTAATATTGGTACCTCTTCTTCATCCTGAGTTTTTGGAAGATGAAGAATTTTTCTTAAACTTTTCAAGGATAGTTTGACTCTTGCTCCATAAACTATTGACTTAATCTTAAATCCAGTCGAGTCTACTGTAACTGCAGTATAGAACTCAAAAACCTCCTTCTTCCAAATCTTGGTAGGTTCGGATATCATAAACTCCAAACCACTTTCAGCAAACAGTGTAATGACTCCTTTAATCTCTGATTCCGCATCATTAAAGGCATGACGAACCACCTCATACCCCTCGTTAACATTATCTTCAATCTTTGGCGCCATTAGAATGGAGAGAAAACTTGGATTGAGAGAAGAGAGTTTGTCGACACAAGGGTTTAGTCTCAAAAATCTGGAGAGCGTGTCGACATAATATGTTCTCGACCTATTTATACCCTTCTAACCAAAGAAGGTCAAAAGGCGGGCAAAAATTTTCTAAAAGTGTTTCCACTGTTGAGAAGTGTGGACACATACTTCTATTGTCTCAAGAACGGCGCTGACTACTATGTGTCGACACCAATTGATGATATGTCGACACTAGACATACTTAGTAGTTCATCAAAAATTCTGTGTCGACTCTTAATGCATGTGTCGACACAATTTTTGGAAGTGTCGACACCATTATGCTGGTTGTGTCAATAAATATTTACTGAAGTGTCGACAACACTTCTCTGGATGTGTCGACACAGATTTACTGAAGTGTCGACAACACTTCTCTGAATGTGTCGACACATATTTACTTAGCCAAATTTATTAAACTAGTCTATGTTCAACGTTCCTAATTCAATTTTAAATTTATTGAATTTAGTTTCATCTAAGAGCTTAGTAAATACATCTGCAATTTGATAATCTATTTTGACAAATTCTAGTGAGATGTCCTCTTTCTCTACATGTTCTCTAAGAAAATGGTATCTTATTTCTATATGCTTAGTCCTACTATGTGAAACAGGATTATTAGCAATAGAAATAGCACTAGTAGAATCACAAAACAAAGGTGTTCTACTTACCTGAATACCATAGTCTTCTAGCTAGTGCTGAATCCACAACAGCTGTGCACAGTGACTTCCTATAGCCACATATTCAGACTCAGCTGTGGAAATTGCCACACAAGTCTGCTTCTTACTACTCCAAGACACCAATCTTCCTCCTAAAAATTGATAGGTGCCTGTTGTGCTTTTACTATCTTCTTTGAAACCTGCAAAGTCTGCATCTGAAAAGCCTGTCAGTAGAAAATCTCCATTCCTAGGGTACCAAAGGCCTAGATTAGGTGTGCCCTTTAGGTATCTCAAAATCTTTTTTACTGCAGTGTAATGAGATTCTTTAGGGCATGATTGGTACCTAGCACAAACACATGTTGCATACATAATGTCTGGTCTACTAGCAGTTAGATATAGAAGAGAGCCAATTATTCCTCTATACAAAGACTCATCTATAGGTTTACCTGAATCATCTTTGCATATAGGCATACTTGTTCCTATAGGAGTTCTCATTGTAGAGGATGATTCCATACCATACTTCTTAATTAACTCCTTGGTGAACTTAGACTTGGATATGGACAAGCCATTATCAGTCTGTCAAACTTGAAGGCCCAAGAAGAACTTAAGTTCCCCCATGCTGCTCATCTCAAACTTCCCTTGCATAAGTTTAGCAAACTTCTTGCAAAGGTTTTTTTCTGTAGACCCAAATATTATGTCATCTACATAAATCTGGACTAAGATTATCTTACCTTTGGATTTCCTTAGGAATAGAGTTTTTTCTATTTTCCCCCTTAAGAATTTGTTCTCAATAAGAAAAGTAGACAGGGTTTCATACCAAGCTCTTGGGGCTTGCTTTAACCCATATAAAGCTTTCCTAAGTCTATAAACATAATCAGGTTTAAGAGAATCAACAAAACCCGAGGGCTGCTCTACATAGACTTCTTCTTTTAGATTTCCATTTAAGAATGTTGTTTTCACATCCGTTTGGAATACCTTGAATCCTTGATATACTGCATAGGCAAGGAACATCCTAATTGCTTCCAGTCTTGCTACTGGGGCAAAGGTTTGATCAAAGTCAATACAATCTTCCTGCCAGTATCCTTTTGCAACAAGTCTTGCTTTGTTCTTCATAATGATTCCATTCTCATCTAGTTTGTTCCTAAAGATCCACTTTGTTCCAATGATGTTGTGGTCTTTTGGTTTAGGAACTAACTCCCAGACCTTGCACCTTCTGAACTGATTCAGCTCCTCTTACATGGCATCTATCCAATGTGGGTCTAGAATAGCTTCTTCAAATTTCTTTGGCTCCAATTGAGATAAGAAGCTTGAGCAAAGCACTGTGTTCAAGTTCCTGCTTCTGGTTTGCACTTCATGTCTTAGATCACCAATTATCTGATTTACTGGATGATCCTTGATTAAGTGTCTAACAACTGGAGGTAGACTATCTTCTGGTTGAACACCTCCAGTCTCTTCAATATGCTGCACCTCTTGGTGTACATCTATATCTAGAGAGTCCTGTACTCCCCCTGGACAGTAGCCACCATTTTCCACTTCCTGCTCTTCAGTTGTTTATTTTGTAATGGTAAGCTTGTCCATTTTCTCATTAATACCTGTAGAACTGCATGAGCTACAAAGCAACTCACTGTTAATCAGTCTTGTTTCATCAAAGACAACATGTACAGACTCTTCTACAACTTGAGTAATCAAGTTGTAGACTCTATAAGCCTTACTATTATTGTTGTACCCAACATATAACCCATCTTGGAATTTGGCAGCAAACTTAGTTAGATAAGACTTTCTATTGTTAAGGACATAGCACTTGCAACCAAAGATCCTAAAATAGGATAAATTTGGTTTTCTACCCTTCATGATCTCATAGGGAGTCTTTTTGTGGCTTATGGTAATAGATGCCCTATTGATCACATGACATGCAGTGTTTACTGCCTCAGCCCAGAAATACTCTGGGAGAGAAGTGTCACTCAATAAAGTTCTACCAGCCTCAATCAATGTTCTATTTTTTCTTTCAGCAATACCATTTTGCTGTGGTGTTCTAGGGGAGGAGAATTCTTGAAAAATCCCAAATTATTAACACAGTCTTATCATACTTTCAGATTGAAATTCAGTGCCATGATCACTTCTGATTTTTACCACTGTACTGTCAAGTTCATTCTGAATTTGCTTGACAAAACTATATAAAACACTTGGGGTTTCTCTCAGAAAGAACACCCAGGAATATCTAGAATAGTCATCTACCACCACAAAAGTATAGACCTTCCTACCTAGACTATGAATTGGCATAGGACAAAAAAGATCCATATGTAAGAGGTTTAGACACCTCACTGAATCCTTGTTTTCAAGGCTATGAAAGGAGGATTTTGTCTGCTTGCCTTTTTGACAAGCTGAGCATATCCTATCCTTTATACACTTAACTTTTGGATCATTCCTTACTAGCTCTTTGCTAAAGAGTTGGCCAATTATTTTGTAGTTAAGATGGGCCAGCCTCTTGTGCCATTTGACACAATGAGAGACTCTCTCATCAGCTACAAGACAAATAGGAGAACCTTTGTTCTCACACTCAAAATTAAGACAGCACACATTCCTCTTTCTATATCCTGTCAAAATGATCTTTTGATCACTTGATCTTTTGATATGACATCCATTCTTAATAAATGAAATGTAATATCCTAAATCACTCAGCTGACATATACTTATTAGGTTGTGTTTCAAACCCTTCACATAGGCCACTTGAGTGAGAGTAATCTGGTTACTAGAAATGTTACCAAATCCTTTGATGATTCATTTTTCAGAACCACCAAAGATTACTTTAGGCCCATTTAAGATAGGTAAATACTCCTTCAACAATCCCTTTGTTCCAGTCATGTTCCTGGAACATCCACTGTCCAAGTACCATATAGGGGCATGGTAACTTGGACTCACCTGCAATAAAGAATTACCTTCCCTTAGAACCCAAGTAAGTCTTGGGTCCTTCGTTCAAGTTAGCTTCATACTTACCAAATCTACCTACAGCTCTTCTAACAGGTAGACTTTAGTTCTTCCTGACACTAGTGTTGTGCCAGCAATCTATGGCATAATGACCTGTCTTACCACAACACCAACATTCATACTTGTTGTATCTATTTTTAGATACATTCTTGACAGTATGATTGATAGCAAATCTTTTGTATTGTGTTGGTACTACTGCAGCTACACCCACTGGTTTCTCACAAAAATGGGGTTTATGAACATGGGCTGCCTTATTGACATAAGCACCCTTGTCATTCAGAACTTCAGTCTTACTATGACCATGAGTATTCTCAAGGTCATACTTGTTAGAAGGCACTTGTACCTTTTTAAAAACTACAGGGACTTTAAAATTCAATGGCTGGGGAGAGGCTTTGCCCTTTCTTTTGAATTGGACAGCCCTGGTGTTACCTTTAAAGCCTCTTCCAGCCTTACCCTTTTGAGCCACAAACTCATCTATTAAGGGTAAAACTGATTTTGACTTGGAATAACTAGCCACCAAATCTTTCTCCTTTTGAAGTCTGACTTCCAGACTTTTAATTAGATCATTTTTGTATGTGATTATACCCATCTGAAAAACAATTACAGTTTTCAGTTTGGCAACCTCATTCATTTTTTGATCCAACTCTTTTTCTAAGTCAGATGCAGCCATCTTAAGATCTGCAATTTCCTTAGCCTGAGTTTTGGTTAGGTTTTTGCTTTTCTTTAGTGCCTGCAACAAGTCCCCATATTCATCTATCAGCTGATGAATATCTCCTTCAGACTCAGATCCATCCATATCACTTGATGCAGATGTAGCTGACTCTATACCAGTACTATAATTTTGGTCACTAGAAAAACATTATACCTTACTAGGACAAGGTTGATCCTGGCACTTGTCTTCTTCTGATACAGTCATCAGTCCCATGCACTGATGGTCTTCTTGTTCATAGATAGAGTTCAGCAATTGCATAAACTCATCTTCTTCATCAGCTGCATAAAGACCAATATAAGCCTCAGCTTCAGATTCAGACTCTGAAGTTGATTGGTCTGTCAAGCTTTTCTCCTTCTTAGCAACAAAGGATTTCTCCTTCTTGCTCTTTTGTTGAGTCTTTCTTTTATCAGTAGACTTCTTTCTTTTGTCTAAACACTCAACCACAACATGTCCAGGCCTATTACAGCAGTAGCAAACTATCTTTGATGTTGTAGATTTGCTAGGCTTAGACCTGCTCCTGTCCTTCCTTGATGACTTCCTCTTTAGATAATAGTCATCCACAGGTTGAGATGTGGAGGGACTTGACTTCCACTGCTTCTTCTTCAGGAATCTCTGAAACTGCCTTGTGAAGGCAGCAAAGTATTTATCTGAGTCACTGCTGTTTGAACTTTGGTTGTCAGAATTATCTGAAGTAATTTCAGCAACAATCTCAGGAGGTGATGGAGACATCCTCCTATTCTTCCTAGTGGTTTCCACCTTGAAGGACACAGAGTTTCCTTTATGCTCCCCTTTAGAACTTTTCTCTTCCCTCTTTCCTAGCCATCAACTACATCTCATATGACAGTAATTTTCCAAACAAAGTTGGAGGAAAGATATCTGCAAGTTTGGTCACTTCTTTAATGACACAAATCTTAGTGTCCCAATCCTTTGTCAAGGATCTTAGAAATTTATCATTCAGTTCATATGTACTGAAGATCCTTCCATAGGACATCAGCTCATTTACAATTCTATAAAACTTCTTATAACACTCAGTTATACCATCTGACTTTTCTTGTTTTAAACTCTCATATTCCTAGTTCAGCATAGATTTTCTATCTTGTCTGACTTCTTTAGAACCCCCATGTAGACTATCAAAGTGTCCCACATTTCCTTGGAGGCCTTGTAGTGAATCAAATTTCTAAAGGTTGAATCATCTATGACACTTACTATGATATTCTGGCTCTTTTATCCATAGTTGCCAGGATGATCTCATCCTTTGTCATCTCAGAAAAATCTTTGGAAATTCTTTGATTTGCATCTAGAACTGACACCTTCATTGGAACATAAGGACCTTCCATTACAGTAATGTAAATCCTTGGATCAGAAGCCTCAATGAAAGGCCTGACCCTTTCTTTCTATATTCCAAAAATCTCTTTCCTGCATATGGGTAATTTCATAGAACCTAGTTCCTTATGATTTTCTCCTGAACCCATTTTCTTGATCTTGAATATGCCTTAAGGATCTTACTCAGACTATTATGTCCTTCTTTGAGCAACCTCCCTCTGATACCACTTGATAGAATTAATTTCAAGATAACCCAAACACCTAGAGGGGGGGGGTGAATAGGTTCTTTTCCTTTTTTACTTAAGGCATAATATTTTTCCCAGATCTTAAAATAGAATTTAACTATTCTTCAGCAATCACAACACAGAAATCACAATCACACACACATCACAGATTGCACACAGGTTTATAGTGGTTCCCCAAGGTCTGGGTACATCCACTTTCCCCCTTCACCTATCTAGCAGTGTGCTAGATTCGGCCTAACTTCTTCCTTCTTCTCAAATCCACAGATCTTACAGCTCAGAACCCTGAAAAGTTCCTACAACTCAGAACCCTATAAGGTTCCTACAAATAAGGCTAACAGCCCTACCTCAGCCTTTCCATAAGGCCTATAACTAAGAGAAAAATTTCTCCTAGACTAAGGCTCAAAAGCCCTACCACTCAGAGATCTATATCTCCTACACTCAGCCTTTATAATATAGTCTTAAAATCAGATCTATGAAAAGATCCTACAAAATTTGATGAGTGTTTAGATGGACTCTTACCCTTGTTGAGAGAGAAGGGATAAGATGTTTCTTGATCAGCTTCTTGATAAAACTGATGGCTGAAATCAACCTATTCTTAGCTTTCTTCAAAGCTTCTTGAATCTGAACTCAGTAGGGTTGATCTCTTTTGAAGTCGACTGACTGCCATCTTCCTTCTTAGAATCCAGAAATGAATTTGAATCCTTCTTAGCAAATTGGTTCAAGATCTGCTTCTTAGGAGACTTGTAAATGTCTCCTCCTTTGCTTCAACAGCTGAATATCTCTCTCACTCTTCAGAACTTATGAAGTTTCTTCAGAATTCTTGCTTGAATTCTCCTTAGATCTTCTCACGAAAATCTTCTTCAGTGTGATGTGCACTTTCTTGATCAATAATTGTGCCTGTTATTATTGTTATTCATTCTTTGATTTGACAGAATCCATCTATATATATAGACTTCATCCATGGTAACTGGCTGATCCAGTTTCTAACTAACTTCTGACAAGTCTGACAGCTTCAGTAAACTTGTTGGAATGCACAGCTATTAGGTCTCCAGTCAGTTCTTGAACCTTTGTCTTTGTCAGCAAAGCGTCGAGACTGATTGCCATTATGTGTCGACACAAGTAGATAAAGTGTCGACACAAGCTTTGGTGATGTCGACATAACTCCTTTGGTGTCGACACAACTCCTTGACATTGCATCTGTAGAATGTGTCGACACTGCCTCTATGTGTCAATATAGACACTTCTTCACTACACACACAATCAACAATGTTGAAACTCTGCTGAGTGTCGACACAAGTCCTGTGTGTCGACACAGTTGATATAGTATCAGAATTTGTGTGTCGACACTGCCTCCAGGTGTCGACCAGTTGATGTCGACTAATACTCCTGTGTGTTGACACTGCCTCCCGGTGTCGATACAGTTGATGTCAACTAATATTTATGTGTGTCGACACTGCCTCCCGGTGTCGACACAGTTGATGTCGACTAATATTTCTGTGTGTCGACACTGCCTCCCGGTGTCGACACAGTCGATGTCGACAAATAAATTCTGTGTGTCGACTCAGTTGCTTCAGGTGTCGACACAGTTTTTCCAAGTGTCGACACAGACTTACTTAAGTGTCGACACATTGACTTAGAAACTTTTTCTGCATTTTAGACAATACTTAACCTGTACATATAAACTCAAAATAACATCAAATACACCTTGATGTATATCATTGAGCTAAGTGAGGCTTCTCCAAATCAGGTACACATTTTCCAATGTACCCAACATCATCACCACTCCATGTGAGACTTAGGGTCTCGCCCTCCACATTTCGGAGGCGGTACCCTCCTGACTTCAATGCCTCCTACACATTGTATGGCCCCTCCCAATTGGGGTTGAGCTTCCCCACGGTGGCTGAACTTCCTACGGCGGTTTAACTCCGACGACCTCTTGTCGAAGTATTTGGCCATTCTTCTCTTCACCTCTTCTTGCCTGATGGCGGAGAGGTCTTGTAACTCCTCAACCATGTCGAGTGAGAGCCGCAGCTCTTCCTCATTCTCGACCCTCCATTCTTCTCTGCCCTCTCCGGCCTCGACCACCCGAGGGTTCCGGATCTCGAACTCTATTGGGAGCACCGCCTCGCACCCATGAGAGAGTTTGAAAGGAGTCTCTCCTGTCGCCGTATTGGGTGTGGTTCTAAGGGACCAGAGGATCGAAGGGAGCTGCTCCACCCAGCTTCCTCTCAGATTCTCTACCTTCTTTTGGAGGAGGTTAACAATGATCTTGTTTGCCGCATCCACCTGCCCGTTGCTCCTGGGGTGATGAACCGAGGCAAACCTAAGATCGATGCCGAACTGTTCGCAGAAGCTAATGAACTCGGCGCTGGAGAACTAAGGGCCGTTGTCCGTGACAATGGCATGAGGCAACCCGTAACGACAAATAATCTCCCCCCATACGAAGTTCTTGATGACCTGGTAGGTTACCTGGCCAATGCCTTAACTTCCAGCCACTTAGAGAAATAATCAATCATCACGAGTAGGAACCTTCTCTGGCCGCTGGCCTGGGGGAAGGGACCAACCAAGTACATTCCCCAAATTGCAAATGGCCAGGGGGCTGTGATACTCCTGAGGCATTTGGCTGGCTATAGCTGGAGGGGGGCGAACATTTGGCACTTATGACACTCCTTTGTGAACTTCGCCACGTCTCGTCTCAAGGTCGGCCAAAAATATCCATGCCTGATGATACGACCCTCCAAGGTTCGACTCCCGGAATGGCTTCCACACTCCCCGGAGTGAATTTCTTCCAAGACCCTCGGGACCTCCCTCTCGGCGACACAGCATGCAAACATCTCGGAGAGGGTCTTTCGTATAGCAGGCCGTCTCGTATGATATAATATGCCGACTTGTACTGAGCTTCTTCCTGTACATCCCCTTAGGATACTCCCCCGTGGACAAGTACGCTGAGAAGGGATCCATCCACGAGAGGTGTGTTCCACCTCCATCAGTTCCCCCTCTTCAATGGACGGACGGAAGAGATCCGTGAGGGTACCCCCTACCCAGGGGACATGCTTTGCCAGCTGATCCACCTACTCGCTCTCTTCCCTAGGCATGTGTCGAATGGAGAAAGTCTGGAAGGTGCCGATGACTCCTTTTACTTTTGCCAGATAGAGTTGCAGAGTCGGCTCTCTGACCTCGAACTCCCCGTTAATCTTAGAAGCCACCACAATGGAGTCAGTGAGGACCTCCACATCATGCACGCCTAGTTCCCTGGCCAGACGCAAACTCGCAATCATGGCTTCATACTCGGCCTGATTGTTGGTGATGGGGAAGTGTATCACCATTGTCTGCTCGATCCTCGTTCCCTAGGGGCTTTCTAAGATGATCCCCGCCCCAAGGGAATGCCTCCCCGAGGCACCTTCCACCATGACCTTACAAGGAATCGGGCGAGTGAGTTCTTCCTCCGCCACTTCGATCACATAATCTGCCAAGACGTCGGCCATAGCTTGGGCCTTGATCGAGAGGCGGGGAAGGAAGGAGATGTCGAACTCGCTCAATTCCACTGACCACTTAGCCAATCTGCCTGAATGCTCCACCCCCTCAAAGATGTTGCGGAGGGGGTGAACAGTCACCATTCGGATCGAGTGTGCTTGGAAGTAAGGCCGGAGCCTCCGGGCCGGGATGATTAGAGTGAAGGCCAACTTTTCCAGAATAGGATAGCAGAGCTCGGCCTTCCTCAACACCCTACTTACATAATAAATCGGGAACTTCTTTTTTTCCCTCTTCCTAAACTAAAACAGAGCTAAGGGCCTCTGCCCCGACCCCCAAGTACAAGAAAAGTCCTTCCCCTCCTTTGGCCCTTGAGCAAGGGCCTGAGTCAGCTGCCTTTTAAGGGCCTGGAACGCCTCCTCGCACTCTGAGGCCCATTCGAACTTCTGGCCTCCTCTCAAGGTCTTGAAGAAGGGAGAGCACTTCTCCCCGGCCCGGGGAGGAACCTGCTCAACCCTGCTAGCTTCGCCGTCAATCACTGCACCTCCTTTGCATCCCGAGGCGACCCCAACTCCATAATCGCCC